>OX465281.1:59034483-59440405 GCA_949987705.1 Thereva unica | reverse complement strand
AGATTTCGTTAGGATGTCTGCTACCATATCTGATGACTGGACGTATTCTACTTTAATGAAGTTGTCTTCGTAAAGCTCTCTTATTTTGTAAAATCTAACATCAATATGCTTGCTGCGGTTGTGGAATACAGGATTCTCAGTCAACTTCTGAGCGCTTTGATTGTCCCCAAAAATTACGGTTGGCTCCTGGACATATTTTGAAAATCCCATTTCAGTTAGTAAATTTCGGAGATATAGGTACTGCTTCGAGTGAAGCTGCACACATTGCCATATATTCAGCTTCGGTGGTACTCATTGCCATGATTTGCCGCTTTCTCGATGACCAGCACACATTAGCGTTTGCCAGTAAATGACCTCCTATCGTTGACACAATTTGCCCAGCCCGCATCAGCATATCCACAGAGGGGCTGGTTACTTCGTCTGTAGATTAAGTTGAGATCAATTGTATTTGATAAATACCTTAGTAGGTGCTGCAGACCCCTATAATGCTCCAAGTGCGGATGTGCGTTGACTTGGGATAATTTGCATACCGAGTGCGCGATGTCTGGTCTTGCATGTCGCCAAGTAAATTAATGTCCCAATAATGGATTGGTACTTCTTCTCGTCTATAGTTTGGTCGCAACAATTTTTATTACACTTTTCAATTTTCATGCCTGGGTCAAGCGGTATTCGCACCTTTTTGCATGTCGTCATACCTGTCCTTGCCAAGAGGTCGACAATAAGTTGACGTTGTCGTAAATAGATTTCGCCAGTATCTCCCTGTCTTTTAATTTCCATTCCTAGGAAATATTCGACCGGACCTTTATCAATAATTTCCACTTGATTGCCAATTTTCATTTTTATGTTCTCCAGGTATCTCATATTAACACTTGCTATAAGTATGTCGTCGACATACACTACAATGATACCTACGCCTTCGTCAACCTTGTGTGTGCAAACACAGTTATCCACCTTGGATCTCTCAAAACCAATATTGCACAATATTTCATGTATGGTTTTGTTCCCTGCTCTCTGCTCCCTGCCGGATTGTTTCAGGCCATATAGGGCCTTTTTTAGTTTGCATACCTTCCTTTCATTACCATTTTCGACCAAATGTTCCGGCTGCTCCACATATATTTCTTCACTCAGTTCGCTATTGAGGTACGCGCTTACGACATCAACTTGGTGAACATATAATTCAGCTTCAACTACTAAGGCTAATAACAACCTAATTGTAGAGTAACGAGTAACAGGCGAAAATGTCTCCTTATAATCAATACCATATCTCTGGCTGCCCCCCTTCACTACCAATCTGGCTTTGTATTTTTCCACTTTGCCGTTGATATCGCTTTTTACGCTAAACACCCATTTGTTTTTTATTGTGCTCCTATCTGGAGGTAAATTCACCAATTCCCAGGTTTCATTGTCGACTAACGCCTTACTGTCCAATTAGAGTGAGAGCGGCAGCGTGCGTCGACGGCATGAAGCGACGGTAAAGGAACGGCAGTAGCAGCGTTTAACGACGGCAGAATTATAATAGAACGTCAAAAAATAATTTAAAAAAATATTTGAATTTCCATCGATTATCATTTTTGTAGTTTCGCAACGTGGATTTTTCCGTTTTGATATTTCCCAATGTGTTTTTTGCATCATAATGTTTCCCAATCTTATTAATTTTGGTTTTAATTGATTCGCATACTGAGCCAACGCTTGTCAAAATAGAAAATAGAAATTGGTCGCGCTGCGGCGGGCGGCAACGCTCGTTTGCTGCTGCCATTTAAACTATTCTCATAAGACCGGTTCTACACATTCAACTTTGCATTCCACTTTTTGACGTTCAACTTTTTTTTCTCTTTCACTCCAATGTAAAGTTTGAAACAGACTAGAGTTGAAAGGATAATGAAAGCTGCTCAGAATGGAATGGAAATTTGCGTTCAACTTTTGTGTTTTCGTTCAACATTTTTATGTGTGTGCGAATATGTATGAATATGAGTGTACACGGATAGCAGTGACAGCCGAGCTTTTTTTAAATTTTTAAAAATGAAGTGGACAAAAATAACTACTGAGGTGTTAATTAATATGTTGGGTGAACGGGTTTTTCTTTATAAAACACTAGCATAAAACCCGCGTGCCTTGCAACGCCTTTAAATAAAAACTGTTTATTATGTGCAATGTTTTCCTTCAAAAAAAAAACAAACCAAAATGTCAGCTGTTATTATCCCTAAAAGGGTTTATTATAGTGCACTTTTTTAATAAATATGGTAAACAAATTGCTGCGTATATCACCTCTGCTCAACAAATCTGCAAGTTTTGAAGCAGAGATTGGCATGTTTATGTCATCAAGAGAAGTGACATTTTAGGGTTTGACGAACGTTCGTTAAGTTTGTTCGCCTATTTACGTGGGTGCAAGAAATTATGAAGCAATCACAAATGAATAATTAAATAAAGTGAATTTCGAGTCATTCATTTCTACGTGATTATAGGGATGCACTGTCAAAATTTCAGCCCTTCAGCTTCAGAGGTTTGGGTTAACCCAATTTCACCCCCTTATGGGATGAATTTCGAGTAATCGCCTCTTAGTGGATGTCCACGTCATTTTAGGGATGCACTGTCGAAATTTCAGCCCTATAGCTCCAGTAGTTTGGTAACCCCATTTCACTGCGTTAGGGGATGAATTTCGAAAAATCGCTTCTTAGTGAATGTCCACGTCATTATAGAGATGCACTGTCAAAATTAAAGCCCTTCAGCTCCAGCGGTTTGGGTTAACCCCATTTAAGATTTAACCCCCTTAGGGGATAAATTTCAAAAAATCGCTCCTAAGTGGATGTCCACGTCATTATAGGGATGCACGGTCAAAATTAAAGCAATTCAGCTTTAGCGGTGTGGGTTAACCCCATTTCACCCCCTTAGAGGATGAACTTCGAAAAATCGCTTTATAGTGGATGTCCACGCCATTATAGGGATGCACTGTCAAAATTTCAGCCCTATAGCTATAGCGGGTTGGAAAAACCCCATTTCACCCCCTTAGGGGATGAATTTCGAAAAATCGCTTTATAGTGGATGTCCACGCCATTATGGGGATGCACTGTCAAAATTTCAGCCCTATAGCTCCAGCGGTTTGAGTAAACCCCATTTCACTCCCTTAGAGGATGAATTTCGAAAAATCGCTTTAATAGTGGATGACCACGCCATTATAGGGATGCACTGTCAAAATTACAGCCTTATAGCTTTAGCGGTTTGGAAAACCCGCATTTCACCCCCTTAGGGGATGAATTTCGAAAAATCGCTTCTTAGTGGATGTCCACGTCATTATAGGGATGCACTGTCAAAATTTCAGCCTTATAGCTCCAGCGGTTTTGATTTGACCCTATTTCACCCCCTTAGGGGATGAATTTCGAAAAATCGCTAGGGATGCACTGTCAAAAATTTCAGCCCTTTAGCTCTAGCGGTTTAGGTTGAGCGTTGTCTGTCAGTCAGTTACTTTTTATGCAATAGAAAAAAAGTAAAGAAAAAAAATCCCCTTACAACTTATTGAACCCCATTTCACCCCCTTCAACCCTTTTTTCCCCAAAAAAAGTAGCCTATGTCCGTCTCCAAGGTCTAAACTATGTCTGTTGCAAATTTCATCAAAATCGGTCCAGCGGTTTAGGCGTGAAAGCGTAACATACAGACAGACAGACAGACAGACAGACAGATAGACAGACAGAGTTACTTTCGCATTTATAATATTAGTAAGGATTATAAAACATAAAGACTATTTTAATAGAGTGAAGCGCGAAGACGCGTTATATATTAAAAAATTATGATATGTCGCAGAAGAACTCAAAAAAAAATTAAAGGGCTAAGAACCCAATTTAGTAGAGAGATGGCTCTTCTTGAAACATCAAAAAAAGGGCCTGCGGCGTTGAAGATGTTTACGAGCCCAAGTTATGGTGCTTCGACCAGTTAAAATTCTTGGACTCAGCACTTAACGGTAGAGCCAGCGAAAGCAATTTTGAGGTAATGGAAATCTAGATTTTTTGAAATTAAGTAAATATTGTCACATCTTACTATTTTCTAGATGCCGTCGACTAGCCACAGCATAGAAATTTCAGAAGAAGTTACTGAAGATCTCTTCTTAGAAGAAAAGGAAAACGTTCCAGAAAATGATCAACCAAAAGCGGTATGAAATTAGTTAACGTGTTAAAAAGTGGTAACATACATAATTTTTCAATGCTTTCCACAACACTGGATAGATATCAACCGGAGGCAATGGAGGCACTGAAATTAGTGAAAGAAATTGCTGAAAAAAGGAAGCATCGGCAATTAGAAAAAAAGGGGAGTGCTTTAACAGCTTTCCTGGAAGAAGAACTATCTAAAATTGTCGTCCGACTGGCATTAAAGAAGGACAGGAATAAGGCGGCAGCGGCAGCAAATATTCTTCCCTCATCGACATTACATTCGTCACCCAGCTCTGACCATCATAAGAAGCCAAGGACATGCTCAGACTCTTCAACGATAACTGACATGTCCAATTCGTCAGTTGATTGTGCGTATTTTAAGCCTAGCACATCCAAAGTATCAAAGCCTTCAAAGGGCAAACTAAATATTATAAGTGCAATAAAAATCGAACGGCCGCACACAGGCGGATTTTCACATATTCGTGGTCAAAACCTCAATAAACGAAGTTAGCCATTACAACCACCTGACTTAATTTTTTGAATCTGATTGGTTTCTTACATTCAATTATGGTTCGTATGATATTTTTAAGAAATGTTTTCATTACTTTTCGTATAGGCAAAGTGTGTTCTCCTGAGGATCAATTAATCACCGGTGAAAATTGAGGTTTTTAAAAAAATATAGTGTCGTATGTTAAAAGTCTTCAGTGTAACTTTTGTCATAGATTGTCAACCTGGGGGTATGAATCTGTGTTATTTTGAATATATTTACACTTTACTAAGTTTAATTATAAGAGCTATAATAAAACTATGTTATAGGTTAAATTTTCAATTATAATTGATATTATTAGCCTAAAAAGTTGCAAATTCATTAGAATCAGACTACGCTATCAAGTTTATAATAAAGTTTCATATCATAGCTTAATATCTGTGTTAATTTCAGTTGCTAATATGTGCTACCCTCCAGCTACTTAATTAATTAATAAAGTGAATTCAAAAAAATGAAAAATAGTTTCTTGTATTTTAAGCTATACTTCTTAATATTTAGGCAAATATTCTAAGATATATGTCATTATGACCTCGACAATTAGTAGATATTGCTTACGTACAAAAAGATCCAGCAGTGAGCTTTCGCTAAAATGAATTTAAGAAAAAATAGTCAGTTGGAGTCTGCTAATGCTATGGTCACAGAATAAGATACCGCTTCAAGACAACATTACACACTTTACACTGCAGACGAAGCTTTAGCACTTGTTGTTGGGGCAAATACCAAAGTCCAACACAATTTATTAAGGAAAACTGCAAGTGATCATAACGACAAGGAAAATATATCTACTGCCTGGAAAATATATCTTCTACTGAATCATCTAAAAAGAATGTTTACAAGATTTGTTAGATCACTCATCAGTAAGACTGTATCATGCATTGCATGAGGTGATTTCTGAACTTCAAAAAAAGCAACTTGGAACGAGGGAAGTGAGACGTTGGTCCAGGGCCCAGAACCCTTCTGCGGCATCTCTTCGTCCGCCTTCAAATCCCTGATAGAGGAGTGAATTGAGCGACTAAATTCAAGCAAGCGACTAAGTCAATTAAAGACCTGGATAGTCTGTTCCGCTAGTGGGTTACGTATACAATAGGCCTTACTTGGCCGCAGTGTTCACCATGTGGCGTGCCCCCTCATTCCTTAAAAAACCTTGAAACCATTTCTCTGGTTACGAATTATGGATGTAAAGGCACATTCGGACAAGCTAATTAGAAACAGCTATTCCAGGATGACACAGTTTCAGATTCAGTCATTTATTTGATTACTATAGCTCCGATACAGTTGGAAATCGATATCATAGGCGATTTAGGTAAAACTATTGTTTGAAAAAATGATGTTGTTGACCATTAAAGCTTCTTAACAACAACAACCACATTATTACTCAAATAGAAACATTAATACCAGCAAAAATGAAATGCAATGGTACTGAATTAAATTTGAAACCTCTGTGTATGGTTGGCGAAAGAACTAAGCTATAACTAACACTAAATCTTATCACTGATGTTATCTGTGAGATTTGACGTCAAAAATACTTTAATAAGATATCTATTAATATGTCCAAAAAATTGTCAACAGATATTTTTAATTTTGGATTATCTGCACATGCATAATCCTTACTAATATTTCACGCCTAAACCGCTGGACCGATTTTGATGAAATTTGCAACAGACATAGTTTAGACCTTGGAGACGGACATAGGCTACTTTTTTTTGGGAAAAAAGGGTTGAAGGGGGTGAAATGGGGTTCAATAAGTTGTAAGGGGATTTTTTTCTTTACTTTTCTATTGCATAAAAAGTAACTGACTGACAGACAACGCTCAACCTAAACCGCTAGAGCTAAAGGGCTGAAATTTTTGACAGTGCATCCCTAGCGATTTTTCGAAATTCATCCCCTAAGGGGGTGAAATAGGGTCAAATCAAAACCGCTGGAGCTATAAGGCTGAAATTTTGACAGTGCATCCCTATAATGACGTGGACATCCACTAAGAAGCGATTTTACGAAATTCATCCCCTAAGGGGGTGAAATGGGGTTTACCCAAACCGCTGGAGCTATAGGGCTGAAATTTTGACAGTGCATCCCTTTAATGACGTGGACATCCACTAAGAAGCGATTTTTCGAAATTCATCCCCTAAGGGGGTGAAATGCGGGTTTTCCAAACCGCTAAAGCTATAGGGCTGTAATTTTGACAGTGCATCCCTATAATGGCGTGGTCATCCACTATTAAAGCGATTTTTCGAAATTCATCCTCTAAGGGAGTGAAATGGGGTTTACTCAAACCGCTGGAGCTATAGGGCTGAAATTTTGACAGTGCATCTCCATAATGGCGTGGACATCCACTATAAAGCGATTTTTCGAAATTCATCCCCTAAGGGGGTGAAATGGGGTTTTTCCAAACCGCTATAGCTATAGGGCTGAAATTTTGACAGTGCATCCCTATAATGGCGTGGTCATCCACTATTAAAGAGATTTTTCGAAATTCATCCTCTAAGGGAGTGAAATGGGATTTACTCAAAACGCTGGAGCTATAGGGCTGAAATTTTGACAGTGCATCCCCATAATGGCGTGGACATCCACTATAAAGCGATTTTTCGAAATTCATCCCCTAAGGGGGTGAAATGGGGTTTTTCCAAACCGCTATAGCTATAGGGCTGAAATTTTGACAGTGCATCCCTATAATGGCGTGGACATCCACTATAAAGCGATTTTTCGAAATTCATCCTCTAAGGGGGTGAAATGGGGTTAACCCACACCGCTGAAGTTGAATTGCTTTAATTTTGACCGTGCATCCCTATAATGACGTGGACATCCACTTAGGAGCGATTTTTTGAAATTTATCCCCTAAGGGGGTTAAATGGGGTTAACCCAAACCGCTGGAGCTGAAGGGCTTTAATTTTGACAGTGCATCTCTATAATGACGTGGACATTCACTAAGAAGCGATTTTTCGAAATTCATCCCCTAACGCAGTGAAATGGGGTTACCAAACTACTGGAGCTATAGGGCTGAAATTTCGACAGTGCATCCCTATAATGACGTGGACATCCACTATAAAGCGATTTTTCGAAATTCATCCCCTAAGGGGGTGAAATGGGGTTTTTCCAAACCTCTGAAGCTGAAGGGCTGAAATTTTGACAGTGCATCCCAATAATCACGTAGAAATGAATGACTCGAAATTCACTTTATTTAATTATTCATTTGTGATTGCTTCATAATTTCTTGCACCCACGTAAATAGGCGAACAAACTTAACGAACGTTCGTCAAACCCTAAAATGTCACTTCTCTTGATGACATAAACATGCCAATCTCTGCTTCAAAACTTGCAGATTTGTTGAGCAGAGGTGATATACGCAGCAATTTGTTTACCATATTTATTAAAAAAGTGCACTATAATAAACCCTTTTAGGGATAATAACAGCTGACATTTTGGTTTGTTTTTTTTTTTTTTTTTTTTGAAGGAAAACATTGCACATAATAAACAGTTTTTATTTGAAGGCGTTGCAAGGCACGCGGGTTTTATGCTAGTTAAAAATATAAAGCTTCAGTAATTGTTAATCATGTTTTTTCTTCGATTCCTACAAATTTTTAAACTTTTAAATCAGTCAATAAGTTTTGGCCAAAAATTTAAGAAAGTCCGCCTGTGTGGGCCGGCAGTTTCTCAGGATATCCTCAGCAAATCGATGGAAGGCCTGTTTGACGGTGAGAATTTTTTGCGGCTCACGTAAATCATATTTATATTATGTTAAAATTGGTAATCAATGCTTTTAATGTTATGAAGTGCCGAAGTATGCTTGTTTTCAAAGACTGTTTTGTAAATGAATTTATTTATTTTTATTAGGATTAAGTAGGAAATTTAAGAACTGTTAAATTTGAATTTTTTTTTATTTATTTTAATTAGAAAAAATATTAATTTTACTTCTTAAGAACTGTTAAATTTGATTTTTTTTATTTATTTTAATTATATTAGAAAAAATATTTATTCTACTTCATAATCCTTTTTTATTAAAATAAAACATCATCATCATCATAAATAGCTCCACAGCCTGTTATTGGCCTTGGCTTCCTGCAACATCCTCCTCCAGAACTGTCGGTCCCTGGCTTGAAGTCTCCAATTTCTTATACCTAGGGTTCGTAGATCTTCTTCTACGCTGTCTAAATATCTCTTTTTTGGACGTCCCGTACCTCTGTGTCCGTCTGGTCTCTTGTTCATAATAATTTTTGTTATGCTGTCGTCACTGCTACGTTCAACATGTCCTGCCCATCGGATTCTGTTAATTTTTATAGTTTTAATGATGTTTGGATCTTTATACAACTGATACAATTCGAGATTGTATCTTCTCCTCCAAACACCGTTTTCGTTGATTCCTCCATATATAGTGCGCAGGATTTTTCTTTCGAAGCACCCTATTAGGTGTTCTTCGTTACTTCTTAAATTAAAATAAAACAAAACAGTATATATTATATTAAATTCTTTCATTTTGCCAAGAAACCGAGCCGAACAAAATAATTCGCAAACTCCTTTCCAACATTTCCAGCAAGTTTTCACAAACTTCAGAAGAATGTTGGTGTATATTTTCTTCTTCAGTAAAATTGTGGTCATATTTAACGCTTTCCTCGTTATATTCGGCAGAATGTGATAACAAGAAGTTATGTAGAACGCAGCAGGCTTGCACTATTTCTTGAACTGATTCCACAGGCAAATTCATAGGTTTCTGTACTACTTGGAATCGGTTTGCTAAAATTCCAAAAGCGTGTTCTACGGTATGCCTTGCTGTACTTAATCGCGTGTTAAAAATCTTTTTATTTATTTCAGCACTTTTGTATGGATATGGTTTCATTAAATGCTTTTTTAGGGGAAAAGCATCATCTCCAACAATTACAAATGGCAATTTCCTGTTTTCTCCAATTATTTTATCTGGCGGGAAATAATCATCGGCTCTGTCTATCACATGCATTAAATTTGATCTCCGTAGCACACCGCCATCACTTATTCGTCCATTGCAACCAATTTCACAAAAAATGATCCTGCAATCGGCATCAACCAAAAGCAGCAGCACTATACTATCAAAACCTTTATAATTCCTATAATATGCCCCGTCCTTTTTATGGGGCCTAAAAGCGATGTGTCTGCCATCCAAAGCACCTAAACATAAAGGAAACTGCCACCGAATTGCAAACCTATTTGCGATCTTGCGCCATTCTTGTTGGCTTTTAGGAAACTAAAATAAAAAAACCGAAATTAAAATTTAACTAATATTCAAGTAATTTTCTATAGGCGTTTAAACTAACCTGCAAGTATTCATTTTTCAATTTTTGGTAAATTTGCCTGCATATTATTGGGACGTTTTTACTCAAAAAGTCATCAGAAAGTTTCCTTTGATATTCCAAACTTTTAAAACTTTCGCCTGTAGCCAAAAATCTTAAAGTGGCTTCCACTTTTTCTCGCACCGGTATACACTTCCTCATCCTGTAATCGAGATTGATATTTTTTTAATTTATTTCAAACTGGAAGTGGAATGACGCACCATGTATCTTGTTTCGAAAGAAAACTCTCAATCCTTCTGATTAAAATTTCGAAAGTGTCTTCATTCATGCGTAAAAAGTTCTTGTATGATTTTATATCCTTTAATCTTAGCTCGTGTTGCAAGAAGTGGAAAGAACTTTGATTTTCTTTAGTTTTTCTCCACTCCTCTTCCGACTCGGATGAGCTCATTTTTTAACTAAATTAAAAGTTGAAAGAAAAAGTTGAAAATGTAGCCACGAGCGTCAGAATTGAACGTCAAAAAGTGGAATGCAAAATTGAATGTCTAGAACCGGTCTAAGAATACTCGGTATCTATCGGGTTGTCAACGTTAACGCACGCCGCCGCTCTCACTGCAATTGAACAGTTATATTCCGCTTTCATGGCCTTCTGCCATTTATCTGTTTCAGCACAGTTTAGCGCCTCACTAACTGTTTGTGGGATTAATACTTTGTTTCGAATTACAGCACTCATACAGTACTTTTTTCTTGGACGTCCTCTGCTCCCAGTTCTGGTTAGTGTTGGCCTTCCTGGTTTTCGCTTAGGCAGCCTTTCGTCTTCAATCTTTTTGTTTTGATCATCTAGTTCACTTTCACTTCACCTTTCGTTCATTTCATGATTTATTTCTTCATCGCTTTGATAGCCGTCGTCATCCGTTATATTTACTGTTGCATTTGTTGGCTCTTCTTCGATGGCCTGGTCGTTCTTCGCATCTGATTGAGATCCACTGTTTACCTTAATTGTTGGTGTTGTTAGCTGTATGTCGTAAAATTCATCCTTCTTTTCATTATTTAATTGCCTTGATGATTCCTTCTCTTCATTAAGAAATATAACGTCTCGGCTTCTATGAATGCCATTCGTTCTCCGATCGCAAAGGTGATACGTTCGACTATGGGCCCTATTGTGGAACGAGTCGATCTGACGACTTTGAGTCGATGTTAAATTTTCATACTGAGAAAGTCGATTTTTATCGATAAAAACATAAATATGAGTCGATTACATTTTTGACGTCGACTTGACAATTGTGTAATCGACTCATATTAATTCTTTTATCGACTAATTTCGACAAAAATGGACTTTCGCAGAAAGAAATTTTAACATCGACTCAAAGTCGTCAAATTGACGATATCCACAATAGGCCCCTTTTTTCACAATATCCAACGAATGTCATTTCCTTTCCTTTTGGCTTAAATTTGGATCTATTAGTTTCTTTCTTATCTAAAACAATTACCTTTGAAAGTTTTTTAAAGAATAAAACGTACACTCTCTATTACTATCTTTTTTTTAGTGCTAGCCGTGTTGCTGATGATGACCGATTACATCGGTTGAAATGCATTCAACAATTTAATTTTTTTGTTAAATTAATTTTAATAAACGAAAATTTTTGTACATTCAATAAAAAAGGTGTTGTTAATATCTTAAACCAGTTTTAACGTAATTACCTTTGATCCAAACGGTTGCAAATGTGACACTGTTGGTTTTGTTCCATACCAAAGTTCATATGGTGTCTTTGATCCTAATAATTTTGATGGTGCTCGGTTACGCAAATATGCCGCTGTGTTAACTGCTTCCGCCCAAAAAGATTCTGGTAAATTTGAGGTTAGAAGCATGCATCTCGCTGCCTTTACTAAAGACCTATTCGACCGTTCTGCGACCCCGTTTTGCTGTGGTGTGTATGGGGCACTTAACTCGTGGCGTATTCCATTTACTCATAAAAACGCGGTAAATTCTTTATTTACATACTCCCCGCCATTATCGCTTCGTATGGCTTTAATCTTTTTCACAGTGCTTAATTCCACACTTGTTTTAAAGTCTTTGAACACCTCACGAGCTTCTGACTTTTCCTTTAGAAAATACACTGATATCTTTCTTGAGAAGTCATTGATAAACAAAATGAAGTATCGTTTCCCGGTATTTGATCTGACGGGCATCGGACCGCATATGTCTGTATGTATCAGGTCTTTGCTCCTAATTTCGGTACGTTTATTAAACGGCTTTACGTTTATTTTGCACTTAGCCCAGATTTCACATTTTGGAGTTTCACGATTGGAATCTTTTAACTTTAGTCCGTGTACCATTTCCTTATTTTTCATAAAAATTATACTTTTTATATTTAAATGCCCAAACTTTATGTGCCATTTTGCTAATTCCTCGTTAGAAGTTGTTTTATTAATGCACACCATGTTATGTTGGCTTTTGTTCAGCCACTTATCCAGAATTATAAATTTTCCCTTTTATTTGCAATTAATATTACTTCTCCTCTGTTGCCCTTTACCATAGCCTTTTCACAAATAAAACTAAGCCTTAGTCCTCTTTGCGTTGCTCTTGCCACAGAAAAAAAATTTGTCATCAATTTCGGAGCGTTCAGTACGTCTTGCAGCATTACACTTGCTTTTTCTGTGTGTAGTAAAACTTTTCAGCTGTGTGAAGCTAGCCCCCCGAAATTCGATAATTTCAAAATCTTATAGTGGATTTAATTGACCACTAAATGACCACTAATGACCATCAATTACTTTAATTGATCACCTTCGATTCACGAGAAAATCGAAAAAAACGTTTTGGGGGGCCAACTTCACGGTAGCCCCCCAAATGTGTATTTTTCTCGGTTTCTCTACGGAAAAAAACTGACCACTTTTTGACCACTTTTGACCACCCAATAGATTTTTTGACCACCTAAAAAAAATGAAAAAAAAAAAAAAACATTTTTTTTAACTCAACGACAAGCATCAAGAGGTGGTCAAAAATAAGTAGAAAAACGTTTTTTTCATGTTTTTTACAAGCAGTTTTTATTATTGCAAATTACTTTTCTCAGATTAACCATGGCGTAGAATTTCCTCTTTCGACAGGATATTGAATTCAAAACCAGGTGAGTATACCTAACGTGTTTGAGAACATGGTCAATCTGGAAAAGTGTGTGAGATAGGAATTTTCACTACCTGGTTTGGGTTCAGTCAGACAGTGCCCTTGGAAAACGGAATTACACTCCTTACATGCGCCATCTATTGTCAGCCAGATACATCCTTCACCACTTTTTATCTTACATCTTTTAAAGGGGTCATCCATAAATTACGTGAGGTGATTTTTGGGATTTTTCGACCCCCCCTCCCCCCTTGGTGGGATTTCGTGAGATTTGGCTCGACCCCCTCCCTCCCCCCTAATCTCACGTGAGATTTTTCAAATTTTAAAAAATCTAGTATTTACACTGAAAATACGTATTTACGGTCGTAACCACAGCAAAGTGGGCCTTTTCTTAGAATATAGAACTGCAGGAAAGGCCCTCGAATTTAAAATCCTTGTTCGTAACCGTAGTAAAATCCGATTAAAATTCGGAGTGAAAGGCGTGTAGAAAGTTCATCTGAGCGGAATGGGGGTGTTGGGAGCAAGATTTTATTTGAGATAACTGATAATTTGGACGCCTTGCCCTCCTCTATTCCACTCACTTTTCCGTTTGTAGTGGACACACAAGTAGTTCTAAATTCTAAGGGCGTTTTTGCGGGTCAGTGGCTTGGCTCGTACTCTGCAGCATTTGACGAGACACACGTTTGACAATCGACAACCAATTTTTGTGTAGGATTTACCCCTATCTTAAGGCCCCAATTTACACACAGGTCGCCAGCAGGCCGTGGCCTGAAAGTTTTTGCCTTGAGGCCAAGTATCCCTAAACACTCACTGGCCGCCAACTGTATGGGGTAGTGATGAGCAAGACTTTTCTTGCAATTCTTCCTTTTATTGTACATTAAGCAAGACCAAAGCAGGAACAAGACAAAACAGGACAAAATAAGACTACATTGCTCATCACTAAATGCCTAAAATCTTGCAGTGGTGAGCAAAAAGCCTTCGAAAAAGTCTTGCTAAAAGTCTTGCAAAAAGTCTTGCAGTCTTGTCTTTGTCCTGCTGAATTGTCTTTGTCCTGCAAGACAAGACGTTTTGCTCATTACTGGAAAGCTTTTGCCCCTTAGTGATAAGCAAAAAGCCTTGCTATCCTGATCTTGCAGTCTTGACTTATCCTTGTCTTGTCTTGGTATTTCTTGGTCTTGCTAAATGTGCAAGACTAGTCTTGCTCATCACTAGTATGGGGCCTGCAGTTCAAGAAAGCTGACGAAACTCGCATTTATCGTCAGTCCGGGCCTGAAGATCTGAACTTCTGTTCACTAAGAATTCACACCGTATGCACTCGGAACGGAAAGCAAGGCGCGAGTTAGTCGTGAAAACCATCCACCGCTTTTGCGCTTTTCTGCTCTTTTGTGTTCACGGCGTGAGGCTTGAAGCTTTCGTTGGGGCCATGAGCATTTTTGCACTTGAATTAAAAACCTGCTATGCTAAGCAGTCGTTTTCGCCTGTGTGTGTAGGGAATCAGGACTTTACCTACATGACACGGTCTGTCAGACTCATCCCTCAGTTAGACTGAGTCAAGCTTAGTCGTGCCGGCCGGCCTGTAAGTCAATGGGGGTCTTTAGTGGAGAAACACGTTTTACTTAATTTAACCCAATTTTCGCGCAATTTTACACTGTGTGTTTTAAAAAAAATACGTGAGATTTTCCGAGACCCCCCTCTCCCCCAGGTGAGATTTGGTGAGATTCGGCTCGACCCCCTCCCCCCCCTAAACGCCTCACGTAATTAATGGACGACCCCAAAGCTATAGGCGCAGGGTAATTTAGTTTTTTCGTAACATCGTTGTGCCAAGATATCGGTCCAACCTTCTTGGAGTCCAGCAGTAGACCGCAAATTCGAATTTCTCTCTGCTTTAACGACAGGTGCTATTTTCTCCCAAATTTCATTTTCTATGTCAATCACAAAATAAAGATGTGGCAATGGACCAGATTTCTTATATTCACGTATTCGGAATTTGAACTGCTGTTCAACGTTGAGTTCACTGAGTCATCAGTAGTAGTATTCTGATTGTTAACAATTCCGAATTTTTCTTTTAACGTAGTTAACAGGTTGTGTCGATTGATTCTAGTGTATAGATTTAATGTGGTTGGATTTATTTGTCCATTCAAAAGTTTGCTACATTCCTTCCATACTTCATCGTTTCTAGGCTTCAAGTTACCATCCGCTTGAAAAATATCGACGCTGCATAAGGCGGAGATTATTTGATCCACAGGAACAAAAATTTTTGGTGGCATTTTGCTGTAAAAAAGCTAAGAATAGAAATTGGATTGTTATATGCAAATCTCTAGCTATTTTCACAACACTATGTAAACACAGCGTATATACACATGTACACACTGTATACACATAATATCACATGAAAAAGTTCAATTTCTACTCTTATCGGAAGACCAAAAACAAAAATTTTTACCGTTTATCGAAAAATGTCTTTGTCTCTGTATTCTTTTCAATTTTTCCGTTGGAATTAGATCACATAGAAAATAAATACCTTCGCTTCGAATCGATGCCTATTCCAAGAATCCGTAGGATTTTCCAGTTGCAGATCCGAAGGAATTCCAAAGTGCATTTCCTGATTACTGATTTTCTCACGTGGGCTGTACTTCAGTTCTTTTTTTTGCAATAATACCCCGCCTTCACCGGCCTCAGTTTAATCAAGGTCACTTCAATCGGCATAAGTGGCTTCACCGGCTAGCATGTTCAGTTCGTGCTTGAAATTGTTGTTGCTTTTTCGCCAGAAATTAGAAATGCAAAAGCTCACTGGAATGAAATTCCATTATTCCAATTTTTTACTCTCTTTTGAGCGAGCTTTTACTTTGAAACTCAATTTCATGTTCTGTAGCCCCAAAGCAGGCATTTTTTCCTGACTTTAAAATGTGAAAAATATATGGGAAATCAGGAAATTTTAAAGTACTGTAGACTAATTTGCTCGAACTTGCGAAAATTTGGCGGTGAAGCCGGGGTATTAGAAATATTCAAATTGTGTAATACCCCGGCTTCACCGGCCTCAGATTAATCAAGTTCACTTCAATCGGCAAAAGTGGCTTCACCGGCTAGCATGTTGAGTTCGTGCTTGAAATTGTTGTTGCTTTTTCGCCAGAAATTAGAAATGCAAAAGCTCACTGGAATTATTCCAATTTTTTACTCTCTTTTGAGCGAGCTTTTACTTGGAAACTCAATTTCATGTTCTGTAGGCCCAAAGCAGGCATTTTTTCCTGACTTTAAAATGTGAAAAATGTATGGGAAATCAGGAAATTTTAAAGTACAGTAGACTAATTTGCTCGAACTTGCGAAATTTTGGCGGTGAAGCCGGGGTATAAGCTGAAAACAGTATTGAATCGTACAGAAATCATTATTTTTCAAATTATTAAACTCGAAATATTTGTATATCTTTTTAGTACTTACGATGAAACAATCAGGGAGGCAAACACTTTGTTCGAAAGTCTACATACACAACAGCGTCGTTATGTGTCCGTGTGAATACAAAGAATATCGTCGAATCTCTTTTCTCTTTCTTAGGACATGCTCAAATACAGCGATTTGAGAGGGAACTTGTTTGTACAAGTTTGTATATGTACATGTACAAGCGAGGCGCTGGTGCGTTTAGTTTCGAGGTAGGGTTTGTAACACTGATGCCATGTAAATGAGAAAGTGTCACTTCTGCACACGCGGGAGTCTTAAGTTTTAAATAATTAAGTCATCATATTTACGCAAGTAGCATGATACGCAAACGTACCCACCTTACGAAAGGTACATGACTTCAAATTCAATACCAAGTCGAAAATAAAAATTCTACGTCATGGTCAATTTGAAAAAAGTAAATTGCAATAATAAAAATTGTTTGTAAAAGAACATGAAAAAAACGTTTTTCTACTTATTTTTGACCACCTCTTGATGCTTGTCGTTGGGTTAAAAAAAATGTTTTTTTTTTTTTTCATTTTTTTAGGTGGTCAAAAAATCTATTGGGTGGTCAAAAGTGGTCAAAAAGTGGTCAGTTTTTTTCCGTAGAGAAACGGAGAAAAATACACATTTAGAGGGCTACCGTGAAGTTGGCCCCCCAAAACGTTTTTTTCGATTTTCTCGTGAATCGAAGGTGGTCAATTAAAGTTATTGATGGTCATTAGTGGTCATTTAGTGGTCAATTGAATCCACTATAAGATTTTGAAATTATCGAATTTCGGGGGGCTAGCTTCACACAGCTAAACTTTTCCTATGCCTGTTGCTTCAGTATGCATCTTATCTATAGCTAGATGAATTGTTTCTTGGTGTGGTCTCATTTCCACGAATAGGTTCCTATCGCATATGGCTTGTGCAGCCGCTATCCAACACCCATGTATTGCTTTTGAGTAGAAGATTTGTTGAGAAATTAAATGCGCCACACATATAGTTTTTGCTCTGATATTGAGCTTCTTTTCTCTTCCCTCCTCTTTGGAAACAGTCTTTGGCATAATGTCCTCTTCTCCCACACTCATAGCATTTTCCGTTTAATTTTGTATTTTTCGAATATGTTGGCTTATTTGTTTTGCGGTTAATATAGAAAGAACTTTCTACTCCCTTTTGCCTCTCTCCACACGATGTGTCCTTCTCTTCTTTGGCCCTCTTCGAGAATTTTTGCTTTTAATACTCCCAACGTTGGTAATTCATCTCTCGATTCAATCACCACTACAAAATTTTCATATGAAACTGGCAGGCTTGACAGCAATATTATGCTTAGGATTTCAGGGCTTTCTGACTCGAGATTTATTTCTGCCTGTTTCAGCTTTTCTACCACATCCGTAAATTTTCTTATGTGATCCACTGCGCTGTCGTCGTCGGCCATTTTTAAATTAAGTAATTGTCGGAAGATGCTTACCTTTCTTACCTGACCTTTTGGTTGGAAAACTTGCTTTAAAGAATCCCACGCAGATTTTGCTGACAGACAGTCTTTTATATAATTTAACTGGGGTGGACTCACACATAAAATTATTGTTGCTAGTGATTTTTGATTTTTGTCCTCCCACGACGGTATCTCCTCTTCCTTTACAGGTCTCGCAGTCGAGCCTCCGCCAACGTAACACCATAAATCCTGATGGATCAGCACGCTTCGCCTTTGGACACACCAAGTGCTATAATTATTGTCGTTTAGCTTTTCTATTTGTCCGAGAGCCAACGCCATTTTGTATTTTTTTTGACGTGACAACGTCTATTAAATCGGTTTAAGATAGGACGCGCGTGTGAAAATGTCCCGCACAATGTCCCGCACACAAAAAAAATCATATCTCCGCCCCCATACATGTTAGGGGGGTGGTTAATGGCTCAAAATTTTCGTTAATTTATCCTCTACACGGGAAAAATACATTCATTCACCTTATCGATGTGACAACGTCTATTAAATCGGTTTAAGATAGGACGCGCGTGTGAAAATTTCCCGCACACAAAAAAAAATTGCTTCGAAATATATAATTTATTAATTGAGAAAATAATACAAAACGTAATAACAGACGTTGTCACGTTCAAATTAATAGACGTTGTCACGTTAAAATACGGACGTGATACTTCACATCCAAGACCATTACTTTTTTCACTCGCAATTAAACGCGACAATTTTGTTTGCTCAATTCTGCGCGACACACGGGCGATTAAGCACTTTTTTTCGGAAACTTTTTTATCTTTTTTAAAATCCTGGGCCCATAACCTATGATGGGAATAATGGATAACAACACTCTTCGTACGATATTATTACATATATTTTAGTTTTATTATAATATTTCGACCGACCAGTTTTAGTATTTCGACAATCAAGTTGCGGACTAACTGAAACTAAATCTTATGTGTATGTGGTTCAAGAGAAGAAGTGTTGCTAGTGCTAAGAGATGGAACCCAAATTGAACAGGTTCCGATGTTCGAATATTTGGGATCATTGGTTGAGGTAAAGTGGCATCGATGGCCGACTTTCACAGCCGCATCGACTACGCACCAGCAACATTCGTCTCGCTCAAGTGTTGCATATGGAAACGAACAAATATTTCCATCAAAACAAAAGTACGCCTTTACCGAATGTTGATCCTTCCGATTCTTCCTTATGGATCTGAAACGTGGGCAGTGCTCAAACCGGACGTTAAGAAGATCGATGTCTTCCAAATGCCATGCTTGAGGCAGATCCTCGGTGTCGCACTCTGCGATAGGCTTCGAAACGAGACAGTTCAACAATGATAGCTGCTTGCCATTTAAACATCTCTGACGCGATCATCCCGCAGACTGGAGAATTCAGCGATCGGTACCGAAGAAAACCTGGCTAAAGAATATAGAGGGTGACCTAAAGAATCAACGATTGTCAGTTACCGAGGCTCGAGACGTCGCCAAAACCCGGCAAAAATAGAAACGAATCATGAATAGAGTTCGAGACCCAGCGGCACCGACAGAAGCGTATACGTTGCAAAGAAGAAGAAGATGAATAGAGTTAACAATAGGGTACTTTAATGATGGCTTTAATACAATTGGTGAAACTATCAAGATAAACAATGTGGTATAAAAAGGTACCCAGCTAACATTTATTGAAGTCATACCCTAAGAGATGCAATTGAAGGGCATACAGAAAGCAGCATTTCCCTGTAGTTTCTCTATGAGGACCCCCTGTGACAAATAAGGAGCATGCCGAAAGGGGGCTTTCCCCTTGGATTCCTCATGATACTGAAGTGAGGTATTCCCTATCAGTTTCTCATAAAGGTCACATGAGTCAAACTTCATTACAATTGAAATGAGGCAGTCCCACAATCTGATTTACGTATTCGGCGGAAAGCTTTTTAAAAAGCTTTAAGCTTAAGTTTTAATTTTACATATAACGGGGAGTTTACATCACAGAAAGCTCGACATTTTTTAGAACTGTTAGGATATTGAAATTAAAGGCTTTTTTGGTCTATATATCCGTTAACTAGAGTAGAGCTCTGCTTTCAGGCTGCCATAAAGGAGCTCAGATTTGCGCTTCCACTTTGAGTCTGGGATGTAAACTGGCCTTAAAGCTTTAGCTTTTGTTGATCATATTTCACTTTCATTTCAATTATGTTGATGGGTTGTGAAAGTTGCTCTTAACATATTCAATGTAAATACTCGTATATCCAGCCCATACTTCTCGAATTTTTCCATTCGAGATGGGAAGGCGTTAGATACGTCTTGTGGGCTTTATCGGGCAACCCACACGGGAACCACATGAGGCACTGGGGATAGCCTCATAGGGACCCTATCTGCACCCCCTGCTAGCCGCGCATTATTGAGTTATTTTAAATAAACTTAATTCACTGCGCATCCCGTCAGTCACTACATTTTATTACAATCCCAGTTCTTTAATCACCCGAGAAGCATTGCAGGTGGTTATCCCAGTTACCTTTAAAACTGAAATATACTTACACGAGCTATGCATTTTATTTTCTACAAAGCCCGTCAACTTTGTTGCCAAGGAAATCAGCATTCTTCTCCTTGGCATCTTTTCTCTAATAAACGACTACATCTAGGATAATTCCTGTAACTTGGGTGAATTGAAACTATCTCTCTCATTTTTTTTTTGTTATGTGAAAACGATTCTGTAGCCCGTGGCATTGGCTTAGCTTTTCTTGTTTTGTTAATCCTGTGTTGGGGTTCTTGCAGCTGTAAAATCAAATTTATATCGAGGCTGCTATCCGGGAATATCTCTAATATTGAATAACCTAGAACCAGTCGTGCCTGCGAAAATAGATAATATATTTATTCCGCCCTTAAAATAGCCCATCAAACATTTTGAACGGAATATAACGCTCTAACTCTTTTGTAACAAGATGGTAGTGGGTGAGTAATATAATAAAGTGAGCATCATGGGAATTTATATCCTCATTTCAGTTGGATTATAAACATTTTTGTTTGCATTGGAGATCATTGTTAAAACCTGTTTTTGAGTAGCGGCCTGTTACTGTTACTTTATGTTCATTACATATGTATACGCTTGCAGGTAATTTGTAAGCATATATTACTGTACAAAAGGTAAACATTCTGGCTGATGGTTAATGTTTTTCCGAAAAGCGGATTGCCCATGTTGATTATATCCCGGAAATGAGGTTTTCGCAACCAATTTTCCGTATTAAAATTAAGCCGCCGGATCTGTTTAACTCTGTACATTCAACCAATTGGGCGATGGGATTTAGTCCCTCGCGGTTTGTAAATTTTGCTTTGTCGTTAAATGGAAAAATGCTAAGCAAATTCACCACGTATTTCAGCAGTTGGCATATAATGATATGCCACCAAATAATTATGTGCATGTACATATATACATAGCTAGGTGTATGGATTATTTTGTAAAGCAATGGGAATAATATAGGAGAAAATCACAAATTTAATACAAATTTCAGTAATGAGATTATGTGATGTGTATTCGATGAAATAATTACAAAAGCTGATACAATGGTGTTGTGTTAGACATTTATTGAACACTAGATTGAAGTCGGTGCGAATAAAAAGTTTGAACAATAAAGAAGTCCCATGCACGTAAGCGCCAAATAACTCAAGTGGAGCCATATAAAGGTGTAGTAAAAATAAATCCATTATTTTGCAGCAGAAGGCTTTAGTAATTTGTAGGTCGCGTTGTAAAAGTGCAAACTGGTTACACTTAATTGCGGGGTCTCGTACTAAAAACACTTTGTTGACAGTTTTGTGATTCCTTAACTCAGTTTTATTTCAGCCCGCGTCAATGATGGACACCAGCAAACAAAAAATACGCCATATTTTACAGTTTTTCTTTGATAAAGGCGAAAACACAAGCCTGATACTGTAACAGCCAATCACGCACTATTTTGGTTAATGTCGATTCCATTCTGGTAATTTCGATGTCAAAGATGCACCACGCTCTAGAGGCCAAATTGTCGAAAATGCCGATAACAACATGGCAATCGTCGGGTCCGACGTACGACTGTAAGCACTGTTTCGATTGCTCTGGAGTTAAACATTGCACAAAAAGTCGTTTGGAGCTTTGCATAAGGCAGGATACAAAAGAAACTGGATGTATGGGTGCCGCACGAATTAACGCCAAAAAACCTCATGGACCGAATTTCATCTGTGAATCCCAACAGAATCGCAACAACATCGACCCATTTCGGAAGGGGATAACGTCACTTACGACAACGTCAAGCGAAAACGGCCGTGGTCTAATCGCCATGAGCCGGCGCAAACGGTAGTCAAGCGAGGATTGTCGGCCAGGAAGGTGCCAGGAATCATCAACTATGAGCTGCTCGCCTACGATAGAACTCTTAATTTGGAGCGTTATTGTCAACAACTGGGCCGTCTAAAGGAAGCTTTCGCACAGAAGCGGCCAGCTTTGGCCAATAGGAGGGAAGTTATGTTCCATCAGGACAACGCCAGGCCACACACATCGAAAGTGACTCATACCCTAAATAATCTATTTTTGTTTTCGCTATATTGCACTTGTCCCATATCCAATTTATTCTTAGCCATTACTTCCAACACCTCTTCCAAAAACACTACATGCTCTTCAGCTTCTTACAAATGGCGGACTGCACATCAGCTTCTTCCAAATGAAGGACTGCAAAAAGACTTATAATAGACTAAAGAGTGAAAAATATAATCTATCAATTTCAAATTTTGCACAAATTCGTAGTTGGTGTGATAATTATTATGTATACATGATGAGTTTAATAGTTGAATTGAGGTTGAGTTACAAAAAATCACAAACAAAACACAGATATGCTACTCAACTAAATTCAACTACTCAACTTCTGAACTCACGTCTGTATGCATAATTTGAACCCAATCCAGGTAGGAGAATTCAGTCAAGCTCAGTCTACCCAAACTCGTCTCGACACCCGTCTACATGTCGATGGAGTCAGGCTCAACCTGAGTTTAACTCATCATGTATAAGTACTAAATTCAATCTGACTACTTTGTAAAAAAAACAAGAAGGCGGTTCCAAGATGGAGCCCGATTTTGGGAATTATGCTCCACCGAGCCCACGACATGGGTATCAAATGAGGCAGTACCACAGGTAGAGTACAGTAAGCTGTGTGACGTAATTTTAAATCTTATATGGCCACCACAAAATGGCGGAAGACATAGAATAGACTAAAAAGTAGAAAATAAAAATAAAAAGCGTGGGGCAATAACGAAAAGTTCCAGTATTATACAGGTAAAGAGCGCCCCACGCCTTTTAACATTTTTTAAGCTAGTGGCTTCAACAATAAAAACTTTACAATTGTTTTTTACTTTTTGGTTCATTTTAAAATAAAAGCGTTTTTTTAAACTATTTATTTATTTTTTAACGACTGCTGCTGACTTTACAGATTACAAAAAATATATTTGACTTACTGATTTAACTTTTAATGCTCGCCGTAAAACAGTTTGCACTAACTGTAAAATCAGAAAACTTCTGAATGGGGAAAAATGGTCCATTTTAATTTTCACAGGGTTGTTTGAACACACAATATATACCAAATATTCGTCGAATTTCAACAGGCATATGACTCGATAAACAGAGAGAGGTTATACAGGACCCTATTGAAATTAGGACTCCCTTCAAGCTGGTACAACTGATAAAATGCGCAACGAATAGCTCCCTGGACGGTTTATGATATTTTTGGCAACCCAGAACTCTCAACGTTTTAAAAATCAACGAACTAAAACTAGTAATTATGGCCGATAACAAGTCCAGGAGGAGATGGATGGACTTTGTGACGTCTGACGCAGACAATGCTCAACATTCGGAACTGGAGAACTGCTGCAAGCGACCGTCCAACTTACAGAAATGTCCTAGAGGAGGCCAAGGCTTGATTTGCGATGTAGCGCCATGGGATGGATGGATGGTTGGGACACAGAGGCAGCAAGAAAAATGTTTATTGTATATAATTTTTAATATTTCTCAGCGTTGTTTAAATATATTCCTTCTCTATCATTGTGACTGTAAACATTTATCAAATCTTTTTTCTACCTGACTATTATAGCCAGACAAACAACAAACAAATAATTCAAAAGAAACTAAGAGATTATATCAAAACCCGTTCATCGATATAAAGTGCACTCTATCATCTCCTCATAGCAAAGAGTACTTCATCGAGTTTTAAAAGTAAGAGCCCTTGAGATTGCTAATTTTCACTATCATCTAACACCCAAAGACTAGGCTTAAAACAACCAGTTAACACCAGCTGGGGGATAAGCCATTAACATTGGCAAACACCGCATCCCATCGGCAGTGCAAGTAGACTGTGCCAGCTGAAAAAAGGACTTTTAATTGCTATACGTGATGGACATAACGGTGGCCTGATTTTCACGAGTCCTTGCAGATGATGATAAAACCAGGAGTAACTACCACCAGGAGCAGCGCCAACGATCGAACTCCAGCAAACATGGGCTATCAGGAATGTTGCAACGTCCAGCATAACGCGGGGAGCATGGTCTAGAACGTCGAGGCTCCATTAGAGTAAAACCTAAGAACGTAGTGCTCACGACCGCCACTCATCCTGGTATAGTCGCCGTCCGGATGGTGGCATCCACTGGAAGATATAAAATGCGGGGAAACAAAATAAAACTGAAATGTGAATCTCCTGATGCCAGCCCCAACGTTATTGCCGGCCATAGAAGGGAGCGCACGGTTTGCCTGGGGTAGCAGCTTTGTGTTTTATAGCTTAACAGAATAACTCAGTACCAAGGAGCCGCGACTACTAATGCTGCTTTTCAATTCTGACTGTTCTTTATTGCGAACTAAAAACAAATCAAATGGTTGAAATTATCGTGGGGGTTCTTTTTGAAGGAGGAGACCTTGTCCCTGACAGCGGTTCCTTAAAGTTCCATTAGCAAACTCCATCCCAGTCAAGTACTAATAAAACCGCTTTTAAGTTGAAAAGCTGGCCACTAAACTAAATGCGAGGCGTGGGTATTGTTATTAGACGATAAAATGTCGGGCGTGCTTTATCTTGCCGAACGTAATAATTACCGTTATTTGGTTTAATGCAAAAATTATGAGAATTGTTCTGGTCTTCAATTATTGCTGAGTATGAATGTTTTCCCAGCCACAATCCCAAAAAAGGGTTGGCTTAGCTGCGAGTGCATACAAAGTGTGTTTATGTATAATTTGTATTGTGATGAATACCAAACAGTTATTTGTAATGTCCATCGCCGCCACGAACGCGGTTTTGGATACAATAGATTAGATGCTTAAAGAGGGCGTTTGCATATTCTCTGATAGCAATTTATGTTTACTTTTGAATTGACGTAAATTAAGGTGCAAAGCTACTTCATCATCAGCTCTTTATCGCCCACTGCAGGGAATAGCAAAGCAAAGCTACTTGCTAAATGTAACGTAGTAAATAATAATAAAAAATAAAACAATAACGAAGTGGATTACAATTAATAATATACTCGTAGGTATCAGGAGACAATGCAGCAAAGTAGATGCCTAAAAATACTTATATATCAAAAAAAGAATACACAGTACCACTTGCTGAACGTCAATAGCTTAACGAAAAATAGAGATGGTCAGTCGGTTAGTCTGTCATTTTAAAACTACACTGCTTCGTAAACAAAGGAACCTTCCTGTGGGGAAGATAACCTGCAAGAAAACCACAGATCACAATCAAAACTTAGTTAAGTATTATAATATAATATTACACTATATCATGTAGCATAACATGCACGTGACGCAACTATTTCGGACTGATGGAAATGCGATCATAACCTCCTAGCGGTGGCCACTGGTATCTATTCTATGAGAGAGGATAAATGATGATGTAAATATCATACTGGGAGCTCTGAACGCCAAAGTAGGCCGGGAGCCCTTATACAGCTTGGATGAAAACACTAATGGCAATGGGCAGCGAGTTATAGAGATGGCGGCATGTAAGAACCTGGTCGTTGCAAGTACTAGATTTCCGCGTAAAGATATCCACAAATCCCAACCAAACCAAATGACCATGTGTTGATAGACCGCCGCCACCTTTTCTGGTGAGATGACGGTACGAACGTACCGAGATGCCAACTTCGACTCGGAGCACTATGCTGTTGGTATGGTGCTCCAAGAGCGCAATACAATGCTGAAAAGCTTTGTATCCGCTGATCACGCACGAATCAACGCAGCGGCACTAAGCAATTAAATGGCCAGAAACAGCTATGGTAATGCAATAAAAGTGGCCCTAAGTCGTGGGGATAAGATGTCCATCTCTGCATCTCCGCAGGTGTTCCCCAGGGCTCAATTCTATCACCAGCTCTCTTCCTAATTTTTATAAATGACCTGCTACCAATACCTTCCAACCCACTCCACTGCTTTGCCGACGACAGTACACTTCGCTACTCCTATGGCTACGATACTGTAGGAAAAGCACGCGCAAGACCTTGTCTGCATTATCGCAATCTCATGTCCATTTCAATCAACAGGGACATCGAACGAATTCTTGAATGGGGCCGCAAGAACCGTGTCGAATTCAATGCATCCAAAACGAAATACTGTCTCATCTCCAATAAAACCCGCACCGACCCTCCTTCTATTTCAGTGGACAATAAAAACCTAACGGCAGAACCGTCTTTAAACATCGTAGGCATAACACTAGCCGAAGATCTGCGCT
Source organism: Thereva unica (assembly GCA_949987705.1). Lineage (NCBI taxonomy): Eukaryota > Metazoa > Arthropoda > Insecta > Diptera > Therevidae > Thereva > Thereva unica. The sequence goes on along the minus strand of OX465281.1, from coordinate 59,413,754 downwards.
GGAATAATCACATATTCTAAATTGCTAAACAATCATCACAGTGCCTGGGATTCCTTAAAAGATGTAAATACCTCCTTCAGCCGTCGGCAAGGGCTACAATGTACAAGTCCTACATTCGTTCCCGTCTCGAATACAACTCGTATATTTGGGCTGGGGCCCCGAGAACTACCTTAGACTGGCTGGACAAGGTGCAAAGTCGCGCTCACTTATTGGCGATAGCGCCATTTGCTCCTCAATTGACTCATTAAGCCACCGTAGGAATGTAGCAGCCCTTGCAAAATTTTACCGATTTTACCACAAAGATTGCTCTAATGAAATAAGGAACCTCATGCCTCCACGGCAACTTTTCTCCCGCGACACTAGACTTGCCCGCTTACCTTTATAGTCTACAGCCCTTATCTTCGCGCACACTCCGATTTAGAAATTACCTCAGTCAATATTCCCGAACTCATACAACACCCAAGAGTTCAAGCGCAAGGTTCACCACCATCTCCTCCAACACCCACCCGACTCCCCCTAATATATCCTATCTTTCTCTCTATCCTTCGAACTAAGCTTACTACTAGACATTGCACCATGACGTGTACGACATGACGGTCTAGTAGTACAAAGGATGACACCTAAGCTGAGACTATCATATAAAAAAAAAAATCACGTTAGCTTTTCTGTTAGTCATAGCAGTAACTGTGCTAAACTGACAGCAAAACCTATGGTTTAATAGACGGAGTATCTGCGATGGAATTATCGCTTAGTCCAAATCGCCCATTAAACCTCCCAATGCCTTGTATTTCTTAAGAGGTGCAAGTTCCTCCTCCAGCCAGCCGCCTGGCTACAATCTATAAGTCGGCCCGCCTTGAATACAATTCGTATATCTAGACAGTCGCCCCAAAAACCACCTTGGCTTGCTTCGAAAAGGTGCAAAATCGTGCCATCAAGCTTATTCCTTTAAGCCAATGTAGGAATGTAGCAGCTCTCACTATACATTACCGCTATTGCCAGAGTGACTTTTCCACTGAAATTCAGAGCCGGCAACACGACAATATTTTTCTCGAACACACGACAAGCCCGCTCGACCTACCCCATACCCTACATCCCAACCCCTTCGGGCGCAATACGATCTAGAAGTTCGTTTATGAATTGAACAGCGCGACTGTGTAATAATCTCCTACAGTCAGTATTTCCCAGCTCGTAAAACTTAGAGCTCAAACGTAATGTTCATCGAATTTTCCTCGAGCACCCCCCAGACCCCCTCTAACATTTACTATTCTGCTCCATTCTTCAAACCAAACACCATGAGCTTAATAACAATACAAACTGGTAGTGCAAAGGGTGACTCCTAAGCTTGATTTTCTTCGCATACAAAACTTTTTTTAAATTTTCTTGCGGAAAAAATTAGGTGAGATTTTCGGATACCCCTCCTCTTCCCAACGTTAGTGATGAGCAAGACTAGTCTTGCACATTAAGAGAAGCAAGACCAAGACAATACGGGACAAGACAAGACTGCAAAACCAAGATAACAAGACTTTTTGCTCATCACGAAGTACGAAAAGTCTTACAGTGATGAGCGAAAAGTCTTGTCTTGCACATTTAGCGAGACCAAGACAAGACTGCAAGACTTTCTGCAAGGCTTTTTGTAGGACTTTTTGCGAGACTTTTTGTAGGACCTTTTGCTCATTACTTCAAGACTTTTGGCACTTAGTGGTGAGCCAAAAGCCTTGCTATCTAGATTTTGAACTCTTCTGTATTCCTGCCTTGTCTTGGTTTAGCTTTGGTTTTACTTAATGTGCAAGCAAAGGTAAAACTGCAAGACTAGTCTTGCTCATCGCTACCCCACGTGAGATTGGGGTCGACCCCCTCCCTCCCTAAATGCCTCACGTAATTAATGGACGACCCCAAAGCTGATTTGTCACAGCTGAATATTTCATCTGAGTCACTTGGGGCTTACGTGGATAGAACATCTTCGTTGTCAGAATATTTTTTGTTACTTCTTTTATTTCGCAAGCAGGGGGCGCAACGGGTTCCAGCTAGTCTTTTTGATTTAAATTTAGTCTCTATCGAATTCAGGATATCCTCTGGCACTTTTTTATACAAACATACATACACTTCCCCAAGTATTGAGGTCGGAGTTAGGATCTACGTACTGACTAACGACAGAAAACAACAATTTAGTTTATAGATTATAATCTTTTCCTAGCTTTAGTTTTCGCGAAAGTATCAATGACTTTGGTTAAATCCAAGCTTTATGCGGCCTTGTTTTCAATTGCTATTAGCGATAAATGTCGAAGTCGACGATTTTTTATTATTTTTAATTTGCTAAAAGACCTGCCAGCTGTGGGAGAAGTAATATGAATTGTATAAAATAACCGTAAGGTCGCATTCTAGCATTCCCTATTTAGTCATTATTACCTCACATATTTGGTGAACAGTCCATGTCTGGCTTAATTCAGGTAGAATTGGGTGGTAAATATTAAGAAATTTGAGAATAATAATAGGAGGGACATATTATATCAGAATATTTACTTTAGAATTGTAAACAATAAAGCTTCATAAGCTTTCATAAATCGGTCGCATAACAGCTTATTGCTTGAAGTGGCTAAACACAAGAACCTACACAGCACAACAAACAGAACTTATTATATTTATGTTCTGAAGGAGTAAAACTATTTTTGTTGCGTCAGTTCTAAGTTTGTTGACATGGTACCGCCTAGCCCTCCGATAGCTACGCAACTAATTGTTATGATAACATACATGTTACAAAAAAAAAGTTTGCGAATTTGTTTAATTTATCGAAAGCTAAGTAGTGAGACCTAATGTAGCGGCTTGTTGTATTGTGTCAACAACGTTGACCTTCATAACCACGCATACTTATTAACGCTAGAAGAAATACATTTTCTACTTTGTAGCACGATCAACATAATAAGGTTGGCTTAAATGCAAAATAATCATTTATAATGGTCCCATTAGATAAACATTTGATTCATATTCAAGACAAATATTTTTCTGTTCCATAGGAGACTGTGGTTAGTTTATATTCCTTGACAGGTTCGTTTGGAGAGTTTCGCCATAAAATTCTTTGATAATTTTGGTCTCGAATGTCTATTTTTATCTGACGATACATTTTTTCGATGTCAGATGTAAATACCACCTTATGTTTGCGCCATCTGGTTAAAATTGAAACTAAGTTCTGTTGTATTTGTGGTCCAACTAAAACTATTTCGTTTAGGCTTTCTTGATTATACCGTTTTGCGGAGCCATCAAACACCACTCTTAGTTTTGTTGTTGTACTGTCATGTTTCAGTACTGCGTGGTGAGGTAGATAATATGCTGTGTCGACTGTGTCAGTTGCTAAAACCATGTGACCAAGTTGCAAATATTCATTCATGAAATCCTTGTACAAGATTTCTAGAGTTTTATTTCCTTTGAATTTCTTTTCCATTTGGAGCAATCTTGCCATGGCAATATCTCTTGAACCACCTAGATTGGCGATTGGGGTCCTTTTTAAATGGTAATCTTACCACATATTGTCCATCGGAATGTCTTCGATGAGTAGTTCTGTAATGAGTTTCACATATTAAGTCTTCACTTGTCATGACTGGATCCGTATTTACTTCCTCGATTTCCCAAAATTTTTGCAGTTCTTGTTGTAAATCTACTTCACACACGTAGCATTGAGGTGATGTGGTGAGCGCACGCTGTTGTAATTCACCTGATAGTATCCAACCTAGTTCCGTTTTTTGGGCAATGGGAGCTCCTGGTGGCCCTCGTAGTACACCATCCATCAGAATTCTTCCCATTATTTCTGCTCCAAGTGTTACATCAACTTTTGTTGGCTCATCAAACGCAGGATCTGCTAGTACTATGTTCGTAGTGTGTTCCCAAGTCGATTTGTTTATGGTGACGGCAATAGTCTTGCCAGTTTTTTGAGAACCACGGCTGTTGTAGTTGTCATAAATTCTGACGGAAATCTTGGCTGTATCGTCAGTTCGACGCATGTCTGAATACCGTTCACCTTTGTTTCATTTATTCCAGTCACAGTTGCGTGGATTCGGCTTTTTGGGAGTTTTAAATTCTGCGCTGCTTGTTCGGTTATAAAACTGGCTTGAGATCCTTGATCAATTAGCGCTCGAAACATTAATCTGCTGTTGTTTTTGCCTACTGCCTGAATTATTGCCGTGGTAGTAGTACAGTTTGCTGAAGGCTGCTTTCTGCCATATGAGTTGTTAGTATATTACTACTAGTTGGTATCTTCGACTCCTTTTCCTTAGTTTCTTGGTTATTTGACTCTGTTTTGTGAGGAACTGAATTTGTGTGTAGTAAAGTATGATGCTTTTTGTTACATGTTCTACAGAGCTTGAATTTCCGAACTTCTTCGTTTCTTTGGGCAGGAGTCAATTTATTGAATTTCTCACAATTGTATATCTTGTGATTAGCTTTGCAAAAGCCACATATTGAATTTGACCCGACCGTACCATATACCTTCACATCATTCCTTTTTGCTGCTTGATTAGACTTCGTTGGTTCCATAGATTCCAAAGCTTGAAATCTGTTTTCAAGGAAGTTAAGAAACTCATCTAGAGACTGAATTTCTCTCGGGTTTTGTAACGTTTGCTCGTAGATGCGTCGAGATTCTTTATCTAATTTGTCAATTAGTAGATGCACTATGAGTGGGTCCTAGTTTTGAATGTCGATATCTAGATTCTTGATTGCTTCTAGACATTCTAGTGTTGAATCGTGAATTTTCTTTAACCCAGTAGCAGATTCTCTTGATAATTCTGGTTGATTGCAGAGTCTTCGTAGCTGTGCCGTAATTAGTATTCGTTTGTTATTGTACCTGCGATCCAAGATTTCCCATGCCGCATCATAATTTTCATTAGTTATATTTAAATACTGGATAAGTTTGCTTGGCTCCGCAGTTACATTTGCTTTTAGATAAAATAGCTTTTCGGCTCTAGTAATTCTTTCATTTTTGTGCACTAGCTCAGTAAACAGATTTTTAAACGATGGCCACTTTAAATAATCACCGGTAAAATTTGGGATGTCAATGCTTGGAAGTTTCACTGTTGATTTTCTATCAGTTGAAATTACGGGTGCCTGAGTCGTTGCTAGTGTAGATTGATTGCCCAATTTTTCTTGCATTTGTATCACGGAGTTCTGGTAGAGTCTTTCAGTTGTCGAAAACACATCCAGCTCAAAATAATCATCTCTGAATTTTCCCGTAGCCATAATGTTCGCATGATTGTGTACGATCAATTCCCAATAATCGGCTAGTAGTTTGATTTTTTGGGAATAATAAACTGACGATAACTGCTTCTTCATATCTGCTTCGATGTTGACTATGTTCTTTTTCAGGGTATCGATTATTGCCATTTGCTTTTTTATTAATCGCATTTGTTCTGCAATCTCCTCAGAGCTTTTCTTTCTTTCGATTGCATCTCGAATCACGCCTTCTAAAGTTTCCTTTGTCTGATCGCAGAGTGTCTCAACTTGATCGAAATACCCCTCGGTGAAGTATTTGTGATCAGGGTTCTGCTCCTTCACTGCTTCGATTTGACTATTGATGTTGTCAATTTCCTCCCATGCCTTGTTTAGGGATAACAGTCTTGCCTCACCATATGCGACCGTTTTTCTGGCTGACGAATCTTTGCTCAGTTGGGAAGTGATCTTCTTAATCACTTTGACATGCTTGGCTTGTTCCTTCAGTAGTTGATCCATGCTGTACTGCTGTCTCAGAAATTGCCTTTTTAACTGTTGGTAGATTAACAGCTGTACCTGAGAGTTTAATTATTAGTTACAAATAGCTATTGAAGATTCTAGCAAAGCCTCAAGACGCTTGTTCTAGAGGTGTCTAAAATTCTTCAATTTTTATGTTTTTCCTTTGGACCCTAGTTCCAGAGGTTGAATTTTTACCTGAAGACCCTAGTTCTACAGGTTAATTACTTTTGCTCGAAGGACCAAAAATGTTGCTTGAAAATAAAACCACTTTGATTTCTGAACAACAATTAAAAAATTTTATTTTATCACAAATCTATATATATATACAAATTTTGCTTATTAATCAAAAACATAAACAATAATAAATAACAATACTTTAATGCTGGCAGTGAACTCACGTGCCAGCAGCGAAGTTCATTCATTTCGCGAAAGTGCATAAGGAAGCAATTGCATCACCTCGAAGTTCACTTACTTATAAAAATGCTTATGCGCAAATTGCATAAGTGCATTGACTTTGCTTCGCGAAATGAATGAAGCTTTACATATTATTAAGTGTATTAGAATTATATGTACTGTGTACAGCGGCAATAATGTGAATTTTTTATTTTTTTATTTTTTTTTTAATACATACTATTCTACGGTTTTTAAATTAGTACTTTTCGAGCTTTTTTCTGAGCAAAATCGTCAATTAACAATTCGACATCTAGAGATCGATTAAGCTCAGCTTCAATGCACAATATTGCAAATGAATAAAGTCTTTCGTCACCTACACTGGCACGTAAATAATTTGTTATTCTCTTTAACACTGAGAAAGATCTTTCACAACTACAATTATATAATAATTGTATAAAATCATTATATTAAATAATCATATAATATGTTTAATATTATTATCATTATATTTACCCTATATATAGGTAAAAAATTCAAGTTTCCAAAAACGCTAGCCTTAAGGAAGCGGCAACTTGTGATTGGCGTGGGGGCGGCACTTGGTCTAGTCCGGCCCTGAGTACACGCAGTAAAGTGTCGCGTTTATACCGCTATTTATATTTGTTGGTGTGCATGGCTCGGTTGCCTAGTGACGGAGTGCCTGGCAATTTGAGAGGCTCTGGGTTTTTTTCATAAGTTAAAAAACTATGAGGAGCAGACAGTACACAGTAACTCGAGGCGGGAGGTAAAGATTTTTACCACCCGCCTCGGTACTTTACCTCCCGCTTGCTCGTAGGTCTAGAAACGCCACTTTCGGCAAAGAGAACATGCACGAAAAGAGGCACTTTCGGGGCACGTGTGAAAAAAAAATCATTTACCTACCTTGGGTCAATAGTAGCAGCCGACAATAGCATGGAACCAGAAGAAATACGCGCACGACTGCTAAAAGCCAACAAAGCCTACTATAGTCTGTCAAGGCTCTTCAAATCCAAATATCTAACCATAACGTCTAAACTTTTACTATATAAAGGCCCCCATACACGGTCAAATTGGCTGTACAACCAGATTTTCATCAAACCTATAAGCGCAATGTATTTTGATCGGCCGACCGGCCCACAATCGATAGTTTTGGTTGTACAACCGCACTTCGTTGTACAACCAATTGGACCGTGTATGGGGGCCTTAAGACGATGGTCTTACCCGTTCTGACATAATGCATCCGAAACGTGGGTGCTTAGCAAAAAGCACTCAAACCTCTTGAGCGTGTTCGAGAGAAAAATACTTCGGAGGATTGTTGGCCCCGTATGTGAGGAAGGACGATTCCGGAGACTCTACAATGTCGAAATCTACGAGCGCTATGGCGACATAGATGTTGTGAAGAAAATAAAGCTCGGTAGGCTCCGGTGGGCAGGGCATCTAGCTCGTATGAGTGAAGATGAGCCTGCACGAAAAGTTCTCTGCGGTAAGACCTATGGGGTGCGGCAGCGAGGGAGACCCAACTTTCGCTGGAAAAATGACGTAGCCCAGGACGCTCAGAGCTTAGGGATGACAAACTGGATGCCATTGGCACAGAATCGGGACCGGTGGAGAGAACAGTTGCGAGAGGCCAGGACCGGATCCCGGTTGTAGAGCCGCTAAAGAAGAAGAAACTCAAGTTTGACTGAACTCCAATTTTCGCAACGTTCTAGCCCATGCCGAACAATAACTTGAAGAAAGTTCCAATAAAATGTGCAAGACAGAGTGGCACCTTGACTTTTGCAACAAATGCATAATTCGAATTTAGGCTACGTGCGCTAACTCAAAAAGGGGTTGCATTCATTTACCTTAAGTATATAATAAATGATATGGAAAAATATGAGCGATCCAAATTTGTTAAATAAAATTGTTTTAAATCAAAATTAAAATATGATTTCGAAAAGTGGAGTAAAATTTTAAAAGTGGCCACTTAATTCGCAAAACAAGTAATGTGAAGTAGATCAACTATAATTGGAGTAAAGTTATACAGAAGAATGACTAATGTTAACAACTACTCTGAATACTTTGAGTGACAAATTAGAAATATCTTTTGAGTGCGTCTATCAACTTTTTACTTTTTAAAGTGATGAGAATAAAAAAGACAGTGAACTTCTGGCATATTGCGGGAACCAAAAAATACGGAATCTGGCAAACTCGAGCGAGTGGGGTGCTAGCCTTCTGTTGTGAAAACATTTCCGTGGTTGCAGAACGGATTGTGGATGAAGTGAAGTTTTTCTTGTTGAGAGTTACTGAAAACCAAATTAGTTCATGCATTTCTCATTTAATTATTATATTGGGCCGGGTGTTTATAGACTTGGTAGAGTGAGGAATCAAAACATTTCCACCTTTATTACCGTGGTAACACAGATAGCGATAGAGTAGAGTTGAAAGTAACACTACGGCAACAGAAATCTCATTTAGGGCCGTTTTCACAATCTCCAGTTAAACTTTAACGGCAACAATAACCAGCAGTTAGTTAAAAATGCCGTTTCACAATCTCTAGTTAGAGTCAATCTTTCAGTTAATTTACAACTGGAAGTTAATTTAACTGGACGAATTTCTCCTGATTAACTAATTTAACTGAAAGTTTCACATTGGCGTTGACGTTTTTGCACTTTACAAGTGTATTTTAATGAAAAGGAACACTTTTGACATTTGATGTACTGTAAATATATGAAAACTAGTACATTTTTACTTTAACTTCAAGTTTGTTAACTCATAGTTGGTGAAAATGAAATTTTTTTAATGGCACTTTACGGTCACAGTTAAATTAACTATCAGTTTAGAAACTGGAAGTTTACTGACAGTTTAACCGGAGATTGATGGCTCTGCGCGGTTGATGGCTCTGCTAACTTCTTCTAAGCTTGGTGGCGGCAGCATAGCATTGTCATCAGATATTGGTGGAGCCTCCGAAGCCTCAGTTAGCTCGCCATTTATCAATTCATGAAAGTGCTCTTCCCATCGCTCCAAGATGCCTTTAGGATCGGTGATCAGATTCCCTTCTTTGTCCTTGCAGTATGTGCAACGTGGTGTGAATTGCATCATACTGCGGACTCTTTGGTAGAACTCCCGCGCCTGGTGCGGTTGTCGTTCTCTGTACTGTTCTAGCTCACAGACGAGATTTTTTTCCCAGGCTTACTTTTTTCTTCTATGAATTCTCTTTTCTTCTTTTCTGAGCTCTTTATAGTTCTCTTCGCGTGCCCGTGTTCTCTGTGAATGCTGCATGGCTCGGTATGCAGCATTCTTACGTTCAGTTGCCAGCTTGCAGCGAACATTGGTTCGATAATGTCAATAAATTGATTAACTATAATCTTGTTTTTACAAAGAAGTTTTAGTGTTTTATTCATTTTTTTATTCAACTCTATTCCGCTTCTTCTATTTACATTGTCGAAACATATTTAAGGCCCGTCACCCGTTAGCTCCTTCTAAAGAAGTACCCCTGGGGGCACCGCGAGGAGGTGAGATTAGGACTTGCTAACAGGACTGTTAGGTGTTCGTCTGCAGTAACTCTTCTCGGGTTTTAACAGAAGTGACAAATCTGGTGCCACTACTTTCCGAGGCCTTTGTTAGAATGGCCCCCATTTGATATTAATGCATTGTAATTTATTAATATTGTAATTGCTTGGTTTTTAATTTTAGTGTTTGTTAGTTAACGTTAGCTTTAGTAGATATATAAATAAACTAGTTGGGATGAGGGTCAACGAAGGGGTCAACGGTCCACACGATTAACTTCCCAGTATGATGAACGAAGATGGAATAAACTGACTTCTTTCAAAATAGAAATACGTTTAGAACTAGTGGAAAATTGGTTAGTATCAGAACTGATGACAAAGCGATCCTGAGAGAAGGTAGTTCAAATAACTATAATAGTATTAAATCCACAAGATTTTTCTAGAGAATTTGTTTTTCCTGGACGTTATCAAACAAGCATGTCCTCCGTATTTCGTTCGTTTCACTAAAGCGGGTGTTCAAATTCGTATTGAGCGTGCTGAAGAGCCGTTGACAAACTGAGAAGCGAATGACTTTCATTTGGAAATTCCAAAGCTGTCCGGAAATATTAGCAAAACTGTAACTGTTAAGTACTTGTCAGACTTGAACAAAAAGAACAAATTTTGCGGTAACTACTGGAAATCCCGGGATGAACCGCAATTTCCTGAAACTGTATCATGCGTAGAAAACAATTCCCCCTCAAAAAGTGGTAATCCAAGGTTTGAAAAATTCGCGCTGTTTGTAAAGGGTAACGAAATTTTTGCACGATTTTGAAAGGGTGTCGAATTTTGAAAAGTGATGTTTTGTTCGAAGGTTATCGCTGTGAAGAACCCAAAAAAGATCACTTTGTTTAGAACGGGTCTCATTCCATCGAGTTTATTAGATATTATCAAAACTTGTCAATTTAAGGTCTTTCTGACAATTAGCCGAAGTTTTTCTATTTAAACAAAAAAGGCCCGACCGAATATTATGAAATTTCTTCAGAGCATTTCTTCGTTAATATTCTTTTTTCGGCACTTCAATGAAGTCGATGTAGTTTTATAGTTCCCGCGGTATCGTGCAGGAACAAAAATCATAAACGTCGTTTAAACAAAAAAAAAACGGGTTGACCGAATTTTATGAAAATCTTTTCAGATCATATTTTGGTTAATACTCTTCGAACGGCACGTCAACTAAGTCGATATCTTTTATACATAGTTCGCGCGATATCGTGCAGGTACAAAAATCACTTATGTCATTTAAACCAAAAAACCGCTCGACCGAATATTATAAAAATCTTTTCAGATTATATTGTCGCTAATACGCTTCGAACGGCACCTCAAGTAAGTCAATATCTTTCGTGGTTCGGGCGATATCGTGCAGGTACAAAAATCACTTACGCTGCTTAAACAAAAAAAGATTTTCGGACCGATTACAATAACTTCCTATACCGGGAAGTTAATAATTATATTATGTAGATATATTTACTTATAATTTCTAATAGTGTGTAGTGTAAGTTCGAATGAACTGTAAACTAAACAAATAAATAAATAACTTCCTTAGCAGATCTAAATTTCGAGAGTTTATTATGTGCAGCAATGAGAAGGCAAAAACACAAGAAGCTATCCATTTTACGAAATTTCAAAAAAACTATTTCTTGAAAATCCATAGGTTTCCAATATAAGGATTGCTTGCATATTCTGATAGTACATGCTAATAGATAATATGAGTGATTGTATTTACTTTAAATCTAAAATTCCACTTATTGTAAAACCCTTAAATCTTTACTCATATTGAAAATTCCATTCTTTGGCAGCACCTAATGCCAGCATCATTATTATAATTGGTCTTCACGTAGTCTTCGTTCTTTACCTCGAACACAGCTTAGCTTTATTAAACGCTCTTTTAACTAAATACAAAATCAATATTTCCAAAGTACCTGCTGCAGCTAAATACATCCCTTTTAACCCTTAACCTGGTAAGCTATTTTAGTAACTTAACCTGGCAGAGTGTGTCCAATGGACACATATGGAAAAATATTATCCATTGCAATAGTTAAACACAAATTAGGTAACAACATAACTTATATATTATTTCTCTTATCAACTAAGAATACTAATTAAACAAAAAAACGTATATTCAATTTTTACTGGACACATGTAAATTCTTTTTTTTGCTTAACTCCACTGGAGGCACCCGATACTTGTTCATTTCCATCTATTTCAGCCAATATTTTTCTATCCCATATAATATGTACATATGTACCACCTAATTATGTGGAAAAAAAATCCTTGTGCAATTTACTCCAGAAAAGAAAGCCGAGAAGTATGGCGGATGATATTTTATTTTTCCAAACAATGCAATGCCAGTGTATCCAATTATTACAAAAATATGTTATAAGAGCCATCGACAGTTCTCCTCTTTGTGGTATAAACATGAATCGTTTGATCGAAGGTATCCACTCCGCCTGTGGTGGAACTGTAATATTTCAGGCTTATTTTGATTTGCAGCATCATTTTGGCTTGTATGATTCATAGAAGGTAGCAGAATTACTGCTGTAGAGTTTTGAGGCACATAAGACACCAGAGAATACATTTTAGTGAGCCCAAACAAACTAGAGTCCTTTTTTTAATATTTGAAAGTCTAAGCTGCTGTGACATGCACGTTTCATTCTTGCTCATTGTAAGGCCTTTGACTAAAAAATGTTGTGTCAGGTGCATGCTTGTAAAAAAGTTGTCGAAAGTTACACTTCTATTTGTTCTTTCATAGGGTTGGCACAACTTTTCCACAACTTGCATGTCAAGATTGACAGCTCGACAGCTTTCCATGCCATACTTATTAGCTTTTGATGGAATATATTGTTTGAAGGGACATTGACCACAAAACGGAACTAGCTGTTCATCAACCGTTATATTTTCACGTGGGACGCAAATTTTTTTTTAATTTTTAACTAGTTTCTGCCAAATATCTCTAATGGGAGACAATTTTTTTGGAGATCGACGATAGTTTCTTGTAGCTCTGTCATCAAAACGTAATTTTTTTATATATTTTGAAATCGCCACATGCCACATGGTTTCTTTGTATATAGCTAAACCATAAAATATATGCCACATTCTGTCGACTGCTACGTGGCCATGATCCTTTTCATATCCCCTTATTATATTCGGATAAATGCTTTTAGCTCCAAAATATGGGTCGGTTTCCAAGCTTTGTTTTGTGCAATTAGAACTCGATACACTTCCAATAAATTTTGCAATAATTCCATAATATTTTTTTAAGATCTTAGGTCCTTTTCAATCCAGTGTTTGCTAAACGTCAAATTTTCTTCAGAAAAAGCAATAAAATCCCAACCAAATCGCATAATTTTGCCTAAAGGGTCTTTTGTGTCCAATGGACACATACTATCAGTTTGTGTTGCATTTTTAGAAAATTTAAAAAAAAACGTTCACAAATATTTTTTATTTTACAAAAACTAACAAATTTACGTAAGCAATTCTATGATAATAAAATACAAAAAAGGCCATAAGTATTCTTTGTTCCAAAAAATAAGTTTAACGAATTTTAATTTTGGAATGTGTCCAATGGACACACCTTACAGGGTAAGGGTTAAATCACCTTTTCAGCAAAGTTATCAAAACTTTAAAGTTTTAAGCGATTCCACACACCCCCAACTACCCGGAGCTTGTAATACGCTTTAAAGTGATTCATTTTAACTTAAATATTTAGGTCATTGCTACAGAAGCTTAATATGGGGATATTTATCAGTTTCACTATTCAGATTGTAACGTAGGAAATTCCGTAATTTGGATAATTAATGTAAATGAAAATGACGCAAGCACGAGCTAGTTTAACTCTCAGTACACCTTAGTGGTCGCTTTATTTGAGAAGGGGAATTGCAAGATACCAAGTGTGGGGGATGTTCTAGCGTTGGTGATATTTTAGTTTGAATACAGAAACAGTGAAGCTGGCTTATTGAAAACATTCCCTTTGTGATTTTGAAACATTCCGGGCAACTGTTGAATATATTCTAGTGATGAAATGTCATATGTGATCAATACAGCACAAAAGGAGGCCTTTGCAGATATGACAGTCTTCTATAGAGAAGAGTTGAATTGTGAAATTAATTAGCAGTTAGCTCGTGTGTACCTCCAGACGGATGCCTCCGCTGGTAATGCCTTAGAGATACCTAATACCATGAAACTGGGCAAATCTAGTTTTAGGTTAGGACCTAACCACCCACCTGAGTAAAACAATCTAAACTAACGAGAGATTCAGGACAGTCAGGTCTGGTCATAATATTGTACTCTTCCAACGAAAACGAACAAATGATTGCATATTAGAACAAAAATATGTTAGATCAAAAGCCGTTGGTAGGAACAATAAACAAAAAATAGGGTATTGTAGCTGAGGACGTGATAGAACTAGTAGGAATAAGTTTCATACATATGCAGGAAAAGGGTGTGAGACCAGTCAATGACAGAATATATTATGCACTTAAAGAAATTTAATAACAAAGCTTATACCAACGTGTGCTCTGGCGAAAGACTCAGAAGATATTTAAATAGTAGATTGCTCTACAAGTAAAGAACAATTCTCATCTAAAATATCACTGACCCAGGTTTTATTTGTTTACCTCTTCCCTTATTGCAGAATCCTAGACTTACACCTAAAATATCAGAGGTGGATGATTTCTTTAATTCTTATCCATTGTATATAGATCCCACATTTCCGCTTCTCCTTACCTTCTTTCCAAACAAAAACTTGTTGATCAATTCTTAACAGATTCCTTGGAGAGCTTCAGGATATACTATGCTCAATGATTTTTCCTTTGTAGCTAGGATGTCAAGATTTTCCAATTTTCCAACTGTTGAACAACCTACATATAGCTAACCGGGAAATGACAAAATTCGTCTGCCATGTTGGCCCTAAAATTTTGAATTTTTAAGTTTCGATCTTAAAATCGTTATTTGCTACCTTAAAAATTTTCATATATCGATTTTCATTGGAATCGGAACGCAATTTGCAAATTCTTCGGCCATGTTGGTGTGGCCATTTTGAATTTATAAGTTGTGACCACAAGTTCATTATTTTCCACCTTAAAAACTTCTAGATAACCACTCTCGTTGGAAAATTCAACTATATTTCGAATTTCGAAGTTCGGTCATATTTCGTTAGCCATTTTGTATTTTTCAAAACCGGGTTTCGAGGTGCATCATGGGAGATCCTCGAGGGCCTTCATGACAAACTTTTGAAGCTCTGCAATGATTTTCAACGAAGCTTATTAAGATCGAATTTTATTAAGATCGGTTGTACGGTCTAGGAGGCTATTGCAAGCATACGGACATTAAGTCGTTAAGTTCTCTTTTTCTGGGTAATTTAAAAAAAAAAGATGATGAGTGAGATCCGTAAAGTGATTCTCAAGTAATGGCGTGATCAAGGAAACAGGGATTAATCTAATAGTACAGTCAATCTGTCACGAAAAAATAGGGAATCTCCGAAAAATGACCTACCGAAATTTGACTTGATGAATCGTTAGGCGGGCATGTAATGAAGTTAATGTCAAATTTCCGAAGTCCCCCCTCCCCCTGTTTTAGAGAAAATCCAAAAAGTAGGTCCAAATCTTGAAACGCGTTTTTCTCAGAATCTATGGGTTTTGGTGAAAAGTTTATTTAACAAAAAATGTAGAGGACATTGTTAACTACATTTTATGTCCGTGAAGTGACGTCATCCGACTTGAAATACAAAAAGTAGGTGGCGCTGAAGCATCAAAAAAGTGTTTGCTATTTTCGTTAAAAAAAAATAGTTTTTTTGCAACGATGTAAATGAGAAAGATGTTCGTCACAAAATCGGCTACTACTTTTATTTAAACTATTTTTTTTTTATAAAACTTGCCGTTTTCGAGCTGCAGGCTAAAGATGCAACGCAGCGTAGTTAATGGTTCTTTTGTTACTTTCGCCCGGCAAGTCGGCATAGTTTGGACCGGTTTCTAACAATTGTAGCAACACACCACCCATTGAAGAAGATGCTGATTTCTGATGATTTCTTTGAAGATCATGACTAGGATTTTCCTTCACAAGTCGTTCACTGGCAACCGAAGACAAGCAGCAACAATGATGACCACAGAGAAGAAGTAGACGCAGAATCAGGGAATATAACATCTACCGAAAAAATTAGAAGCAATTCCCCAGACCAACCAAGGATAAAGAGGGCCCGACGTACTACAAAATATAATTATGGAATTAATTTGTACACATCGGCAAGCTCCAACTCGAAAACGGTAAGTTTTATAAAAAAAATAGTTTAAATAAAAGTCGTAGCCGATTTTGTGACGAACATCTTTCTCATTTATTTACATCATTGCAAAAAAATTATTTTTTTTTTTTTGAGAATAAACACTTTTTTGATGCTTCAGCGCCACCTACTTTTCACCAAAACCCATAGATTCTGAGAAAAACGCGTTTCAAGATTTGGACCCACTTTTTGTTTTTTTTTTTTAAACAGGGGGAGGGGGGACTTCGGAAATTTGACATTAACTTCATTACATGCCCCCCTAACGATTCATTAAGTCAAATTTCGGTAGGTCATTTTTCGGAGGCTCACTTACCTACAGATTGACTGTACTATAAATATATAAAAATATCGTGTCACCGTGTCGAACTGCTCCGAAACGGGTTAACCGATTTTTATGATTTTTTTGTGTATATTTGGTAGGCCTGATAATAGGTCGTAGGCTATTTTTTATACCCTCAGCCAAAAGGAACAGCTGAAAAATCTAAAAAAATTGTGATTTTGAAAATTTTCACATTAGTCTAGCTTCAATAGCTTCATGGCCTGCTTATTGTTTGACAGCTTCGTAAATGTAAAATTGCCATTAAATTGAATCATTCCATTTAATGACAATTTCAAATTTACGCAGCAGTCAAACAATAGGTAGGCTATAACGCTATTGAAACTAAACTGAAATACAATAAGCAATATAGTATACTCAATATACCGTTAAATCCATGGGGGCCGTCTTAAGAGGGCGGATTACCACTTTCTTCACAACCCCTCGACATGGGTATCAAATGAAAGGTTATGATAAGTAGAATACAATAAGCAATGTAGTATACTCAATATACCGTTAGATCCATGGCGGCCGTCTCAGGATTGCGGATTACCACTTTCTTCAGACCCCCTCGACATGGGTATCAAATAAGAGGTGTGATAAATAGAATACATACAATAAGCAATGGCAGCCATCTCAAGAGGGAATATTACCACTTACACCAACCGAGCCGACATACCCGCCCAGTGATTGTTAGACCAAATGTTAACCTAGAAATAAAGTCAAATCATTACTTATTTGTATTTAGCTTTTTCAATTCCTTAAAAATATCCGAATATTACGAATGTCCGTAACCGTATCCGAAACCGGAAGAATATTACTCATTTTTAACCGACTTCAAAAAAAGAGGAGGTTACTCAATTCGACGTGTAGGTATTTTGTGGTCCTGTTCACGCATAACTTTGTAACCCAATAACTTTTTTGCTTTTTTTTGGTTTCATTTGAAGGGGGAGCTTCCCACGGTGGTCCCGTTAAATTTTTTCTAAATTCTGATAACGGAGTTCGAAGTTAGGCATAAAAAACTGTTAAAATTGGTTCAACCTAAGCATGTCATAGGCACCGAACAAATTACTTTATTCTTGTAAGTGTGTGGCGCTTGCAGGTTCGATCCCGGTCGGGACAGCATTTTTGTTTTCTTTTTCTCTTTTTCTTCTTTCTGAAATGATTTATTAACATATTGGTCAACGGCTGATAGTACTTGACATAGCGCAAGGCTAGAAAGGAGTATTTTTGTCTGTGGGATCTGTGGGGTGCGAGCTCGATCCTTGGGCTCGCGGTGCTTTATATATATATATATATATATATATATATATATATATATATATATATATATATATATATATATATATATATATATATATATATATATATATATATATATTTATATATATATATGTATATATATATATATATATATATATATATATATATATATATATATATATATATATATATATATATATATATAAGATTATATCTTATGGTTTAAAATAAGCGAATGTGTTGCTTCTGAAAACAAAGTTTTATTTACTTATTTCTTTGGTACACTATTGTAACAACGTTACCTGAAAACAAAGAAACGACATTTAACGTTTATTTTTCCACTAAATCAAATCTAAATCTTTGTACACAAAAAGTATTCTATGAAAATTTTTCTCTTAACACGCCATTCTCCATAATTCTAACCTCAAAAAAACTCCAGACTAAGAAGTCTGACGTTTTCCAACAGTCATGCCTCATGCGAAGCGCGCCAAGTTCAAAACACGCAGAGCGCGCCAAATTCAAAAATATTAAAGAAAATCTATTTTCTTTACATCTCCCCTCTAGGGGAAGAAAATTCACCCGTGAATTTTCTCTTCAGAACTAGTAGATTTTTTTTTCATCTCTTCTTCATATTTTGTTATTTGTATTGGAATTAGTTTTGTAATATGAAATAGGTTTGACTCTGTTTTCCTGTGTCCTGTATCTACCCTATAAATTGTATTAGATTTTTTTTCTACTATTTTATATGGTCCAATTCTCAGTTCATCCAGTTTTCTTCTATTTAGTTTATTCCCGTTTTCTACATATACCATATCTCCAACTTTAAATTCTCTATTTTGTCTTTTTCTATCATAACGCATTTTATTATAATTATGTGAATTCAAAGTATTATTAAATGCTCTTTCTTTATCTCTGATCCAGTCACTGTGTGTACGTTCTTGGCGCAGCTCATTTGGTAAGATTGTAACGGCTGTCCCATATAACAACTAGCATGGTGCATAGCCGGTTACCGAGTGATTAGTCTGATTGTATTTTTCTACACATTCATGTGCTATTGTAGTCCATGCTTTTTTTCCTCCACATTCATTTATTCTGCACCTAATCTTGTTCACTAGTGTTTGGTTTAACCTTTCATTTAGGCCATTTGAAAAAGGTGCGTTCACTGCTGTAAATATCATTGTTATTTGCTTGTCACTAAGAAATTTCTTGAATTCTTTTGAAATTATTCCAGGATACTGTTCGGTGAGAAGCATTCCTATCTCTTCCGTTTCGGTGACTTTATTTATTAGCTTTATAAAATCATGTGCACTCTGGGTCTTTGATGTTATAATAAATGCGTACCGAGTGAAGTGGTCCACTAAAAGATGTAGGTATTTCTTTGTTGATCTCGAACCACCAAAGCCGCCAATTGTGTCTATTGATACTATTTCAAAAGGTCTTGTCGCCGGGCCTAAATGTGACA
This sequence comes from Thereva unica, assembly GCA_949987705.1. NCBI lineage: Eukaryota > Metazoa > Arthropoda > Insecta > Diptera > Therevidae > Thereva > Thereva unica. The sequence goes on along the minus strand of OX465281.1, from coordinate 59,394,798 downwards.
TCATTCCGTATTTGTCCTGTCCTCTTGTTTTGTTCCTTATGCAAATTTCACAGGTTCTGCAAACGTTTTTTATATTTTTTGTTAAATTCTTTGTTATATACAGTGAACTAATAGTCCTTAGCATTTGACCAATTCCAATGTGGCACAGGTCCTCATGTATTTGTTTTATAAGTCTGATACTAAATTCTTCCGTTATTATTATTTTCTCTTTGTTTCTTATTTTTTTGTAGTATACATTATGTTTTTCAATTATTTTGTTTTTGTTTCTCTGTATTTCTTCATTTTTATTCTGATCCATTATAATATCTTCCAAATTAATTAAGTTCACTATTTTTAATTGTTCTTCTATATTTTCTTCTGGTTCCAATACAGGATTTCGGCTTAAACAGTCTGCTTCTAAATTTTCTTTTCCCGGGGAATATTTAATTTTAAAGTCGTACTGTGAAAGGTAATAAGTCAGATCACCCAGCTCTTCATCTGTTCTTGCTTTTAAGGGGTTGCTCTGATTTTTGAGGCAAAAAATTGACTATTTTTGGATTTTTTTTTACAGAAAACCCTTATTATTTTTATATACAAAAGTTTTTTCATAGTATTAGATAACTTTTAGAGATCACAAAAAATTTTTTTTTTTTGTTTTTTTGCCGTCATAAATAAATATGTAGCACGCGCTGAAGTTGACACCTCAAAAATAACATGGAAAACGGTTCCATCGATAGCTCCGTCCCCATTGGTCAGAATGAGAAAAGTGAAAAACGGTTTTGTTAAAAATTATGTCCTTTAGTTCGCTTGTGTCAACATTAGTAAGAATTGCATCAAAAAAAAAATTTAAGGACATTTTAGGGAAAAAACGTAAAAATGCAACTTTTCTGGCCCAAAATGGGAGGATAAAATACTAATAGTAAGATTTTGAAAAAAAAATTTTACACAAGCGAACTCGACAACATCATTTTCGACAAATTGCCGAAAAAATTAAGTCAATATGTTAAATAGTTTTTTCTATATTGATGGAACCGTTTTGACAAATGACATTTTGAGAAAAACGCGTTTGAAGTTTTCGCGCGTCGAACGCCCTGCGGAAAATCAGTTTGTGCTACTGCATATAACTTTTTAACGAACAAAAATTTTGTCATAATATTTTAGGAACGTATTCTACACATATTAATAAATATAAAAAAGCAAAAAAAAATTTTTTGTTTTTTTAAAACCAAAAATCAGAGCAACCCCTTAAGTTCATATTCTCTAGTGGTTTGTGGTCTGAGTAAACAGTAAATGATTTACCTATTAACCAGTACTGCCAATATCTCAGTGCTTCTTTGATGGCCAAACATTCTAAATATATAGCTTTTTTCTTCTTTTGTGCTCCATTTAATTTTTTTGAAAAGTAAGCCACTGGTTTTTCTTTACCATCTGTTTGTATCTGTTTCAATACTGCTCCGACGCCCTCTAGCGATCCATCGGTATAAATGTTTATTGGTAGATCTTGATCGAATATTTCTAGTATTGGTTGTGAACATAAGAGGCTCTTAATTTTTTCAAATGCTTTTTGACATTCTTCAGACCAAATAAATTTCTGATTTTTTCTAAGTAAGTTATGTAGTGGGTCTAATATTATTGCGCCTCTTGGTATGTATTCGTGGTAAAAATTTATTTTTCCTAAAAATTGTCTAACGTTCTTCTGAGTTTTTGGTACTGGGAAATTCCTTATCGACACTAGGTTATCCTTCACTGGTTTTATCGAATTATTTTGAATAATATGTCCTAGGTACTTGACTGAATCTGATGCAAATGTACATTTTGTAAATTTTAATCGAAATCCTTCTGTTAGAATTGCTTCTAGCAACTGTTTCAAGTGATTTATGTGTTCTTCAAATGATTTTGAAAATATCAGGATATCATCTATGTAATTCACAGTAAAATCGGTAAGTTTATATTTTCGAAGTATATTACTTAATATTCTCTGAAATATTGCTGGTGATGTCTTTAAACCGAATGGTAGACAGGTCCATTGAAAGTGTCCTTCCTGTGTTACAAATCCTGTCTTCTTCCTGTCTTCTACTCTTAGAGGTATAGACCAAAAAGCTGAGTTTATGTCTAGGCTTGTAAAATAATTGCAATTTCTTGTCTTTATCATAAGGTCTTCAATTAATGGGAACGGTTGAGCCTGTGGCACTATTATCTTATTTAAATCCCTGAAGTCTATACATTGTCTTGACCTCTTATTTTCTTCTTTCTTAAATGCCAAAGTTACTGGCGCTGCAAATGGACTGTAGGACTCTTCTATAAGTTTATTATCTAATAATTTTGCTATCTGTTCCGCTATCTCTTCTTTGTCTTCTATAGTGCATCTGTATGGCCTTTTGCTGCAGTATTTATCCACTAATAAATCTATTCTTGCTTCATATTCTTTAACTCTTCCTACATCATACTTGTCTTTGCCAAATACTGATTTATATTTTTGTATTAGTTTATTAATTTCTTCCCTTTTCTTTTCATCTAAATGATTAACTTTTATTTCAAATTCTTTTATATGTTCATTGAAGTTTATTTCGTATTTTTTTTTCATATCTGTTACCCTCGCTTTTCTCTGTACTTATCTTTTCTTCTTTTTTTATAGTCTCTTCATGTAAGTATTGCTTTTGTGTTATTTTTAACTCCTCATTTTGTATAAGCTTGTATTTCTTTATTATGTCTAATCCTATTAAAAATTCATATCTGAAATTTGGATCATCAATTATGTAAACATCCACATTTTCTTCTTTTTCGAAAATTTTTATTTTTATATTTGTCAAACCATTTGTCTTTTTAACACCATTAATTGTATTTAAATTTTTTTCATTTAAACTATTTTTCTTGGTTTTTAATTTTAATAATTTAGAATTAATGAGAGAAACATTCGAACCTGAATCATATACGCCATATATTTCCAATTTATCATTTAATAATAGTTTGACTTTTATTAATGGTGTCACTATTAGTTTTTTTGTTCTGTTTCATTTAACTCTGCTTCAATTACTGAATTGTTTACATGTCTTATAGGTCTTCTATCATCATCTTTAACCTTAAACCAGCATGCAGCCTCAGGATGGTAACGAGTACCTTTATTTAACTTTTCGCATGTTTTGCATGGTGTACGTTCTTCATTTTTGTTATTTATCTTATGATTTTCATATTTTCTGTAGGCCCCAGTCCTATTTTTATTTACTAAGTGTTCATACTTTCTTACTTCATTGAATAAATCTACTGTATCCTTCAATGCTTCTCTGTTTATCTTCTCCAGTACAATCCTTGTATTTAAATAACAGAGCGTAAGTCACTTGGTTCCAACCTTGATTTGCAAATGATTCACAGAACTTTTTTTTCCATATTTTCCAGTCTGCGTTTAGAGTAAATTTTATAATCATAGAACTGTACCAATCAACACAACTTTTATCCATGAATAGTCTGAATATTTCAATTTTCTTCTCATCTTCCATAATATCAAAGCGTGAACATTCCCTTTCAAAAATATCAATCCATTGGCTTGGATTTGAGTTTTTACTTGTAAATTTTTCAATTACAAACTTCTCTGCAATGTATTTTAAATTCTGTTTTTTTAAATCTTGTGTGTTCTCAATTAATTTTGCAAATACTTTTTCCAATGAGTCTGTGTCTTTTTCTAATCCTCCAGATGCTTGCTTTTGTTCCATTTCTTCTAGATATTGCTCTCCAAATTGTAAGTTACCATCTTCATCTATGTAGACTTTACTTAGTTCATCTGTCATTGTTATCCAAACTTTTCGTGTCTGATGTCTTCTTTTTAAACTATTTTTCACTTTATTATACGCACCTGTCTTTATCAACTCTTTATGAAGACCAGCAGACTGTAGTTCTTCTGGTATAGCAAACACTTTTTCATCTTTTGTTGTTATTGAGGTTACACAATAGATGTTTGATTTCCCATCACTCGCCGGCAATATTGCAAATTCGAAACGTAGCTGTTCCATAGTTTTGTTTGTTTACGTATTTCACTAAACAAAAATGTCGTTTTATAAGATTATATCTTATGGTTTAAAATAAGCGAATGTGTTGCTTCTGAAAACAAAGTTTTATTTACTTATTTCTTTGGTACACTATTGTAACAACGTTACCTGAAAACAAAGAAACGACATTTAACGTTTATTTTTCCACTAAATCAAATCTAAATCTTTGTACACAAAAAGTATTCTATGAAAATTTTTCTCTTAACACGCCATTCTCCATAATTCTAACCTCAAAAAAACTCCAGACTAAGAAGTCTGACGTTTTCCAACAGTCATGCCTCATGCGAAGCGCGCCAAGTTCAAAACACGCAGAGCGCGCCAAATTCAAAAATATTAAAGAAAATCTATTTTCTTTACATATATATATATATATATATATATATATATATATATATATATATATATATAATATATATATATATATATATATATATATATATATATATATATATATATATATATATATATATATATATATATATATATATATATATATATATATATATGGGTAATTCCACGTCAAATCGGACAAAAAATGACGACTATTTTTTTATATCGGTAAACGTATTTTTTTCGTTAGTTCTAATCCCAAATCTACCAGAAATAACGTTGTTTTAACGAAATTGTCGTGTTAACGCTGGAAATTAATTAATAACAAATTATATCAAAAATCGCGGTTTTATTCAAACTAAATTTACTAAATGGCTTAAATTCATTAGGGAAAACATATTTTCTACTTCTAGGGGATGTGTTTGCGCTATTTTTAAAAAATCAAAAAACAATACCGTGGATTTTTTATATGTTAAAATATAAACGTTTCCCTTTAATTTGACGCTAATAACGTCAAGATCGGTGAGGGTGTTTTTGAGAAATTGATGTTTGAAGTTTGTGACTAAATTGTGACTAAATTGTGACTGAATAGCTAATAAAAACAAATTGTTTTGTAATTACATTTTATAATCGTATCAGTCTATCAAAACACATCCCCTAGAAGTAGAAAATATGTTTTCCCTAATGAATTTAAGCCATTTAGTAAATTTAGTTTGAATAAAACCGCGATTTTTGATATAATTTGTTATTAATTAATTTCCAGCGTTAACACGACAATTTCGTTAAAACAACGTTATTTCTGGTAGATTTGGGATTAGAACTAACGAAAAAAAAATAAATAAAAAAAATATATATATACCTATATATTTTTTTTTTTTTCCTGGGGGTAAAAAAGCATTCGCTACCGGCATGACTCAAGTGCCCCTTACTGGCCGATCCCGCATGACGGTTATGTTTCACGTAAATCCACACTTACACACATATGGACACATAAGTGCACATACGCATATATGGGTCTATGAACATGAGAACTAAAAAAGCCCCTCCGACGTGATCCACCCCCGCGGGACTGGCTAATAAGCATTACATCGCGGGGGTCGTTCAGCTTCATTCAGCTGCTTCTGCTCGCGGCATTTCTGTGCCTTTCTCTATTTCTTACGGCTTCTTCTTGCCTTAGCTTTCTGTGAATGGTCTTGAGGGTTGCTTCCACGTCCCTCCACATTTCCTCAGACCTCATCATATGGTCTAGGATGTTTTCGGGCGTTAGTGGCTCCTCGACCCTTTCTTCTAGTTTCGCCCTTTCCTCGGCGAATCTCGAGCAGGTAAAGAAGACGTGTTCTGCGTCTTCCTCCGTCGCTGGGCATACTGGACACAACGGTGAATCATCGTGCCCGAAGCGGTGGAGGTATTTCCTATACCCCCCGTGTCCGCTCAAGAACTGCGTGAGGTCGTAACTTACTTCCCCATGCTCCCTCGTAGCCCATATTTCCACGTTAGGAATAAGTCTGTGGGTCCAGCGACCCTTAACAGACTCGTCCCACTTCGCCTGCCATTCCCTTAAAGACTCGCAGCGCGCCATCTGCCGCCGCACCCTTCTTGGCTCCCCTCCACCATATTCTGGGTCATAGAGACGCATGCCCTCCCTCGCCAGAATATCTATGGGAATCATCCCAGCTATCACGCACGCCGCATCGTCGGACGTGGTCCTGTACCCGCAGCAAGCGCGAAGTGCACTTTAGCCTATAAGCACCCCTCCATTTTCTGCTATTTGCAGTCCTGTTTAACGCTGCTGCCCACACTGGCGCTGCGTATAACAGGACTGAGCTTACCACCCTCCCCAAGAGGAGGCGGCGACTCGGTCTAGGGCCCCCAACATTGGGCAGCATTCTTGCGAGTGCTGCACAAATCGCAGACGCTTTGTCTGCCGTGCCCTCCAAGTGCGCTTTGAAGTTTAGCCTCCGGTCGATCATCACTCCCAGGTACCTTAGTGCGGGCTGTGAGTGGATGATCTGTTCCCCTACTTTTATCCTTACGGATACTAGCTTTCGTCGCTTGCTGATCAGCACTACTTCCGTTTTGTGCTCTGCCAGCTTCAACCCAGCGCGTTCTAGCCACGCTTTTATTTCCCAGATCGCTTCGTTTGCATACAGTTCGATGTCATCTGGGTGTTTTCCTTCGACAACTACCCCGATATCATCTGCAAACCCGATCGCCACTGCTTCCTTTGGAAGACGAAGCCCCAACACATCATTGTACATTGCGATCCATAGGAGAGGGCCCAGGACGGAACCTTGCGGGACACCGCATGTTGTCCCGAACACTTTAGGGCCATCATCCGAATCACAATGAAGCGACCTACCCTGAAGGTAGTCGGCCACTACACGCACTAGGTACTTTGGTGTGCCTAGCTTGATCAACGCCTCAACTATTTTGCTCCACCTCGCTGAGTTGAAAGCATTTTTAACGTCGAGGGTTATCAATGCGCAGCAGTGATTTTTTTCTATGGCGGCTCTTGCTATGACCACCACCATATTGACTGCATCAGTCGTCGACCTTGCCTTTCTGAAGCCGAATTGCTTGTCCGACAGGCCACCTACCCTTTCGACGCTAGGGAGAATCCTGTTACAGATCACCCGCTCGAAAAGTTTGCCTATACAACTTAGGAGGCATATCGGTCTGTAGGACGATGGGTCCCCTAGAGGTTTGTTCGGCTTCGGTAGGAGGACGAGTTTCTGCTGTTTCCATCGCTCAGGAAAAAACCCCTCTCTCAGGCACGCTGTGAAAACTTCAGCAAACCTGTCTGGCGCTATCGTAGCTGCTAGCTTCGCCGCTTTATTTGGTATGCCATCCATGCCAGGGGCCTTATTGATGGCTACCTTTTTTGCGGCCTCCAGGATCTCATCTGCGGTTATTGCAGGTATCTCTTCTGGGTCCACCTGGAGGGTGGGTAGATCGACCGTGCGTACGTTCTGTGGAAACAGGACGTACACAATACTCTGGAGCGGCGCGGGGCAGGTGATCGGCGGAGAGCGTTTGCCCTTAACCGCTGACATAACCATTTTATAGGCTCCACCCCAGGGGTCCGAGTCTGCTTCTCTGCACAACCTTTTGAAGTGCTCGGATTTGCTTCTAGCGATGGCCTTGTTCAGCATTTTTCTCGCTTCCTTATATCTCTGAAGGAGTTCATCGAAACCCGGACGGTTCCGGCCTCTCTGAGTTTTCCTTCTCGCCTTCAGACAGGTCCTTCGGCATTCATCGATCTCTGCATTCCACCAGAAGTTTGGTGAAAGCCTACGATTGCCGGCGCGCCGTGGCATGGATGCGTCACATGCCCGTTTCACCGATTCTTCTATTTCCTCTGCACCTTCCCTGGCACCTCCTGCCGACCTCGCATCATGCAGGAATACTTCCTCGAACACCTCTGTGTCGAGTTTCTTAACGGCCCATCCTCTAGCCGTTCCGTACCTAGGATTCCTCTTTCCTATACCCTGGCCTACCTCGAAGATGATGGCTTGGTGGTCGCTGTGCGTGTACAAATCGCTCACCCGCCACTGTAGGTCCTTGGCCACTGAATCGCTCACGTAAGTGATGTCGATCACAGACGATCTCCCACCCCTTTGGAAGGTGTTTTCGCCTCCAGTGTTGACTAACACTACGTTAAGTCGCGAGAATACTTCTAGAAGTATGCGCCCTCTTGCATTCGTTTGTCGACTGCCCCATTCGACAGCCCAAGCATTAATATCACCCGCTAGTATTACCGGGTGATGGCGACTCGCGTCGGCGGCTAACCTTTCCAGCATCGACTCGTAATCGTCTAGTGTCAGGCTTGGCGCCGCATAGCAGCTGTAGACGTGTATTCCGCCTACTTTTGCCCGCGTGAAGCCATTCTCTGGGCTTCTCATGGTATCTTCCATGGCTCGGCTCCCACACGTCCATATCGCTGACGTGCCGCTGCTATCGCTTGTCCAGACGCCACTGTGCAGATTTCTATACTGCTCGCAGACGATCGCGACGTCGATTTTTTCTTCGAAAACTGTCTGTGCCAGCAAATCTTGTGCCGCTTGACAGTGGTTCAAGTTAATCTGTATGAACCTTATCTTCGACTTCGACTTCTTTGGACTGCTGCCCTGTACAGTGGGCACCTATTACTCCCCGTAGCGTGAGCGTCGTGCTCGCCCTTCCCCTTATCTCCTTTACATAGGAGGCATTTAGGGCTCTTATTGCAGTCCTTAGCAATATGCCCCCCTTCTATATATATATATCGATATATATATATCGACCAAATAATAATTTTTTAATTTCCTTCGGGGAATTTTGTTCCATATTAAACAAGTTTTCGACGTGAATACGTCTATAAATTTGCTTCCAGAACAAAAGCCGATGAAAACAAAATTATGGCGAAATTTGCAGCTCATAAAAAATATTGTTTATATCGAATAAAGAAATATACCATGACTTGGATGAAGAATCAAAGAATTTTATTGTTTACATTTAATTTCCCCGATATCAATGGCAACTTAACTTTTTAAATTCTTTTATTTAACTTACACTGTGTGTCGTCAAATCTTGGAAGTTAAATTTGACCCACTTCCCAATGGCGGCAAACCTTAATTTGGAAAGCTTATAATAGACTAAAAAGTAGAAAATATAACCGATCAACTTCCAATTTTGCACACACTCGTAGTTCGGGTGGTTAATGTGTATGAATGATGAGATGAATAGTTGAGTTAAGGGTGAGTTGATAATAAAGAAGCAATACACGTTACAAAAAATCACAAACAAAGACAGAGATGCTGCTGTCAACTAAATTCAACTACTCAAATACTGAACTCATGTCCGTATGCATAATTTCAACTAAACCCAGGTAGCAGAGCTGAGTCGAGTTCAGTCAACCTTAACCCAACTCGACGCCCGTTTACATGTAGTTAGACTTGGGTTCAACTTGAGTTCAACTCATCATGTATAGGTACTAAATGCAATATGACCTTTTTGTAAAAAAATCAAGAAGACGGTTCCGAGATGGCGGCCGTTTTTGCAATTATGTTCCACCGAGCCCACGACATGGGTATCAAATGAATACAGTAAACTGTGTGACGTAATTTTAAATCTAATAGAATTGCCATCATAAAATGGCGGAATACATATAATAAACTAAAAAGTAGAAAATAAAATAAATGGTTAAAAAAGTTTTTTAAAAAAAATTCTTTTCATTAACTAAAAAATGTACTGAAAAGTAAAAAATAAAAAATATTTTAAAGAAAGCGTGAAATTTCAATTTTAATGAAAAAGTTAATTAAAAGAATGGCGCATTTTCATCAAAAAATTTTGTTAGAATTTGAAATTAACAAAGCAAAAAATTGAGGGTTTTTGTAAATCTCACGCGATTTACAGTTATATTTTCAATTTTTGATGAAAAATGCGCCATTCTTTTAATTAACTTTTTCATTAAAATTGAAATTTCACGCTTTCTTTAAAATATTTTTTATTTTTTACTTTTCAGTACATTTTTTAGTTAATGAAAAGAATTTTTTTTAAAAAAAAATTTTTAACCATTTATTTTATTATATGCCTTATATTATCTTGATCTGTATGCGTGTGTAGTGTAAACAAATCTTACAACTTAATTTTGACCCAGTTCCATATAACCGATGAACTGCAAATTTTGCACTATGTACGTATAGTTCGCATGGCAATACAATCTGCAATCAAATTTTGCATTTGCGCTCCCCGACCGCAGACATGGGTATTAAATGAAAAGGTGTGACAAGTAGAATACACTTCGCTATGTGGCGTCTTTCAAAACCCAAAATGCGGCCAACACAAAATGGCGGCTTACCTTTTTCTTTACAACGCCCTTGGTATGGGTATCAAATGAGTGTATGACGAGTATAGTACAGTAAGCTGTACGAGTATTATCCTTTGAATTAAAAAGCTACTTTACCGCCTTTCTGAAAAGAAGTTAGGCATAAAATAGTAAGTATCAAAATTTGCAAGCCTTGAACCTTTCATTGGCAGCGAACAAATTGTTTTATTGTCACGGAATTAATACTATAACCAACGAGTGGGGAAAATCGGGAGTGATGCACAGGAGTGTTTATATGGAGCACTCTCCCTTCACTGGAGTTTTCATAAATTTTATACAACAAAAAAAACCGGAAATTATCCTCGTGACTATAAAATGTGACATTAGCATAACCAATAGCCCAGTTCTCTTTCGATGCGAAGGACAAGCAGCTTTTGGAAGTGGTTAGAATTCAGTTGGGGGACTGCTTTGGGGAACCAACTCTCTCGGGCTTGGCTAAAAAAGGCAAACAATTTTTTTTTTCTTTTTTTAAAAGGTTTTTTTATAATGCTCCTAGAACGCTTTTGAGGAGCGTAAAAACGTAGGCTCCCTGCAATGACAGGCAATATTAAAAAATGAATGGACTAAAAAGCACGAAATAAAAAAAAATTTTAAAAACCGACTTCAGAAAAAAACCATTCCCGCGATGCACAAAAAAGGATGAAATAATTGTTTGTAATTCTTAACAACATCAATCCAATCAGAATGGATCTAGAAAGAAGAATCACTTCTGAAGACGGTCCCAGGTAGTAGTTGACTTTGATTGCACTAACTCTTGCTTCGGCAATTGTTTTCATTTCTTTGTTAGGCTTATGCCCTTAATACATCACCCACATGTGTTAGCACCGTCTTCAAAAGTGATTCTTCTTTCTAGATCCCTTCTGAACAAGAGACTTTAAGAGCGAGAAGCCCAATGTCCAAAGACTTGGGAAGCATTATTGAGCAGCAATTTAAAAGGTTACTACAGGCCTCCGGGTCATTATATTTATCGCTCTGAAAAAATTGGAAGGAGGAGTCGAAAAGTTCGGCATTGAGGATCCCACTATATAGCCATGTCTCCGTTAAAGCGATAATATCAAAATCGCTGGCCGAAGTTGAAAGAAACACGTCGTGGGTTTTGGATCCACAAGGAAATCCTAGGAAGGGATTTAAGGATGACATAATGGAGTAACACACAATTGTAATTACCAACTGGAAGAGCAAAACGGAAGGCCGAGAATGTTGGAAGAAGACCAAGGCACTTTAAAGTGTGTGAAAAGTAACTACAATGTAAATCAAATGGGTGACGTCACAATAACACACTTAAAACATGTTAAAATAACACATTTCCCAAATCTCAAATTTACAGCGTAGCTTTCAGCCATAAGCAGTAAATTTTTAACGAACGGAAATATCGATAAGTGAAATTCAAAACATCATAATTTTTCTCATACTTACAGGCAAAATGCCGCCCTCAAAGTATGGCGCCCCAGACAAATGTTCAACGAGACTTTGTCTAGCAATAAAAGGCTAAACGACAAGCCACTAGGCAGACCGCAACACGGCGGTTTCTAGCGGTCGGGCATAGAAATATGAGGTGTAGCGGTGTAGTACAATAGGAAAAGCGAGTGGCCGCAGTGCTTTTGGACAGAATACGTCCCCAAAAGAAGAAGAAAGTAAAAGCCGTAGTCCGCTCGGCTCTTTCTCACAGCTTACAATCCTTCTTTTCGTGCAGTTAAAAGATTCGCTCAGGAATTCAAAAACTCAATTGTGGAACAAGCTTATGAAACCATTATTTCCAGACTCGCAAAAATTACAAGAGTTCAAACACAAGTTTCATACCTCAAGCTCCCTCTACTCCTCTTGACCTATTGTAATCTCTATCTATCTTTCGAATTACTACTGAACATCGCATCATGACTTGTACAACATGACGGGCTGGCAATACAAAGGGTAACTCCTAAGCTCACTGTCACATAACATAAAGAGGAACTTTTCTATGAGTCCAGTCCAAAATTTTCGTTAAAGTAAAATTAAATCCGAAATCCTTTAATCGATGAACCGCCAAACTTCTGAATACGGTTCAGATTATGACTCGATACGAATACTTTTTGAAAACCCTGGCCGAAACGAGGGGTTGACAAACATTCACATATTTTACACAAAGAAAAATGGTCCAAAGTCGCTTTCATATTATTTATTATCAACTCGACCCAATAAACGAGGTGATAGCACAGAACTTCAAGAGCAGTGGTCACGGACCTTAAAGACCCACCAATTTTGGCGTCTAACATCAAAGCCCACTGACGCAAACTTCTATCGTGCCCTAATTTATTCCGAGGGTAGTACCCACCTTGTCCCATTTAATACCTTCATTAAAATTATAAATTAAGCCCCGAAAAAATACCGAGTGAAAGGTTCCGAGTTTGCTTAAAGCCGTTTACAGTTTTAAATACTATTTGCATTTCGCATTGCTGTCTGTTTGGTACCGCTAAATCTTGCAGTTAAACGGGGATGTGTGTATCCTTATTTATTCCCGTAAAGCGACTCTGAATGGGAATCCTTGCCCCAACCGAGCTCGATTCTTTCTTTGATCTCAGCCGGCACGAAAGGGATTGGAAATTGCAGGCGATATTTCATCTCGCAAGGATTCCGTCGGTGAATTTATTAGATTTTTGCTAGCAAAGTTTAAATCTTTTGGGTCGTTTTCAGAAAACTCGATCCGTGCTGGATGTAGCTGCATATTTTATAGCCGCCATACTTATTTGCATTTTAATTCCTTTCTGTTCTACCCCATCCCCACCCCGCGTTTTTTTACTTTTTTACATTTTATTTGTTAGTTTTAATTCTGCACTTTTTGGTGTTTTATTTCGCCCATAAATCCTACGTTTACGGTCTTCCTTATTAAAAGTCAACGGGTTGCTTGGTGGGGGCTGTATCTATCGAAAGGGGATGAGCTGCTTTTTTGTGTTTAATGTAAGGGTGAATGTTTACGGACGAAACGCTTCACTGGAAAGGTATTGCGATTGACTTTTGATTTATGGACTGGTTTTTATTTAAACATTAAATTTTAAATGAAATTTTATTGAGAAAAAATGAGCGGGAGCTTTTGCGCACTGCCATTATTTATGAACATTCTCAGAATGGCAATTATTTTTGGGAATATTGATATTACGCTCATGCAACTATACATCATTCGACATCATAAACAAAACGTCGATTTTGGCATGCTATTTTAATTTTATTTCTGGACAAAATTGATTTTTCTTTGTCTCTTAATCATTTCAGCGCGTGTATGTTTTTGCTCAAATATTTTTTGAAGATTAAAAAACTTTTAACCAGCAAAATACTAACAGATTGATTTTTTTTGTAATAGGTCACAAATAATTAGTTTCAAAGCCAAGTGACGTCAGCACTAAGATAACATTTTTCTTTTACATTACCTTGTTTCTGTATACCGTGATTTTATAGAAAACTTAGTGAGTAACAAAACACATAGTTACATGCAAAGCTGCTGGCCCCTCTCAACTGTTTTTTTTTTGGCGGTCCCTATTCTGTCATCTGTCATCCAGTTTCACATCCCTAAGCTCTGGGCGTCATGGAGCCCTATTCTCTATTACAATGTTGTTAAACCCGATCCAATAATGAAACAGCTTTCAAGTAGAAATTTACCAATATTGTTACATTTTTATGTAAAATTGATGCCAATATTATAAGAGAGAATATGGTTTCGTCAGTTTCGTTAAAAAATTAGTAATGGAGAATAGAGCCCCTGGTCAATGCCATCCTTCCGGCCGAGATTGAATTTCCCTCGCTGTCGCACCACCCCATGCACATTTACCGCAAGGGACTTTGGGCCTTTTCGTAAACGACAAAGCAAAAGAGCAACTAAGCAACAATGTATCGGCAACAAAGCAGCGCAAACTTTGTATGCATGTTCATGAATGCGTTCCTAAACGCAAAGTTTCTAATTGGAGTGAAAATGAATGGAAAAATTTTGTGTAATTTGGTTTTAAGCACATCAATGGAAGAAGATAGAAAGCGCAGTAAAAGTGAGGTGAGTGAAGCTTTACTCCTTTTTAATCGGAGAGTGATGGCACAAAGTCCAAAATTTAGTCCAAATTATCTTTTTATTTGCTAATTTGTTCCCTAAAGAATGAATTTGGTTTTTTTTAAATAAAATGGGGGTTAGCTTTACGTCGCACTACGCCTCCCATTCATTAAAATACAATGGGGAAAAAAATTACAAAAAAATGTACAAAAGATTTATGTAAATGCTTTTTAAGTGCTTTTGTATGCCAGCCATTATACCATTAAAGGTTAGTATCTACATAAACATAAAACATATTATAACTAAAACATTGGTCACAAAATATACAAAAAAAAAACAAACCTTAATGAACACAATCAGCTCTGTACAATTATCTGTAATTAAAATGTACTGAATTAATTTGAATTTAATTTAACCCTCAGAGCAAAAGCGAGTTAGAATAACAAATAGGGCGAAAACAGTTCGGTATTTGTTAGAGCAAAAGAGGAATATCTTCGTGTCCTTAAACAAATATTGGTAAGAACCGCACCAGAAGTAAGCAATAGTTAAAAAAGTAAGGCTGTTCACTTGCTACACTTCTTATTAACATTTTACTTGGCTTTCTATGTCAATTTTGAAAGAAGTTACCTCTACTTCACTTCTGCGTTACTTTTCATTTAGACCTTTAAAGTATAATTTCCCCTCGTGCAGCTTTAACAATCATCTTCGGCTTGGGTCGAAAACGCTGCTTTCGATTTTATTTTTTTAATTTTGCCATTTTAACGTAATTTACTATTTGTCCTTAATAGAGTGTGTGAAATTCTTTTATGACGTAAATAAAATAACACGTTTTGTTCATATGGTTTGTTTTAATTAGTTTTGTTCCGTCTTATCAAAAAATTTGTATCGCAATGTACCTAATTTAATTTGTAAACCAAGTTCAGTGGCTTCCGAGTCATTGAACATTGTTTCTATTCATTAAACCGTTTGTAAAATCGAAGAACTTCCTCTCTTCGATTCGAACTGAGCAATAATAAAGACGTGTTATAACGTAGTGCGGTGTTTTTTAGTTTTAGCTTTTTCAAAAATAAAGCTTATACAGAGGCTCTGTCCGTCTGTCCGTCTGTGACCTTCTTTCATCTCTGAAAGTACTGCCGCTACAGACTTGGGCAATATCTCAAAACGTAGCTCTTGGTCAAAAGACCAAAAACTGAGAAAATGGTCTGGAAATTTCAACCAGAAGTATATTTAAACAACAAAAAAGAGATTTCTAATAAAGTCCATATATCGGTAGCCTAGAGGTAAGGCGCTGGAACTGGAATCCTATTCCCGTGGAACCAAGTTCAATCCCGGCCGCAAAACGGTGAAATACAATTCTTTTTACTTCGGTGTAACATGTTTTGATTATATTTCTCACTAAATTATATTATTTAATAATGAAACTCAGGAGAACATAAACATTTACTTAATTAAAACTGCAAAAAAATCATTTTCTTGATTTTTTATGGCTCTTCGGCGGCTTTATAAATCATTAAGAAATTTCGCGGAAATAATATAAAGTATATATTTGTTTATATGCATATTTTATATGCTGTTCATTTTATTAGTTTATAGTCATGTAGGTGGTGCTGTAGACCAAAACAAAAATTCAGTTTTATCGAACTTCGCTGTGGATATTGGTAGGTTTATGAAAAATGAAAAATGAATAATCGCAGTTATTAAAATTATTAGTGAGTGTCAGTAGATATAAAACGAAAAGTAGATATCTAGTACAGCTCCTAGAGATTTCTTCTGCAAAAAAAATTGTAGTTGAATTAAATTTGGAATGGTGGGAGTTTAGCAATTGGAGAAAAGGTAACCGTTGAGTTCCGGGCCGTACTTCGTGAAAATCACGTGAAAATCCGATTGAAAGAATTTTCCAACGCTTTCCCGACCGTAGCTCGGAAAAACGTCGAAATTGGAAAAATGTTAAGAAGACAAAATTAAAGCTATGAAAATTCTCAACAAAAAAAGTTATATAAGCTTTTCCCGGAAAACCTCACGTTTGGTCGGAAAATGGAGGGTAAAGAAAAAAAAATATGAAAAATTATTATTGTTTTCTTTTCTTTTTTCCAAAAATTGATTTGTTTTCTCAATTTGCTCACGATTCAGAACTCATTCGCGCTTTTGTCAGAGGCCGTACGGGGAAAAGCGCGTAGGATCTAAGTCCGCGTAGTGTGGACGGCCCATTAGACGAAGAAAATGAAGGTGAAGTGGACAGCTCCGGTTAACCAGACCCCGAGACATCCAGCGATGAAGAATAAATGGAAATAAATACAGGAACTTTGTCAATTTTTCCAATATGTATATTCGAAATAGTTTTTCTGTGAAAAAAATGATATTTTGATTCATAACTCTGGAAGTTGGTGGTGTAGAACCTTCGCTTTTACAGTTTACATAGGCGGGAGTATTCTGCGTATACTGCTACCTAATTCATGAAAGTAGGTCATCGGGTTACCAAAATACAGGGTGATATGTAAACCTCTATCAAAAAATTTTCAAAACGCCTTAGTGACCAAACCGTTACGATTTCTGCCCCCCTCCCATATGATTTTTTGTTCGTCTATCCAAAGCCTATCTACCGCCCGCCAGTTTGTAACTTGAGGTGGGACACCCTGCATAAAGAAAACAATAATAATTTTTCATTTTTTTTTCTTTACCCTTCATTTTCCGACCAAACGTGAGGTTTTCCGGGAAAAGCTTATATAACTTTTTTTGTTGAGAATTTTCATAGCTTTAATTTTGTCTTCTTAACATTTTTCCAATTTCGACGTTTTTCCGAGCTACGGTCGGGAAAGCGTCGGAAAATTCTTTCAATCGGATTTTCTCGTGATTTTCACGAAGTACGGCCCGGAACTCAACGGTTACCTTTTCTCCAATTGCTAAACTCCCACCATTCCAAATTTCATTCAACTACAATTTTTTTTGCAGTTTTAGCGATTTTTTTTACTCTGGAAACTGTACTAATCTAATTTTTACCAGGGCATATAAACGCTTACTGAAATGAATGAAAATTTATAAATTTAATTGTACGAAAGATGTATTTAAGACCGTCCTTATAGTCCATCAATATAAGGAACTGATTTTTCTGAGAATTTTTAATATTTTACACAAATTTTACAAACGATTTGCCCCATATCTAAAAATTTTTGCAGCCCTTTGTTTAAAAGCATATTTTTAAGTTTTTATTAACTAAATTTGTATGTATCTCTTCAAAATAACAAAACAAAAGTGGGATGTTGTGCCTAGAGACTAGCCACTAATTACGCTTTTTCTTGGTATTCTTTCTGTTGAGTTAAGTGGAGATTGTGAAGAATCGCGAAAACATTCCAACAAATAACTTGAAAAACTAACGCATCTTTCATGGAGATGCTGCTAAAAGAATTATACAATAATTACCCGTCAAGAATTTGAAAGAATTGATATATTTTAATTGCACCCCATCTATGACAAAGAATAGAGAACACCATCTGTGGCAATATTACATTACTCTTCGTTTTACCTATGATTATCAATTTCCATAAACTATACAAAATACATTTCATAAATAATAGAAAATCTGTTGTCATAATTCAGTTGTTTACTTTCTTCGAAACTTTATACATATCTAGCATTGGAATGTACCTTTTTACGTAAGCATGAATAAATATGTTTACTGCCACATTCCTACAAGTTATCAAAGTGATCGTGTTCTATCGGAACAATAGTGACTCTAAAAAGTGCAATTTCTATTGTCACCATAACTATCTCGTCGCCTATTGTATTATAGTCTTATAAAAAAACTATACGGTAACTGTATTCAGTTCTATCATAAATATTGTTTGTGAACATTTTTCGATTATTCGAAGGGACTAATTTTATACCCGGTTCTTGATTGTGTTTCGTGCGCGGTTTAGGAAACGAGTTTTACAGGTGTACATATTCCTATTGATAGACTAGGGATAGCAATTCAATATCATAGTGCCCTGTATGAGGGTAACCTTTGCGATCTTGCGATATACAAATTACACGATATTTTTACCAATCGGGTTTAGTTTGTGGTGGAAATGACTGAACTCACACAACTGAAAACGCAACGAGCCACTGCCAAAGGCTGCCTTACAAGGATCAAAAATGTGATCGATGCCAAAACGATTTCGCTGTCGCATGCCGAATTGGAATGTAGATTAGGGCTCCTCGAATCATACTTTAAACAGATCCTTTCCCTTCAAGGTTCTATTGATAAATTAGCCCCCGATGATGTCAATGAAATCAAAGTCAGGGGATATTTAGAAGATTTGTATTGCGCAACAAAATCAAAAATTCTTACATTGATGGGTTCACTCTAGCGCTTTCCAGGAGCTATCGTTGTTTACATCGCCGTTAACGAAAAGTAAATTACCACATCTCAAATTACCAGAGTTTTCTGGAAAGTATTCTGAATTTCCGAACTTTTTAGGAACTTTTACAAAGTTAGTGGATAATAATGATTCATTATCGGCCATTGAAAAGTTTAACCATTTACTCTCTTGCCTTAGTGGTGCCTCATTACGTACAGTAAAGGCGTTTGAGGTTAGTGAGGCGAATTATTCAAAGGCACTTGGCCAACTTAAGGAAAGATACGATAATAAATATTTGACGTTTCAGGAGCACATTATCGATCTGTTTAATTTGCCGAAAGTGACAAAGAATTCTGCAAATCAACTGCGATATTTGGTGGACAGTACAAACGCCCATATAAGTGCACTAAGAAGCTTGGGATAAAATGAAGATATCACTAACGCGTTAATCATTCATTTAGTTAATGGTAAACTAGACCCCGAGTCACAAAACAAAGTGGGAAGAATCTATGGAACACTCTACCTTACACACCTGGGATAATTGTTCCAAAGTTCTAAATAAGCAATGCCAATACTTAGAAGCCAGAGAAGGTAAATCGGAAAGCAAATCTGAAACCTGTCCAGCATCTTCAAAGTTCCTTCGCCCATCTAAAACAAAGTGGCATAACTCGAGCTCTGTCGCGTTGACCGTGTCTAAATCTGATTGTTTTTTTGTAAGGATCCTAGTCATGCTATTTCCGAATGCACAAAATTTCTGGAGCTCTCTGTTCTAAGCAGATTAAAATATGCTAAGAAGCAATTCTTGTGCATAAAGGACACAGTGTCCTATCTAAAGGACACAGTGTCAAGAAATGTACGTCAAAAAAGTCTGACGTCTGTTCCATGCCCCATCATAGACTGTTACATGGGTATTCTGCGAGCCCTGAGAAGATAAAGGAAACTTGTAATGGTGTTTCATGGGAAGTGTTCTCTAACCTCCTTTTTTAAGGGAAGGTTGCCGGGGGCTCTCGAGTTGTCCAGGGTCGTGTGAGAACAAACACCTTATTACAAAATAAAATTTCTTTATTTATTCAAAATATTCCTTATGTACTAACAATTTAGGTCTCTTAAATCTAAGTGAATACGGGATACATGTATTATGTATCGGGTATCTTATAACTATCTGTGAGTAATTAACTACGGTTTGCCTCTACAATACATGTTTCCTACTTATTTCTTACTTAAGCAGCTACCTACTCACTACTCTATTCTACATGTGTGTAAGCTAGGGTGAATGGTCTAGCAGGATGTGCGTGTGTGTGTGAGTGTGTCGGTATGTGGTCGGTTTTGTATTTGGTCGTACCGCGACACTGGTATAGGCAATGCTGCCGGGAACAATGTCGGATCATACACCACGACATTGGTCCAGGAAACATTTCTCCGGTATTCGGTAGTCGGTCGGTATGCGGTCGGTAAGTGTTATGTCTGTAGTCTAACCGTGTCGGATCGTACACCACGACACGGTATAGGAATAGCTACTTCGGCACATAGTCGGATCGTACACCACGACAAGGCCTCGGCAACACTCCTCTGATAATGTCGGTTAGGAATCGCTACTTTCGCACATAGTCGGATCATACACCACGACAAGGCCTCGGCAATATTCCTCTGGTAATGTAGATTGTGTGTAATGTGTATAGTGTAACCGTGCCGGATCGTACACCACGCCACGGTATAGGAATAGCTCCTTTGGCACATAGTCGGATCGAACACCATGACAAGGCCTCGGAAACATTCCTCTGGTAATGTGTATTTGTGTGTAATGTGTATAGTGTAACCGTGCCGGATCGTACACCACGACACGATATAGGAATAGCTCCTTTGGCACACAGTCGGATCGTACACCACAACAAGCCCTCGGCAACATTCCTCTGGTAATGTGTATTTGTATGTAATGTGTGTATGGTGTAACCGTGCCGGATCGTACACCACGACACGGTATAGGAATAGCTACTTCGGCACATAGTCGGATCGTACACCACGATAAGGCCTCGGCAGCATTCCTGAGGGGCAAAGTATGACCATGCCGGATCCTACACCACGACACGGTCTAGGACCGGAGAGGGTGACCTCTCCGGAACGAGCCTGGTTAGAGACTAAATTTTAGAAAGGTGAAGCCGTTTATTTTATAGCCGGAAAGCTCATCGGCGTAGGAAGCTTTACCGCTTTTGAAGTGAGCTTTCAAAGGAGAAGCACATAGCCTGCTGAGCAAATATTTATTTTTCCTGAAGCTTTGTTAGGAAATGCCTTCTAAGTTGAAACGGGTTACTTTAGTATTTTTCTAAGAGACGGTTCTTAGTAATGAACTTGGTTCGTTACATTCCCCTCTTTCTTCGGGAAGAGAGAAAAGGCAGTTTTATGCTATCTAAATGTAACTAGCTTCTGGCAAATCTAACAAAACAAAGTCTACGGTTTATCTTACTTAACGTATTTACATTTCCTCCATTGATGCCATACTCTGCAGGCTCGGTCTTCATTGTGATGTTGCGAGCTGGTTGGTTTTTGGTCGGTTGTTATAGTATCGGTTTCTTTTCTTGGCACATTTTTTCAGGTTTTTTTTTTTTTGACTTGTTCGGATCTGGTGTTTTTACTGGCTCTGATCTGGTATCTTCGGTAACGGATCTTGCTACCTGGATTTGTCGGGATTTATTTAGAGATTTACTCTTCTAAACCGCTGGAATACTTCCTGTAACTTAACTAGGTGTTCCTCAAAGGTTCTTCCTAGTATGATGTCGTCTAGATATACGAATGCTTTTTATTTTGGTTCGTCCATTTATGGGACTATTATGATCTCAAGTAATCGCTGGAATGTTGCTGGGACGGAGTGGAGTCCGAATAGCATGACGGTGAACTGGTATAACCCAGACCTGGGACATTAAATACGGTGACTGGTTTACTCTCCTTAGCTAATGGCACTCGCCAATAACCCTGGTGTAGGTCGAGTTTGGTTATAAATCTTGCCTCTCAATCGGTCTAGAATATGATTGATTTGAGGCAACGGGTAAGCATCTTTGAGATCTCATTGATCTTCCGGTAGACGATGCAGAATCGGTATTGGCCATTCTCTTTCCTTGCCAGAACTACGAGTGAACTGCAAGGGCTGCTGGACGGTTCAATAATTTGTTCAGCCAACATACGGTCTATTTCGGTGTTGATTACTTGTTGCATTTCTGGATTTCTAGGGAAGTATCGGTGTTTTATTTGCTGGTCGGTTTTGAGCATTATCTACTGTTCGACAAGCGTGGTAGTTTTCCTTAATTTGTCCAATTTAACTAGTTCTTCTTGTAGGAATTGGGTCTCTTCGGATGTGGTAATAGCTAGGATAGGGTTGGTTACATTCGGTTGTCTTGTGAACGTCATTTCTAGTCCAATGTAGGATTGGTCTGGTCGTATATTTGGATGGTGATGAATTGACGGTTGTCTTTACTGGTATCTGTGTTTGAGATTTTTATTCGGTTGACTGGTTCGTTGAGCAGATTGCTCCCTTTGGATTGCTTCGTATTCTTGAATTTGTAGTGATGGTCTGCAAGTCACTCCGCCGGATATACAATTTGTACTCTGGCCTCAGGTTCCTGAAGATTCGTTCCAGTTGGTCTTGTGGTTTAGCTATGCCTACGCGTCTGCTTAGAGTATGCATGGCGGTTATTATAGTCTTGGATTGGCTCGTTGGTCTTCAATTTCCGGCCTCTGTAATCTTCTTCTAAATAACGCTGATATCTTGTTGGGAGAAATTGGTTTTTGATTCGCTCTAGGAAGTCGTCCCATGTCCTCCAATTGGCTTTGTTATTTCGGTACCAGAGCTGTGCTTTACCTCTGAGCAGCTCTGATAGTACTGGTATGAGGACTTCTTTGGTGATTCCGTAGGCTTCGGTTAGCTCTTTCACTTATTCTATAAATCCGTATAGGTCGTTCATTCCGTTGAAGTAAGTGCCCCATTTTCGGATTTTGTCCATGATTTCTGTGTTTGGACTGCGGTTTTCGGTGACTGGATTGGATGTCCTTACTGGTGTCTGGTCTGCTGGTGTCATCGGCAGGGTGTGTGGTACAGATGGACTTTCTCTTGGTCTGCTTTGCCTGAGTAGGCGTTCCCTTAGGGTGTGCACGTCGCCAATCGTGGATAGTCCGTGGAATCTTAATTCAGCTACTAGCTCCGTCTTCTTCATTTGGTGGATTTCCTGGTTCCGGTTGTCCATACTGCAGACTTTTGCTTTGTCTTTTCGGGGTTCACGATTATTTGGGATTCGGTCTGCTGATTTGGTTTTTTCTGGTTGTGGCTCGCTTAGATGTGCTCGCCTTGAGCTCTGATTACTTTCTCATTTTCTTCAGTCCGGATCCCGATATCTGTGTACATATTCTTCTATTTTACAGGTCCCTGCTCTTTCCTTTTTGACATTTGGTTATGTATATATATAATTACGGGTCCCTTCTCGGGCGCCAATTTTGTAATGGTGTTTCACCGGAAGTGTTCTCTAACCTCCTTTTTTAAGGAAGGGTTGCCGGGGGGTCTCGAGTTGTCCAGGGTCGTGTGAGAACAAACACCTTATTACAAAATAAAATTTCTTTATTTATTCAAAATATTCCTTATGTACTAACAATTTAGGTCTCTTAAATCTAAGTGAATACGGGATACATGTATTATGTATCGGGTATCTTATAACTATCTCTGAGTAATTAACTACGGTTTGCCTCTACAATACATGTTTCCTACTTTTTTCTTACTAAGCAGTTACCTACTCACTACTCTATTCTACATGTGTGTAAGCTGGGGTGAATGGTCTAGCAGGATGTGCGTGTGTGTGAGTGTGTGTCGTCGTGTGGTCGGTCTTGTATTTCGTCGTACCGCGACACTGGTATAGGTAATGCTGCCGGGAACAATGTCGGATCATACACCACAACATTGGTCCAGGAAACATTCCTCCGGTATTCGGTAGTCGGTCGGTATGCGGTCGGTAAGTGTTATGTCTGTAGTCTAACCGTGCGGGATCGTACACCACGACACGGTATAGGAATAGCTACTTCGGCACATAGTCGGATCGTACACCACGACAAGGCCTCGGCAATATTACTCTGGTAATGTGGATTGTGTGTAATGTGTATAGTGTAACCGTGCCGGATCGTACACCACGCCACGGTATAGGAATAGCTCCTTTGGCACATGGTCGGATCGTACACCACGACAAGGCCTCGGCAACATTCCTCTGGTAATGTGTATTTGTGTGTAATGTGTATAGTGTAACCGTGCCGGATCGTACACCACGCCACGGTATAGGAATAGCTCCTTTGGCACATGGTCGGATCGTACACCACGACAAGGCCTCGGCAACATTCCTCTGGTAATGTGTATTTGTGTGTAATGTGTATAGTGTAACCGTGCCGGATCGTACACCACGACACGGTATAGGAATAGCTCCTTTGGCACATAGTCGGATCGCATACAACGACAAGGCCTCGGCAACATTCCTCTGGTAATGTGTATTTGTGTGTAATGTGTATAATGTAACCGTGCCGGATCGTACACCACGCCACGGTATAGGAATAGCTCCTTTGGCACATGGTCGGATCGTACACCACGACAAGGCCTCGGCAACATTCCTCTGGTAATGTGTATTTGTGTGTAATGTGTATAGTGTAACCGTGCCGGATCGTACACCACGACACGGTATAGGAATAGCTCCTTTGGCACATAGTCGGATCGCATACAACGACAAGGCCTCGGCAACATTCCTCTGGTAATGTGTATTTGTGTGTAATGTGTATAGTGTAACCGTGCCGGATCGTACACCACGCCACGGTATAGGAATAGCTCCTTTGGCACATGGTCGGATCGTACACCACGACAAGGCCTCGGCAACATTCCTCTGGTAATGTGTATTTGTGTGTAATGTGTATAGTGTAACCGTGCCGGATCGTACACCACGACACGGTATAGGAATAGCTCCTTTGGCACATAGTCGGATCGCATACAACGACAAGGCCTCGGCAACATTCCTCTGGTAATGTGTATTTGTGTGTAATGTGTATAGTGTAACCGTGCCGGATCGTACACCACGACACGGTATAGGAATAGCTCCTTTGGCACATAGTCGGATCGCATACAACGACAAGGCCTCGGCAACATTCCTCTGGTAATGTGTATTTGTGTGTAATGTGTATAGTGTAACCGTGCCGGATCGTACACCACGCCACGGTATAGGAATAGCTCCTTTGGCACATGGTCGGATCGTACACCACGACAAGGCCTCGGCAACATTCCTCTGGTAATGTGTATTTGTGTGTAATGTGTATAGTGTAACCGTGCCGGATCGTACACCACGACACGGTATAGGAATAGCTACTTCGGCACATAGTCGGATCGCATACAACGACAAGGCCTCGGCAACATTCCTCTGGTAATGTGTATTTGTGTGTAATGTGTATAGTGTAACCGTGCCGGATCGTACACCACGCCACGGTATAGGAATAGCTCCTTTGGCACATGGTCGGATCGTACACCACGACAAGGCCTCGGCAACATTCCTCTGGTAATGTGTATTTGTGTGTAATGTGTATAGTGTAACCGTGCCGGATCGTACACCACGACACGGTATAGGAATAGCTACTTCGGCACATAGTCGGATCGCATACAACGACAAGGCCTCGGCAACATTCCTCTGGTAATGTGTATTTGTGTGTAATGTGTATAGTGTAACCGTGCCGGATCGTACACCACGCCACGGTATAGGAATAGCTCCTTTGGCACATGGTCGGATCGTACACCACGACAAGGCCTCGGCAACATTCCTCTGGTAATGTGTATTTGTGTGTAATGTGTATAGTGTAACCGTGCCGGATCGTACACCACGACACGGTATAGGAATAGCTCCTTTGGCACATAGTCGGATCGCATACAACGACAAGGCCTCGGCAACATTCCTCTGGTAATGTGTATTTGTGTGTAATGTGTATAGTGTAACCGTGCCGGATCGTACACCACGACACGGTCTAGGACCGGAGAGGGTGACCTCTCCGGAACGAGCCTGGTTAGAGACTGAATTTTAGCCTGGTGAAGCCGTTTATTTTATAGCCGGAAAGCCCATCGGCGTAGGAAGCTTTACCACTTTTGAAGTGAGCTTTCAAAGGAGAAGCACATAGCCTGCTGAGCAAATATTTATTTTTCCTGAAGCTTTGTTAGGAATAATGCCTTCTAAGTTGAAACGGGTTACTTTAGTACCTATTTTTCTAAGAGACGGTTTTTAGTAACGAACTTGGTTCGTTACAAACTGTATACGGCCAAGTAGACCTACAACCACAAGTATCCACATTGCAGGATTTTAACGTCAATTCGTCATTATTGTCGATAGATAAAGTAGAAAATCATGTTTTTCTTGCCGCTGCCGTCGTCAAGGTGAAAGACAATTCAGGACGCTATCATCTTGCCAGAGCCTTGCTTGACTCAGGGTCTCAAATGAATTTTATTTCCGAAAACCTTGTTCAAATGCTGAAGTTAAAGCGAATTAAATCGGACCTAACTATCAACGGAATATTGGAAATCTCTTCTGACGTGCGTTGGTTTACCCAAGTTGATATCAAATCTAGAACTTGTGACTTCGAAGCTAATTTTGTTTCATATGCACTCCCACGGATAACTGGCCTTCAGTCTGCACAAGGAGTTACTGTGGACAATTGGAATATTCCGGACAATGTGCAATTAGCGGATCCGTGGATCTTCAGACTTTAAACCGTCGATCTTCTTATTGGTGCAGGTATGGTCTTCAGGCTTCTTTGCGTTGGGAAGATTAAATTAGCTGACAATCTGCCTACATTGCAGAAGACCGTCTTTGGATGGGTAGTGGGTGGTAATTATTTGAGCTCATCACCCCTGTCTCTTACTACATTTCGTGCTACCGAAAAACCGGCCGGTCTTGAAGGAACGGCTGCAGACGAAGTGCCATTGCAGGTTCTAGTTGAGAGGTTTTGGCAAGAAGAAGATATTGCAGGGTTTTCTCCTACCTCAAGTGCTTGACATTCGAAATGTGAAACAATATTTTGTGAAACTACACAACGCTTACATGACGAGAGATTCATGGTTAAGTTGCCCTTTCGTGAGGACTCATTTAATTTCCCAAGTTCGTTCAATATTGCTTGTCGTCGCTTGGATTGTTTGACTAGGAAATTGGCAAGGAACCCGGCATTAAATCTGCAGTATTCGGAGTTTTTAAAGGAATATTTGAACGCAGGACATATGGAGGAGCTGGTTATGAGTGAAGTAGCGAAAGATAATTGCTTTATGCCGCACCGATGCGTATTGCGTCCTGAAAGCTCGACAACAAAACTTTGCGTTGTGTTTGATGCGTCCTGCCGCATCGATTCGAATAAATCCCTCAATGATGTACTTATGGTAGGTCCTACCATCCAGGATGACCTCATTTCTATTTTATGTCGTTTTCGTTATCATCAGCGGGCGTTAACTGCTGACATCTCGGCCATGTACAGGCAAATATTGGTATATCCGGAGGATCGTAATTACCAGCTTATACTCTGGAAAGACAAGCCTTCAGCAGATTTTTGGATTTTTCGTTTGAAAACCGTTACCTATGGTACCGCGTCAGCTCTATTTCTCGCCACAAGATGCTCGCGCAGGATTATAAATCGAAGTCACCTAAAGCGGCTAGAATAGTATCGAAGGATTTTTACATGGATGATCTTCTCTCTTGAAGAGCTCTTAGAAATTCGTCACTATTTTAAAGTCAGGACAATTCAATTTAAGGAAGTGGTGCTCCAACGACCTTCAATTCTTGGCGCAAATTCCCGAGGGGGAACGAGAGAAAACGCTTAGGATCAACGATGTCAACGTCGTAAAGGCATTAGGTATTATTTGGGATCCTGTTGCGGATGAGTTTCGATTCCAATTTCAACCCTCAGTCGTTTCGTCGCCGAGAATAACTAAAAGATCTATTTTGTCGGATACGGCGCGATTGTTTGACCCACTAGGGATCATAAACCCAATAACTGTACGCGCGAAAATATTTTTGCAAGAACTCTGGTTGTTGAAACTAAACTGGGACGAATCAATACCCCAAAATTTGGAAACTAGTTGGCGGCAGTTCAAGGATCAATTTCAAGAATTCAATCGCATTCGTATCCCTAGATTAGTAGTTTGTGTAGGCAAGGCAGTAACCATCAACTTCATGGGTTCGCCGACGCATCAACCAGGGCCTATGGCTGCTGTATATATGTATGTGCAATGTATTGATGATAGTGGAAATATTTCAATAAATTTGTTGGCAGCCAAGTCTAAGGTGGCACCTATTAGAGTAAATAGATCCTTACCTTGTTTAGAGCTTTGTGCAGCTTTACTACTTTCGAGGCTGCTAGTAAAGGTTCTGGAGAACCCCCCAGAGCAGGTTAACGAACAATTCCTTTGGTCAGATTCGGAGATTGTTCTCGATTGGCTGTCGAATCATGCTAGTAACTGGAAAACTTATGTGGCAAATCGCATAGCGGAAATTCAACGCCTAATAACTCAAGCAATTTGGAGACACGTTCCAAGTAAGGAAAATCTTGCAGACATCGTTTCCAGGGGTATGACAGCTGAGGAACTAGCTAATTCTATTTGGTTCTCGGGGCCTGAGTTCCTTAGGCAACCCAAGGAAATGTGGCCACCTTCACAAGAACGGCATGTGCAACCTGAGGAATTGCCTGAACGAAGAAAGATAAAATCTATATTAGTGTGCTCTACATTGAGTACCTTCTTCGACACAATTTATTCCATCAGTGATTTTAACAAAAATTGTCGTCGTTTTGCGTATGTGCTCCGCTTTTCACGATTGCTACGAGCTAAGCTTAAAAACGAAATTGTTGCAACTGGGCAACTATCTGCATCCGAAATCGA
Organism: Thereva unica; assembly: GCA_949987705.1. Lineage (NCBI taxonomy): Eukaryota > Metazoa > Arthropoda > Insecta > Diptera > Therevidae > Thereva > Thereva unica. The sequence goes on along the minus strand of OX465281.1, from coordinate 59,366,330 downwards.
CCATGCCTTCATGGTACTTGTATGGGCTATTCAGCAACACGAATTTGCCGAGGAGATTCATGCATTGGAAAAGGGCCTCGAAATTCCTAGAAAAAGTTGTTTGGGAAAACTCAATCCCTTCCTGGAGGACTTGGTTGGAACAGATGTAAAATTATTAAGAGTTGGTGGCCGTTTACGTCCTGCGAAGGCACCGATCGATTATCGTTTTCCGATCCTTCTGCCGCGGAAGAACTCTTTCGTACAATCATATGTTAGACATTTACATATCAAAAATTTTCACGCAGGTCCACAAGCACTTATGGCGTTCATTCAGCAAAGATTTTGGATTATAAACGCTCGAGATTATGCCAGGAAGATGGTGCGCAACTGCATACATTGCACCAGATATCGCCCCCGCCTATCGCAACAAATCAAGGGGACCCTACCAAGAGGCCGAGTAAACATGTCGTTACCTTTCACACACAGTGGAGTGGACTTCTGCGGGCCCATTCTAACAACGCAACGCAACCGAGGCAGAGGCGTCAATAAATCTTATGTGGCAGTTTTCATTTGTTTCACTACTCGAGCTACTCATATCGAGGTTGTGTCGGATTTGACTTCAGAAGCGTTTATAGAGGCGGTCAAAAGATTTGTCGGTCGCAGAAATCTATGTCGTCACTGAAATGGGGGACGTACTAATTTTTGCGTCTTCCCTCATCTCATTGCAATATAGGTATAAGAGATATATGTATATACTGTGACTCACAAAATTATTGACACAAGCTATAAAACGATATTAAAAACTTAAAATAAGCGTTTTCAACCAAAAAAATATACTTTTATTTATTTATTTATGTTGTTTCAACTATTCAAATATATAACATTGAAAAAAAAAATTATAAAAATTTGTTTAACATATAAAAATAATAAATTTCGTTAAATATTACATAATAGCAGAACACAAAATTATTAACACAATAATTAGTTCAAGTAACTATTCGTCTTAAATAGGGTTTATGTTATATTCTAATATTTGGTTTGGTAGCCCTTAGCTTCAATAACTGCCTGAAGTCGTCTAGGCATACTGCTAACCAACTTTTCCGTTACTTCTACGGGTATTTTGTTCCATTCTTCAAGAATGCGTTCTTTAAGCTGTGCCTTACTGCTGACGTGTGTTTTCCGGATCCGATTATCCAACTCTCCCCACAAATGCTCAATCGGATTTAAATCCGGTGATTGAGGAGGCGATCGCAATTGGTTTTTGGTGTTATACAACAACCACAGTTTTGAATTCATGGCAGTGTGCTTGGGGTCGTTATCTTGTTGAAAGTAGTACTTCGGCGGCAGACCGAGTTTTTCGACACTAGGGGCCAAATTAGCCTTGAGGATGTTTATGTAAAGACTTGCATTCATAGTAGTTTCAATAAACTCAAGATTACCGACCCCATTAGCAGCCATACATCCCCAAACCATAACATTGCCTCCACCCATCTTTACAGTGCCAATTAAATTTTCCTTTTTGAATTGGTCCTGCGCCAGACAATTTTCTTTCCATCGGACCCGAAAATATTGAATTTGCTTTCGTCTGTAAAAAGCACGTTTTTCCAAAATTCTGGGCTCTCATTAACATATTTTTGGTAATATATGGCTTTTTACGAGCCACTCGACCATTTAAACCATTCTTCCGTAATACACGCCGAACAGTTTCCGTTGATAACGGCTTCCCCACTATTTCTGACACATTAGAACATAGCTCTTTTATAGGAAAGTGAGGGTTTTCGTTCATTTGTTGAACTACATATCGTTCATTTTGCGGGCATAAAATTTTTTTCCGTCCACGTCCTAATTTGTTTCGTATAGTACCCTCATTTTTAAACTTGTTCACTATGTATTTAACGGTGGAAAAGGATCTGCCAACAATTTCCGCTACTTCGCGGTATGTTTTTTTTTCACAAACTAACTTCAATATCAGTTTCCTCTCAGTTAAGTCTGTTTCACTTTTTTTTTAACCCATTTTGCCGGAAAACTCTGATATACCACAGACAACTAAACACTTACGCGTAAACCTTCACTCTTTGGCTAAAGATAATTCAATACTGGTTTGCTTTTCGTAATGAAGTGGCAACAAGTGAAACAGACGCAATAAACTATAACAGTAAGATATCTTGTGTCAATAATTTTGTGCTCCTATTTTTCGCATTAAAAATTTTAAGTAGGTCACAATCCTATCATTTGATATAATTCTTAAAACTTTTTTATGGAATTTCGTAGGAAATTATGCATATTTTGATATTACATCTTTAAAACTTTTTTAAAATATTTTCTTGTGAAATATAAATTAAAGAAATTCTTTGCAATAGTTTTGTGTCAATAATTTTATGAGTCACAGTATATTGCCAATAAAAACTTTTACTTCACATATTTTATATTAATATTATTCTTTTATTTAATACGTTTATTTAACATTTATTTATTATTATATTTAATAGCTTTAGATTTTAATAGTTTAAGATTTTTCTATTTTTTATTATGTCACACCGAAAATTACATAACGGTTTTTAATTATACAACTTATTATAGGAGACTTCCTTATCGAATAAACTCCTAACTAATACCCTTACAAAAATTCAAAATAATTTTTAATATCACAATATTTGTGTGGCTATGTTTTTAAAATTGTTTCTGTGTACAGTGTATACATACGTGATATGACAATCTAAATTCCCCAAGTGTATTTCATAGTAGTAGTGAGAATCCAAATTGTGACGTAACCAAAAACACTGTGCTTAAAATTATTAGAACAGAAACTGAGTGGATACTTGAATAAAACTTATTACAACGAAACGCGTATATACAAGTAGCGACTGCTACATAACTCCTCCTTCAGCGCGAGCGTCCATGAATGTACTATCATACTTTATTTTAATATTTAATTACTCAAATAAAACGAAAAAAAATTTTTTAATTTTATAACCGAAATGAAACCTTTTTCTTTGAACTTCTAGTTACTGGTTTTTCAGTGTCTTCCTTTTTTTCAATAAAGGCGGGTTTTAATCTATCAATTGATACTACCGTTATTTTTCCGTTGACGTCAATCGTGAAATTTTTTTTATTTCTCTTAATAACTTTAAAAGGACCTTCATAAGGATCCTGCAAGGATCCCCTACTTCTATCTGTCCTCAAAAACACGAATTCGCAATCTTCTAAGTCTTTTGGAACATAGAAATTTCTTCTTTGATCCCGAGAATCTGTTGGCACGATGTTCCTCATGTGATCTCGTAATTGTTCTACTAGGTCCGTTGGATCTGATACTTGGTGTGGATCCCTCACAAAGAATTCTCCGGGGATACGTAATGTTTGACCATAAACTAATTCAGCCGGACTACAATTAAGATCCTCCTTAACTGTTGTTCTTAAACCTAGTAATATAGCTGGAATGTGCAACAACCAATTTATTTGGATTAGACATCTTAGCTCTAAGAGATGCTTTTAACTGTTTGTGTAGCCTCTCCACCATTCCGTTTGATTGTGGGTGATACGCTGTTGTTCGAATCCTATGGGTTCCTAATAATTTTGAAAATTCCTCAAAAAGTTTTCCTTCAAATTGACCTCCTTGGTCCGTAGTAACTGTCAATGGAATCCCAAATCTCGGAAAATATTGCTCATACAATGTCTTGACTACTATGCTGGCTGTGATACTCTTTAGTGGGTATACTTCCGGCCACCTGGTGATTCGATCCACTACGGTTAACAAGTATACGAATCCTTCCACCGGATGCAATGGGCCTACCAAATCTACATGGATGTGTTCAAACCTTCCCATAGGTATCTGGAATTTTTGTATCGGAGATTTTGTATGTCTGTGAATTTTCGCTTTTTGACACGTTATACATGACTTCGCCCATAAATTAATATCAGTATTCATCCTAGGCCAAAAATATCTTCTTGTAATTAATTTCCTTGTACCTCGTATTCCTGGATGTGATAAGTTATGGATTTTGTCAAATACGCTTCTTCGTAATATCTCTGGTACGAATGGACGATCTCTACTAGTGGAACACTCTAATCAGATTTTACTTTCTAAGAAAGGTACATCTGTTTCCACTAAAATGAATTTCGAACTTTTATTTGGGTTTTCAATCAACTGTTTCAACTCTGTATCATCCTTTTGTGCTTCTACGATAATGCTTAAATCTATTTGCTTTTCGCTAACCGCGTCACAATTGCTATTTTCTACGGTTACCCGTGATAAAGTGTCAGCTACTACATTTGATTCTCCCTTGATGTATCTTATATCGGAGGTGAATTGGGTAACATAGTCCAATTGTGTTTAGGGCTTCGATAGCCTCTTTATAAAAACTCAGTGAATGAATGAGACGTTAGAGAAAAAGACTGCATTGATAATTCAATATTTAACAATTTATTATAATCTTCTTCAATTAAACTTACTAACTAAAATTATTAATACAATTCAATCTTTCGATTTTAAATTTACAAACTTTAACTCTGCTCTTCTAATTTCGGACAGTCGTGTCTGTGGAACCTTTGGTTGTTGCAAAAGCTTTCTCCCTGTATAGTTGATATTCCTTTGAACTTGGATGGTCGTGACTGTAGATATCCCTGACTGTGGTGCGGAACCTTGCTGGAATTTAAATTGATTTACTAATTTATTTGATATTTGCATTAGCCTCAGGGCAACTAATGCAACCAAGAATTTATATTAGCTCAATGCGGCTAATATAATAAGAAATTCACATTAGCTCAGAAACGTCTAATGTGACCAAATTGAGATCGATAGATTTGATGATAGCTATTTACATTAGCCTCAGGGCAACTAATGTAACCAAGAATTTATATTAGCTCAATGCGGCTAATATAATAAGAAATTCACATTAGCTCAGAAACGTCTAATGTGACCAAGTTGAGATCGCTAGACTTCTACCTCAGAAGCGTATAGAAGATCAAGAGTGATCTAAAGCTTTTGGGCAACGCGCTCCGATATTTATTTGCTCCACTGTAATGCGTCAGTGGAACCTGGTGGGGAGCTTCGGGAACTGTGCTGCGTCAGTGGAACCTGGTGGGGAGCTTCAGAAGCCGCTTTCCAGTTTGCGTTGTTTGTCTGTGTATGTAGTAGTGTTAAGCTTGGAAACTGACATTTCTATCAGCTGTGAGGTAAGTATTTTGATATTTGATTTTATTGAGTTTTATTTTAATTTAATATGTATTTTTTCAGGTTCCTGGTAGGCGCTCTTGGTTATGCTGTGGTGGATCTTCAGTGTTGTCAGGTGAGTAATTTTGTTTGGTAAGAACTGATACTTTGTGGTAAATTAATTTTCGTTTTAGGATGGATGCAGCCGACCATCAAATTTATTATTGTTTTTACTTGGGGGACAATTTATGGATGCGTGGAACGTTTTCAATGATAAGTATGTTTATACGCTTTATTCTTCAACTAATATTTATATTTTAGGAAAGGCTTGATGAGATTGAACAAATTGTCTTGCTTGTCTTGGACTTCTCTCCGCTTTGGTCCAAATTGCGGATGTTAAAGGTTTGTGATCCGTGAATACTGTAAATTCACGACCTTCCAAAAAATGTCTAAAGTGCTTAATACTTGAGTACATTGCCAAAAGCTCTCTGTCAAATGTAGAATACTTAATTTCTGCATTGTTTAATTTTCTGGAATAAAACGCTAAAGGTTCTCTTTCGTTGTTGTTAATTTGTTCCAACATTGTTCCAATCGCAATGTTTGATGCATCAACCGTCAACTTCAAAATAGGATTCTCCGCTGGATGCACTAATAACGTTGCCGAAATAAAAGCCTTCTTCACTTTGACGAACGCGTCTTCGCATTCTTCCGTCCAGTCAAAATTTTTTAAACTCTTAGGTTTTTTAAGCTCCCTAACTAAATGTATATGAATGGGGCTTAACAACTCTGCTAATCGTGGAATGAATCTGTGAAAGTAATTTACCATTCCTATGAATTGTTGAATCTGCTTAATGGAAGTAGGTGAAGGGAAATCCTGGATGAATTTAATTCTATTTTCAGAAGGAAGAATCCCGTCCTTCGTAATTTTGTGACTTAAAAATTCAATTTCATGTACACCAAAAAGACATTTCCCTGGATTAATATTTATTCCATATTCTTCTAAACGGCAGAACACCTGCTCTAAGTGTTTCTTGTGCTCCTCCTTATTTTTGCTTGCAACCAATATATCGTCAATGTAGACAAAAACGAATTCCAAACCAGTTAAAACTCTATCCATAAATCTTTGGAAAGTTTGAGCAGCATTTCTAAGTCCAAAGGGCATTCGAGTAAATTCGAATAAACCGAAAGGTGTAGTTATCGCTGTCTTATAGATATCTTCCTCTGCCATAGGTATGTGATGGTAAGCTCTCACTAAATCAATCTTCGAAAATATGGTACAACCATTCAAATTTAACGTAAAATTTTGAATGTGAGGAATCGGGTATCTGTCTGGAATTGTTATTGAGTTTAGTCTCCGGTAATCTCCGCATGGTCGCCAATCAGTGGAATCTTTCTTTGGAACCATGTGTAATGCTGATGAGACTGATGACGAAGATGTTCTGCATAAGCCTAATTTTACCATGAGCTCGAATTCTAATTTAGCGATTTTAAATTTATTAGTGTCGAGTCTTCTAGGTCTTGAAAATGGTAGTTGACCTTTAGTGGTAATAGTATGCACTATATTATGTCGTACAGGTAAATCATAGCGTGGAGGTTGAGTTAGAGAGGGAAATCTAGCTAAAACATTACCATATTCACTATCAAAGGTACAATGCCTGGGTGAAGGAGAATCTGTTTTAATCATGATTCCATTAACTGTTAACTCGGTGTTACCATCTATTATTCTCTTATTTTTCAGATCAACCAGCAAATTGAATTCAGAAAGAAAATCTGCGCCAATAATAGGTTTGTCGACGCTTGCTATAATGAACGGAAAAGTTAAATCTCGTCTTAATCCAAAGTCTATCTTAAGAAGTTTTTCTCCGTAAGTATGGATAATTGATCCGTTAGCTGCTGTAAGAATTAAATTTGGATTTCTTTTACATTTGCCACAATATGAATTCGGTATTACTGATAATTCCGCTCCTGTATCAATTAGAAATTTAAGTTTATTTTCTTTATCGTAAATAAAAAGTCTATTAGATTTTTTTGGACTATTATTTTTAAAACACGCTGAAGGGATATTTAGTTTTTTTGATTATTATAGTTGCAAGGTTTAATACATCTTTTAGCCTTGTCGCCGAATTTAAAATGAAACCAACAAAATGGTTTATTATTATTATTATTGTATTTCGATCTATCACGGCTTCTACTTCTAGACCTTGACCTATGATGAAACTCATTATTCCTATTAAATGTAAGTTTCTTAATTAAATCTGTTAAATTTTCAATTTTATTCTCTAAATCAGTGGTTCCCAAAGTGGTCTATATTGACCCCCAGGGGTCTATGACAACCTGGAAAGGGTCTACGCGAAAAAAAAATTTGGGGGTACATGAAATAAAAATGGGGATCCACGATAGTGGATCTCAACATACACTGATAGTACCTATTTACTTACATTTAGTCCAATCAATCTAAAATGGCTCCATGTAATTTTTGCCAACAGGAAACAAAAAATATGGTCATATAGGAAAACAAAAGCTAATAAAGATAGCGTTTTCTTTTTTTGAATTTGGAATGGCAAACCTAACCTAAAAAGTGTAAAAAACGCTTTTTAGCGAATAAAAGAAAAGCGTGATCTCGGATCGAAAAAAATTAAATTATAAAGTTGTAGCTGTTCAAATTATCTTTCAATTGATGTTTATTGAGCGGGAAATGGAGTGCTCCAATAGCCATGTTGGAGCAATCCTTAAAAAGCCTGCAGCGCTCCCGTTCCCATACCAGTTACATATACTTTTTAACATTGGGCGCATCCAGCGCACTCAGCGGCTGAGTAGCGGCGAAGTGCTGAGCTCGTTGGATGGCTAGCTGCACTAAGCAGCTTAGCTCAGCGGCTGGCGAATTTCTCTGCGTAAAAATTTTATGCTAAGTAGCTCAGCGATAGTGAATTGATGTTATTTAAAATAGAAAAAAAAAATGTAGCTGTCAAAATAAATTTTAATTCAGCTACCCATCCAGCCGACACATATCGCTGAGTTACTTTTTACGCTATGCTGTTCAGCTAAGCGGCTTTTCCGCTGAGTGCGCTGGATGCGCCCATTGTATGTCCTTGCAGGGGAGCATACGTTTTTATGCTGCTCAAAAGCGTTCAAGCAAGGAGCACTATAAAAAAAACCTTTGTAAAAAGGAAATATTCATAGACGCCTGTGGATATGTGATCATTCGGTATCGAAAAGCTTTTATTTTGTTCATCTTTTGCAACTATCCTTTTCTTTCCATGCCCGCGAGTGGCTTTACCAAAGCAGTCCCCCAACTAAATTCAAACAACTTGCAAAGCTGAAAAATCGAATCGAATCGAACGAAAGTCCGGCTATTGAGTAATTCTAATGGCAAATTTTATGGTAGAAGATAATTGCCTGTTTCTTTTTTTTCTATAAAATTTATGAAAACTCCAGTAAGCTCCCTCGAAAGCATATTGAACAGCGCTCCAAATAACCTCCCCTGCGCTCCCAATTTTTCCCGCTGGGAGCTTAGGGCACAAAACATAGAGAAAAATGGGAAAAACTGTCGAAAATCAGTTTTTTTCAATTTGTTAATAGCTTTTGTTTAACGCCACTTACATATTTATTATTTGGTACAAATATCGCTTCTTAATGGCTGAAATAATGGTGTTATTTTTGTTGCGAAATATTGACCAGTTTCCTTGAAATTTCTCTTTTTGTAAAAAAAGGCGTTCTTGTAAAAACGTTCCTCTTGGTGCATGGATTTCGATGGATCAACGTGCAAAAGTTTAAAATTTCCTTCAAAGATTGTACTATTATGTAAAAGTAAAAAAAAGTCGATTTATAATGCTTACAATGCTCAGAATGGCCCCCCAAAAACATATAATAATGAAAAAACAGACTCAGAAAGTCTAAAACTTAACATGTGTTTTTACTTTAAGTTTTTAACACTAAACTTCACTACAGTTAGAAATTTGCAAAAAAATTATATTGATCAGGTAAGCAGGGGGTCTACCCAAAACCGAAAAGCATTGGAAGGGGTCTACGACACAAAAGAGTTTGGGAACCTCTGCTCTAAATCATTAACCTTCTTAGCATAATCAATGTTATTTATATTAATACATTTTTGGTTTATAAAAGGATTTGAAGAACAATCATTGATGGATGAAGTATACTGAAATTTGGAACATTCGAAAATTTTATCTGCTAAAATTAGAATATCTTGAATGTTTTGTTTGCCAGAGGACATCAATGCGATGTTAATACCAGGCGGTAATTTTCGCATCCAAAGCTTCCTAATCAGATCCTTTCCTAAATTCGAAGATGTTCCTGCAAGTATCTCCATTGATCTATAAAATTCTGATGGTTTTCTATCTCCCATCTCAGAACTGCACAATAATTGTTCCAACTTTTTCTCTTCAGATTCTGTAAATCGTTGAATTAATGTTGTTTTCAATGCTTCATACTTGTTTTCCGGTGGTGGGTTTTGAATGAAATCCAATATATTCATTATTATCTCTAAAGGAAGAGCTTGGATGACATGTTCATATTTAGTCTCATCCAGTCTAATTCCTTTCGAGTTAAATTGGCTTTCTGTTAAAATAAACCATGCTTTTGGGCATGGAGACCAGAAAGTTGGTAGCTTAACAGCCGATGCACTAATATTCTCATTATCAACGTGCATTCTTTCACTATCACCACCTTGGACACTCATATTAATCACAATTTTTTAAATAAAACTCGCGTAAAAAGAAGTTCAATAAAATTTCGACTTTACTTAAAAACTTCGCGATACTTTAAAATAACACCCGTGGACGTTCGCGAAAAGAGTCGATTAATACTCAAACTTAAATAAATTCCCGAAAATTTTATTCAAGTCTCACTTCCTAAAAAAAAAAAAAAAAAAAAAATTTTTAGAGGAAAAATATTTGAAAGAGGAAATAAATTGAATTGTCACCACTACTAAATTATGTAAGTGTAATGTTTTTTTTTAGTGTAAGCAATTCCGTACAATTTAAATTTTAAAATTAAAGAAAAATATTTAATTAAAATAAATACTTGGTCTCCTTATTAAAAAATGAACCTCTTCTTAAAATTTTTTCACCAAATGCTTTTCTTTCTTGAATCTTCTTCTTTTCTTCGTAAAATTTTCAAAATTTTCTTCATATCTTCTTTCTTCATAAATTTTCTTTCATAAAAATTTTTAAAATTCTTCTTTCTTTTTTTTTCTTTGAAAAATTTCTTCGTTCTTCTAATGTCGGGGTCACCAATATGAAATGGGGGACGTACTAAATTTTGCGTCTTCCCTCATCTCATTGCAATATATAAGAGATATATGTATATATATTGCCAATAAAAACTTTTACTTCACATATTTTATATTAATATTATTCTTTTATTTAATACGTTTATTTAACATTTATTAACTTCCCAGTATAGGAAGTTATTGTAATCGGTCCGAAAATCGAAATCGAAAATTTCAACGTATTTTCATCTTTCAAGGTCCCAGGAGCATTTTAAGCAAAAAATTGGGAGGAAGTATGTGCGTGTGTGTGTGTGTGTGTGTGTGTGCGCGTACGTATGTGGTCATTTTTTCCTGCACGATATCACGCGAACCAAAACTGATATCGACTTCGTTGAGGTGTCGTTCGAAGCGTATTAACCGAAATATGATCTGAAAAGATTTTCATGAAATTCGGTCCAGCCGTTTTTTTGTTTAAGCGACGTAAGTGATTTTTGTACCTGCACGATATCGCCCGAACCACGAAAGATATTGACTTACTTGAGGTGCCGTTCGAAGCGTATTAGCGACAATATAATCTGAAAAGATTTTTATAATATTCGGTCCAGCGGTTTTTTGGTTTAAATGACTTAAGGGGTTGCTCTGATTTTTGGTTTAAAAAAAACGAAATTTTTTTTTTGCCTTTTTATATTTATTAATATGTGTAGAATACGTTCCTAAAATATTAGTACGAAATTTTTTTTCGTTAAAAAGTTATATGCAGTATTGTAAGTGCAAAAAAACTGATTTTCTGTCGGACGTTCAGCGCGTGGTAGTGCTACTGTTATAGTTTATATACATAGTACCTGATGTTATTGTTATTTACATGAATGTAAAATATACATACGCATTCGTGCAAATAACAACATCAGCCACTATATGTATATAGTAACGCAAACATACGTTTGAATTTACTTACATTATTTCGGTTAGTTCGGCTACAGTGAAACGTAAAAAAACTTTAAACGCGTTTTTCTCAAAATGCCATTTTTCAAAACGGTTCCAGCGATTCAAAAGAAACTATTTAATATATTGACTTACCACTTATGTCAATTTATCGAAAATGATGTTGTCGAGTTCGCCTGTGTAAATTTTTTTTTCAAAATCTTACTATTAGTATTTTATCCTCCCATTTTGGGCCAGAAAAGTTGCATTTTTACGTTTTTTCACTAAAATGTCCTTAAATTTTTTTTTGATGCAATTTTTACTAATGTTGACATAAGCGAACTAAAAGACATAATTTTTAACAAAACCGTTTTTCACTTTTCTGGTTCTGACACTTTTCTGGTTTTCTGGGACGGAGCTATCGATGGAACCGTTTTCCATGTTATTTTTGAGGTGTCAACTTCAGCGCGTGCTACATATTTATTTATGACGGCAAAAAAAAAAATTAAAATTTTTTTTGTGATCTCTAAAAGTTATCTAATACTATGAAAAAATTTTGTATATACAAATAATAAGGGTTTTCTGTAAAAAAAAATCCAAAAATAGTCAATTTTTTGCCTCAAAAATCAGAGCAACCCCTTAAGTGATTTTTGTACCTGCACGATATCGCGCGAACTATAAAAGATATCGGCTTAGTTGACGTGCCGTTCGAAGAGTATTAACCAAAATATGATCTGAAAAGATTTTCATAAAATTCGGTCGAGCCGTTTTTTTGTTTAAGCGGCGTAAGTGATTTTTGTACCTGCACGATATCGCCCGAACCACGAAAGATATTGACTTACTTGAGGTGCCGTTCGAAGCGTATTAGCGACAATATAATCTGAAAAGATTTTTATAATATTCGGTCCAGCGGTTTTTTGGTTTAAATGACTTAAGTGATTTTTGTACCTGCACGATACCGCGCGAACTAAAAACTATATCGACTTCATTGAGGTGCCGAAAAACATTAATACATAAATTTTATATACATTTTCGTCATCCTAATCTTGTAAGTGCGCACATTTAGTTTGACATTTTAGCGAAAATATTGATAAACAATTGTGACAAATTCTCGGTATTATACATATATTCTATATTGCCTATTGTTCATTTATTATTAAAATATCCAATCATAATATTCAACATCCATCATACTGGGAAGTTGATCGTGTGGACCAAAAGGGTCGAACCCACATCCCAACTAGTTTATTATTATATTTAATAGCTTTAGATTTTAATAGTTTAAGATTTTTCTATTTTTTATTATGTCACACCGAAAATTACATAACGGTTTTTAATTATACAACTTATTATAGGAGACTTCCTTATCGAATAAACTCCTAACTAATACCCTTACAAAAATTCAAAATAATTTTTAATATCACAATATTTGTGTGGCTATGTTTTTAAAATTGTTTCTGTGTACAGTGTATACATACGTGATATGACAATCTAAATTCCCCAAGTGTATTTCATAGTAGTAGTGAGAATCCAAATTGTGACGTAACCAAAAACACTGTGCTTAAAATTATTAGAACAGAAACTGAGTGGATACTTGAATAAAACTTATTACAACGAAACGCGTATATACAAGTAGCGACTGCTACAGTCACCTTTACTGCGACAACGCGACTAATTTCGTGGGAGCCCGCCGACTGCTAAGTGCGTTCAGGAATTCCTTCTTCCAAGCCGCCAACCAAAACTAAATCTCATCGTGGTGCAGCAACAACGAGATCGAGTTCCATCATATTCCACCAAGAGCCCCTCATTTTGGTGGACTTTGGGAAGCGGCAGTAAAATGCGCAAAGAATCATCTATACCGCACCTTGCAGCATGTTACGCTAACTTTTGAGGAACTGACCACAGTGATGGTGCAAATCGAAGGCATTCTCAATTCAAGGCCTACAACCTCTCTTTCCACCGATCCTAATGACTTCCATGCGCTCACCCCTGCCCACTTCCTAACACAAGCCCCATTAGAACCCATACTTGTACCTCATCATGATTTTAATAAAATTAAATATCTTCGTAGATGGCAACGAGTATCCGCCCTCTATCAGCATTTCTGGAAGCGTTGGTCCAAAGAATATCTGTGTCAGCTGCAGCAAAGGTCCAAATGGCAGGCGGAGGTAGCTAACGTCCTGCCAGGGTCCATGGTCATAGTTCATCAAGACGACATACCCTCCTACAAGTGGAAATTGGGTCGAATTGTTAAGGCCTTTCCAGGACCCGATGGTGGTCGCAGGGCACTATCCAGAGTTTTTTAGTTTTTTTTTTATATTTTCTTCAAATGCAAAAAAGCTTGCATTTTTACAAGTTTATTTTATTATTATTAAGTATGTTACACTAAATTTCGTTTAGATTCTGAATCTTCTTCTTTTATCCGTTAGCTGGTGGTCCGAGCGGGACGTCCCCGCAACGGATACGCTGCTGTCGGTGCTGCTGCGTCTCGAGCTCTATTCACGATTCGTTTCCATTATTGTTTTTGGCGACGTCTCAAGCCTCGGTAACTGATATTCGTTGATTCTTTAGGTCACACTCGATATTCTTTAGCCAGGTTTTCTTCGGTGCCGATCGTTGGATTCTCCAGCCTGCGGGACGTTCTAGCCAGAGAAGTTTACGTGGCAAGTGGTTATCATCCATTCGGCATACATGCCCAAACCACCATAGTGAACGTTTTTGTATTTCTTCTTCGATCAGTGTCTGTTGATCGCATCTTTGTCTAACTGTCTCATTTCGAAGGCGGCCGCAGAGTAAGCTGCTCCACAAACTGTTCCAATCGACGCAATCGAAAGCGGATTTGAAATCGCAAACGACAACAGTTCGTTTGCCGCAACAAATTCCAATTAGCTGAAGGAGTGCGAATATTTGATCGGTACAGGCTCGTTTGTCCTTGATGTTTCTGAAGCCTCGATTGTATGATTTTCGTAAATACCACCCCGATGATCGAAAGGAGGCTAATACCGCGATAATTCTTGCATTCCCGACTGTCGCCTTTCTTCAAAATTGAGACAACGAGGCAAGCTATCGAAAAAAATTATTGAACATTTTCGTTTTATTTAGGGGGTTTTCAATGAAATTTATAATTAAAATATCAGCACAATGGATGTCGTAGCTTTTATATAACTACAAACCTTGGTGAAATACCTCAAAACGTCAACAATATCTCGAAAACTAAGCGTGATATCGTAAAATTATATTTCATATTTTCGACTTATTTTGCTGCGCTTCATCATAATCCATCGTCAAACAGGAGGCCCGGGAGCCATAGAGGTCCCAACAAAACTAGTGGGATGTTGTGCCTAGAGACTAGCCACTAATTACGCTTTTTCATGGTATTCTTTCTGTTGAATAACACTTCAGACTGGATGACAATATATTAAGTGGAGATTGAAAACAATCCAACAAATAAGTTGAAAAACTAACGCATCTTTCAAGTAGATGCTGCTGAAAGAATTATATAACATATTTGACCAATGACCGAACCCAAGGACGTTCTAATGTAGGGCCGTGGTCCTAAGAAAATTTTTAGTGTAGCTACATATACCTCTACTGTAAGTGTACGTCCGATGCCTTAGCATAAAGTTTTTCCGGTTGTTAGTTAGATGGCCAACCAGTCAGTTCAGTTTTTACGCATCGAGCACAAACGCTTGCAGTTTCGGCTATTTTCTGCCCAAAACAATTACTCAAAAATTATGGAAAAACAAAATAATGAACTCGAATCCCAGATCCGGCGGGTCGGAAGTGAGTGCGGATTTGACACTTTGCGATTCTCAAATCCGCAACCGCAAATTTCTTTTTGACATTTTCCGCGCTGTAAAAGTGTGATCCGAAACAAATTTTCTGCGGATTTGAAACCACAAATGCGCCTAAGATAATCCGACACCGAGTATTTCATTAGCCTGTGAGTCATCACTCCGAATTTTGGATTTAATTGAATCCGCGACTGCGAATTTGAGAATCGCAAAGTCTCAAATCCGCACTCACTTCCGACCCGCCGGATCTGGGAATCGAGGCCAATAATTCGAATGTGTCAAATTGAAAAAAAAAAAAACACATCACAAATGAAAACACTATATAAAACGAATCTAAACATTTTTCTTTGGATTGGAGACAAATCTAAAATGTGACTTTGCACAACAGAATTAGGTGTATTATTTTACTTAAACATACATGTCTTATTGTTAAAAATTCGGCTTACCGCACCTTTTGTATTAATTTACACTTCAATTTAACTTTTTTTTATTTTTAAAGAAAAAATCACGCACGCACTTCACTTTTCATTAAATGTAGAGCATCTATTGAATAACACAGGCACCTGTTTATCCATAGCATATGCACGTGCACGCACACAAGTACCCCCACTTCGCAATGAGACCAACACCCGCCAAGAATTTGAAAGAATTGATATATTTTAATTGCACCCCATCTATGACAAAGAATAGTGAACACCATCTATGGCAATATTACATTACTCTTCGTTTTACCTGTGATTATCAATTTCCATAAAACATACAAAAAACATTTCATAAATAATAGAAAATCTGGGGTGGTAGCACGTAAGTTGTTTCAATCGACCTTTTCATATAAAAAACTTGAATTTTTGTATGAAGAGGTCGATTGAAACAACTTACGTGCTTCCACCCCTGTTCTCATAATTCAGTTGTTTACTTTCTTCGAAACTTTATCCATACCTTGCATAGGAATGGACCTTTTTACGTAAGCATGAATAATGTTTATTGCCACATTCCTACAAGTTAGCGTTAGCAGTAATGGGAAAGCGCTAGATCGGGGTGCGTACCATTTTCTCAGTTTTTGGTCTTTTGACCAAGAGCTACATTTTGAGATATGGCCCAAGTCTGTAGCGGCAGTACTTTTAGAGATGAAAGAAGGCTTCAGACGGACAGACGGACAGAGCCTCTGTATAAGTTTTTTTTTTTTTTTTTTTTTTTTTTTTTTTTTTTTGAAAAAGCTAAAATTGGCATTTGGCGACACGATATCGTCTCTTTACGTGTCGATAAAGACGTTTGACGATTATTAAAAAGGTCAATTTATGCATGCAATAAACTTTTAACAATTTATATTTTAATTAAATATACGTGATTTGCTTCCTTGGAGTAATACCACCCAATTTGATGGTTTAGTATGGATGCGCTTAGCTGTCGATTTGGTCGTGAAACCAAATACGAAATTTAAAGAAAATCGAGAAGCTTTTTTGTCGAGTCGATCCATCGACTCGAGAAATCAAATACGGCCCCAGGTCCAGTTATGATGCATTTTCAGAAAAAAGTTGAGTTCTTTCGTAATCAGTCGTACGATGCGTTTCATACCTATACTACCAATCATAATGCTATTGCTTAAACTTTGCGCGATAACTCGGTGCAGCGTTTCCAGTTTGTTTTCGCCCATCCTCTGCGGGTGATATTTGACAAAAGCATCTCTTATGACAACGTCTTTTAACACTCTGCTTTCGTTCTCTTGCCTGCTAGCCTATTACTTCTATTTCGGCGGAATATATTTCTGCTTTCATACTTTCGAAAGCAACTTCAATGTTATGGTGATATTTTCTATTACTTAATAAATGAGCAGCTTTTATGCAAAAGTGAACAAATCCAGTTTGAATAATTTTACACAGAGTGAATTTTTCTCTGACGCAAATTTCCATGGGTTATTACAACTTTGTTTTTACAGAAAAAATATACAAAAAAGATCTAATAATGATAGCAAATTTTAGAATTGTTATCTTTAATATTGATCATGTTATTAGCACTTTCAATGGATTTGTTCACTTTTGCAGTGAAAGCTTGGATTAGTAGACTTTTTCATGAACGTGATAGGGATTTGTTTAGTTTTGTTTGCAATTTATAACAATAATAGTTTTAATAGTTCTAATTCTCCAATTATGATTAACCAGCTTTTAAAAAAACCAGGCCATAATAAAACTTGCAAATAAGGAACAACATTTTTTATTAATATGTACATAGGAAGAACATTTTAATGTTTAAGCTAACAAGTAAATTAAACATAGGTTGCGGGGGTTTCGTCATCTAAGGAGTCATATATCGTGGTTATATGGTGGTTTTTAGAATGATTTTTTCCTGTCTTTATTTACCTCTAAAGGAGAATATGCAATTTGTAAAAATCGATAATTTTCCTAATGAAATAACCATCAGCAAAAATATATTTAACAGTAACAAGAACTGTAAATTAAGGTTATTTCCAATATACTCGTACGTCAATTTTAATGATAATAACCTCAATTTCCAGTTAGGTGTTATGTGCAGGGATCGTAAATAACTGTTATACATATTTGTATTTTTGACTTTTATTATCTTCATAAAATTTATACTGGATACTCAGAATATCGAGTTCTACGATGTGGTGGGGTTACTTTTAAATTGCATACTTTTATTATAGAACTTAAATTTTAATGTTTTTAAATAAAAAATAACAATTATATTTAACTAAAAAAGTTTCAGGTCATTAAAAACACTTATTTTTGTGTTTTTTGCAAAGTCTTTCAAAACTGCTATGAGAAGACTTTTATTTTTAAAATCTAAAATAACTGTTAAAAAAGACTTATTTTTTCTGTCTTGCATAAAAGTCTTTTTAAGATTTTTATTTTTCCAGTTTTTCTATAAAAGTCTTTGAAGACTTTTATTTTTAAAATATAAAAATAAAAGTGTTTTTGGTAAAATTTAACTGTTACTGTTGTCTTAAATCATATTTGTTTCGAAATAATTATTAATTTTTGATTTTTTCGATATAAGTTACATATGGGCGATTCTCCAGAACCTTTAACTTGAGCTAATTTGAAAAATGAAATTTCAAATTGATAGCACAACCGTGCCATGATATTTTTTGTGTTTCTTACTTCATAAATAAATGTTTTCTGATGTAGAACATTAAAAAATTCAATGCGCATATTTTTTTATGAAAACATGACATGGTTACAATTTTGACATTTCAAATTCGTATGGTTACAGTTTTGACATTCGCTTAAATTACTTTTTTTTAAGATTCATGAAACAATTTAAGCGAAGGAAACGTTACATATGATTTAACTAGTTACAATAGGTCATAAGAAATTTTACGGGGATGAATTTAATGTAATATGAGCAAATTAATTGCAGTTACAACTTTGACATTTAAATGTAACCTACGTTCACGTTATCCAGTTTTGCCCAAAAATCAACCAATTTCAACTTATTTTTGTCACAAAATGTATGCACATGTTCGTTAGTGTCTGAACAATAAGTGCGTTTAAAAAATTTTATGATAAAATGAGACAATTTGGAGTACTTCGACTTACCATGCGGGTTTCAACTTTGACGTCAAAACCTAGGGACAAACTTCAGAGTTGTTTTTTGGAAAATACAGCGATTTGACACTGCACCGAACACAACTGCATTTTTCCGTAAGAGTTAAACTACAACTTTTCACTATTTGTTTCAACGCTTCCTATCACAAATATAAATAGTTTTTCATTCACATTAGCGCTAAAGACAGGCCGAAAAGTGACAGGTAACGGAAATTTTTTTCAAATTTCATTGCAAAATATCGTTTTAAATGACTTCGTACTTATATCTCATTGCTCATTAATAATTTCTTAACATTATCGATAGCTTCTTTTATTTTTAATCTTCCTACAAAAATTGTAATTCATAAAAATTTTGAAGCGACAAGCAGGTTAAAAGTTCCGGAGAATCGCCCATATAACAGTTACGATCTCTGGTTATATGGCATTTTTTCTGAAAACCATTCACAACCAAAGTTTTCTTCCGAAAGCGGAATACTTTCGGAATGCTTTTTAGCTCGATCAACGGTAACATGGATCATGCCATTTCCAAAAGCATTCTCAGAGCGTTCTGAGTATGCCATATGTATAACCACAGCAACATTCATCACCGCACCGCACAAGCTCGCACCGCACCTTTAGCTGACTTCACATGGTGCAGGCTGGATACCACGCTCTCTTTCTCGTTTGGCAGATTGGGAGAAAATCGTAGCAAAGTGTTCTGTAGCACATCGAAATATGTAATTGATCTATTACACAGAAGATGTCACTTATTTAAGCGAAAATAATTAAATAATTAATATTTTTAATATTTAATTAATACTTAATAATTATAAATGGATTTGTTCATTTTTGCCCAAAAAGCGATTCCGAGTCTATGTTCTAAAAGCAGGATTTGTACTGGGCCTGTACCCCCGAAGACGAAATGAAACGAAAACGAAGCCGTTTGGCTAAAATGCTACCAGGGAAGACGATATCGTCTCGTTTTCGTTTCGTCTAAATAAACGATGACATATTGCTTGCTTGTTGTGTGTCAGCGGTTTTGAGTTTAAAATGTAAGTTGAGATTGTAAATTATTTTGATAGCTATAATTAATTTTGCATAATAGGTCGAAAATTACAAACTCAAGGCAGTTCGAGATTATTGTCTTCAGGAGTAGGAAATATATTTTCGTCTCGTCTCGTTACTTCGTTTCGTTTCTTGATCGTCTCGTCTTCGGGAGTACAGACCCTGGTTTGCATGAATCATCAAGCATTATTCACTATTAAAATTCGCTATCGGATTTGTTATGTTTTGGTTGAAAATACAATTTTAGAAGCCTTTTTAATATATGACTGAATTCGACTTTCCATCAAACAGTTCTGCCATGTTCTAATAATCCCCTATAAGTACTACGAGATATGCTTATCTCATTTCGAGGCATAATTGGATTTGTTCACTTTTGCGTGAAAGCTCCTCAAATGTTGATAGTTTTCTTGCGCTCTTGAATCAATGAATGATAATTTATCCGTAGGGAACAGGGAATATGATATAAATTAAAAAGCAAATAAAACAATTAATTTATGATTCAAACAAAACTTTCTTTTTTTCTTTATTTACAACAAAAATATTTTTATTTACAAAACTTACTAAACAAATTACTCAACTCGAGAAATAATAACTAACAATAATAAAATTTCGATAATTTAGCAACTAACTTCAACATTAAACGAAAATAATTAAACGATCACTTTCTTATCAATCTACCTAATTTCACCTAAATGAAGAAATACATTTTCTTTAAATAAATAAAAACAATCTCTATTTATCGTGTTTTGTGATTCTTGTGTAATTACATAAAAAGTGTGTAAAAATTTATTGTTTTTTTTTTTTTTTGTTACGATAAAATTGTTGCAAAATGTGTTGTATAACAGTGTAATTTCTCAGAATAAGTCTTTATTTTTTTAAGAATTTAAATTTATTTGCTAATAATAAAAATTTAAATTTTCCTAAAATATATATTCTTTTTTCATTTTTTTTTGAATATCTGTGAGCTTTTTTTCTGGTAAAATAATCAATTAATTAACTTTATTTCTAAAATACAGGTGTTTTGCTGATAACTGTTTTGATAAATATGTTTTTTATTTGTTTTTATATTGATTTCTATTTATGGTGAGCTTTAAAATCGTTCATTGTTAAAGTCAAATCCAGAAGTACTAAAGAAATTTTTTCGATGTATTCCTATGTGCCGAAAGTCTATCTTCCCATATTTGATAATACTATCATTGCTGTAACTAAAAATGTTAGTGATGTACTGTGACGCCAGGATATTCCTGATGAGTCGCCATTACCGCATCTATCTGGCTGCCTAGCGTAGCTGTCGCAATATAGCTGAAAATAAAATGTATTTCATGTTATTGTAATTTGTCTATTTTGATTATAGTAAGAAGTGATAAAGATATACAGTACAGATTTGGTAAGTTTGCGATACTTCACAGACATTTTCAAATCCCAAAAAAGGTGATGCTTTTAAATGAATTAATCATACGTTATTGTCCATGGAAATGGTACTTTAACATTGCATAAATGCAGGACAAGGTTTTATAGTGTGTTGATGATGTAAGCTTAAATATGGGTTTTCGGAATCCGCGGTCCCCCATTTGGCCGCCATCTTGGAATAGGTGTGAAAATGGGCTCTCCACTATATCCCCGTAACAGTACATCTTACAGAAAATTTGTAAGGAGATTTTTTATTTAGAATTAAATGCTCCTCAATTTATTAATTTTGTGGTAAATTGAATAATGAAGAAGTTGTAAGAACACAAAACTTAATCACCATATTTTCTTTTAAAGGCTATAACTTTTTTTTCTTTAATTTTAACAAAAAAAGTTAAAATTTTTTTTAGATTGTTTCACACGGAATAAATTTCTTTCCTTTTTTTAATCTTCCCAGTATAGGGTAATGTAATCGGTCCGAAAATCGAAATCGGAATTTTCAACATACTTTCATTTTTCAAAGTCCCAAGAGCATCGACTTACAGTTGAGGTGCCGTTCGAAGAACATTAACCAAAATATGATCTGAAGATTTTCATAAAATTCGGTCGAACCGTTTTTTTATTTAAACCACGTTCGTGATTTTTGTACCTGCACGATACCGCGCGAACCAAAAACTATATAAACTTCTTTGAAGTGCCGAGAGAAGAATATTAACGAAAAAATGCCCTGCAAAAAATTTCATAACATTCGGTCGGGTCTTTCTTTGTTTAAATTTAAAACTTCGGATAAGTGTCAGAAAGACCTTAAATAGATAAGTTTTGCTTAAACTTGATGGAATGAGACCCGTTCTAAACGAAGTGATCTTTTATGGGTTCTGCACAGAGATAGCATTCCAACAAAACATCACTTGTCAAAGTCCGAAAGATATAAAAATCGTGCAAAAATTTCGTTACCCTTTACAAACATCACGAATATTTCAAACCTTGGATTAGCACTTTTTAACGGGGAATTGTTTTCGCGTGATACAGTTTGAGGAAATTGCGATTCATCCCGGGATTTCCAGTAGTTCCGAAAATTTTTTTCTGTTTGGTCAAGTACTTTACATTGACTAGTTTTGCTAATATCTACGGAAAGCTTTTGTATTACCAAATGAAGTCATTCGCTTCGCAGTTTCTCAACATGCTCAATATTAATTCGAACACCCGCTTTAGTGTAGCGAACGAAATACGAAGGAAATTAATTATTCAAATTACCGCCAGCGAATTCAACAATCAGAATTCGAATAAAAAGCTAAGAGAAATAACCGCACCATATTTCAGAGCATTGCTACAAATCCGTAATATTAATTCTAAAACTTTTGAGCTCCTAAAAAATCACCATTTACCATTTTTCTTACAACGGGCGTGCACTGGCCGCTTGGGGGTATATACGGGCCCACGATGGCTAAAATTGACCAAACGATTTAAATGAGCTGTTTACATGGGCTTACGACGGTAGATTTGAATCAAAAAAAATTTTTTTTTTAGTTCGTGAATTTAAAACGTAAGACTTTAGGCTACCCGTCAACAATGACCGACGATAGAAAAAATTCCTCAAACACCGAAAAAAATGGACAAATTCTTGGAAGTTTTTGGCCCTAAATCTTTGCGCACTGAAGCAATTAATACATTTGCTTATTCTTCAACGCTTATAGATAATATATCCATATCTGATGACGATGTAATGACCGGTTTAAGCAATATTGATATCAATAAAGGTCATGTTCTTGACAACCTTCTTCCCTATTTATTGCAATGCTTCTCAAATCAAATTTTGTCTCCCTTTCATATTATTTTCACAAAATCTTTATTAGGTAAATTTCCTAAAATTTGGAAAAAGTCTTACCTAACGCCAATTCACAAAGCTTCTAATAAACAGTCGATGAACAACTATAGGGGCATTGCCATCTTATCAGCATTACCTAAACTCTTTGAAAAACTCCTGTATGACAAAATTGCTCCTGTTATTGACCCATGTCTTAACGAGCAACAACACGGATTCAGGTAGGGATGATCAACTACCACTAACCTCCGAATTACTCTATGGTATGGAGAATGGTCATCAAATCAATGCCATTTATACGGACTTCAGCAAAGCCTTTGATCGTGTTGACCATGATATTTTAATTACTAAACTTTTCAAATTTGGATTATCGGGTCCGGCCCTTGAATGGATTAGTTCATACCTAAACGGAAGAACACAAGTTGTCAAATTTCAAGGTTTTCTGTCAAAAGAAATCGAAGTAACTTCTGGAGTCCCTCAGGGCAGTCATCTAGGTGCACTTTTATTTAATATATTCATTTCAGATCTTTCTGAAAAACTAAAGAACATATCACATCTATTCTAAGCTGACGACCTCAAAATATATTAGAGTAACAAGACGGCGAAACTGAATGCGTTAGAAGATTGGTGAACCACCGATAATTTATATCTAAACTTCAGCAAATGCCACGTAATTACCTTCTCGGAAAAGAACCATACAGCTGCGGTACTAGTATTTCAACGACAAGGCACTCGACCGTCTCGATAAAATTGTAGATCTAGGTGTTGTGCTAGACAATAAACTAAATTTCAATTTGCATTGTGATAATATTACTGCCAGAGCCAAAAAACTTCTAGGATTTATAAAGAGAATGGCCAAAGAATTTAACAACGCTCTTGTCACTAAAACAGTTTTCTGTACGCTAGTCCGCCCAATCTTGAAATACGCCCCATCTGGGATCCCATATTCCACGTTAGTAACAAGAGGCTTGAGTCAGTGCAGAAGAAACTTCTTCTCTTTGCACTAAGTATGTAGTTTGCACGATCCACGTGATTTTTAAAATCTATCCCTTATATGGAAAGATTAAAGGTGCTAGTTTTTATGCCGCTAGCAGATATCAGGAAATTGTTAATCTAATGCTTCACCCTGAACGTCTTAAATGATCAAATCAAGGTGCAGTTCTTCTCAGACAGAATCAAATTTAATGACGAAGCTCGATGCAGCAGGCGTACAAAAATGCTTAGGGAATATTCGCATCGGACTGAATATGCAAGGAATGAACCCGTCAACAGATGCTGTACGACCTTCAACACACACAGTGACTGTTTCTCACCTAACATAAATCAAATATCCTTTAAAATGAAAGTTACATCCTTTCTAACTTCACAATCCTCCTGAAGTTACTGACCTTTTCGCTCCTCTTATATGTATGTACAGTACATATATTATAATTACTGTACTTTTTGTAATAGATAACTTTAAGAATGCATTGCTTGGCAATAAATAAATAAACTAGCTATGGACGATAGGAGACGACTAACAATGATCTTATTTAAACTTAGCTTATAACTTCGTTGATTTATGTCCAAAATATATAGTGATAATGCTTATACATGAAAGACTCTTGTCATATAATATTACTTTTCAGTTTTCTGGCGCATGTCATCGTTGTTACGGCAGCCCGCTCTTTAATCTCCGAATTTTGATCTCTTTAAAAAATATATAACATAATAATCTCTGATGAATCGCGAAAACAAGTTCCTAGTTGAATCTATGACTATTATTCCGTTTATAATGTGGATAATTGTATTCAATAAATAATTCATAGTATTCAATCTTTTAATTCATCTGCGAAGTTACTGAATCTTTTGCGGGGCCATTAATTTAAATATAAAATTATGTTACTAAATAGATCTTGTGTTTAAAATCTAAATCTTTGATATAAGGAAGAAGAAATACATATTCATATCTCGAAGTATGGAGAAAACCACTTGATTGTCCGAAATAAAGAAATTATTGGTAGCTGTCCTGTTTAACATTAAACCAAAATATACATATACATAATAACAAAATGAAATATACGTAAGATATTATCAATAAACTGATGAAATTATTCAATCACTCATCTCTTCTCCATCAAGCTTCTGAAGTGTGCAATTCTCAAAATAATTTGATTGAGATATTCGTATGAATATCTTTGATTGGATGGTTGTTGAATCCTTAGGTTGAATATTTGTGTTAAAATCAATATTACATAAACTATGGGTGGAGTGGGGCCTTCAATACATGATGCAATATTTATAATTGAATAATACAGCCATAAACTAATTAGAAGTAATTGAATGAATGATTTTCGTGATGACAATTTATGATAATTATGTTTGAATTCCAAAATACTCTCTATGCTGGTTTAAAGGGACCCTCCATAATTTTCAGAAATGTATCACGTTTCACCATGTAATAATCTTGAGTAATAAATATTTATCCGGACCCTACACATTATTGCTATTGTTCCTTGCTTAACCAGTTTAATTTTTGCAACATACTTGAATTTGATTAAATTTCATAAATTGTTTCATGGTACACGTTATTTTTTCTATTCTTTTAGTACTATACTCTACTGTAAGCTCAAGGGTACTGTACATCATAAGAGCCGATAAGGTCAAAACACCACTGACTCCAGCCTCACAACAATCCAATTCTATAAGAACTTCTTCTTCTTTAACGACTCTACAACCGGGATCCGGTCCTAGCCTCGCGCAACTGTTCTCTCCACCGGTCCCGATTCTGAGCCAATGTCATCCAGTTTGGCATCCCTAAACTCTGAGCGTCCTGGTCCACGCCATCCTTCCATCGAAGGTTGGGCCTCCCTCGCTGTCGCACTCCATATGTCTTACCGCAGAGAACTTTCCGAGCAGACTCATCTTCACTCATACGAGCTACATGCCCCGCCCACCGGAGCCTACCGAGCTTTATTTTTTTCACAACATCTACATATCTCGCGATAGCGCTTGTAGATCTCGTCATTGTAGAGTCTCCGGAATTGTCCTTCCTCACATACGGGGCCAACAATCCTCCGAAGTATTTTCCTCTCAAACACGCCCAAGAGGTTTGAGTGCTTTTTGCTAAGAACCCACGTTTCGGATGCATATGTGAGAACGGATAAGACCATCGTCTTATATAGTAAAAATTTAGACGTTATGGTTAGATATTTGGATTTGAAGGGCCTTGACAGACTATAGTAGGCTTTGTTGGCTTTTAGCAGTCGTGTGCGTATTTCTGGTTCCATGCTATTGTCGGCTGCTACTATTGACCCAAGGTAGGTAAATGATTTTACCACGTCAAACTCGGGTTCCGCTACCTTGATTGTGGGACCAATGTTAGGTGTTCTTCCAGACGAGGCCACCATGTACTTTGTTTTGCTTTCGTTAATGTGCAGTCCTAGATTTACTGCCGCTTGCTCAATCTGTTGTTGTTCTTCCAATGATGTCAATGTCGTCTGCGTAAGCCAGTAATTGGGTGGACTTGTGGAGGATTGTACCCCTTGATGTCACGCCCGAATCTCGGATCACTTTCTCCAACGCCAGGTTGAAAAGGAGGGAGGCCAGACCGTCCCCTTGTCGGAGTCCATTATAGATGTTGATTGGTCTGGACAGTGTTCCGGATACTTTTACCTGGCTTGACACATTGATCATGGTCAACCTACATAGTCTTGTCAGTTTGTTGGGGATGCCGAATTCTCTCATGGCTTTGTAGAGTTCTACCCTGGCTATGCTATCATAGGCGGCTTTAAAGTCTATGAAGAGGTGTTGAATTGAGTTTTGAAACTCTGGACATTTTTCCATAGCCTGCCTCCGAATCCTCACTTAGCTTGCCATTTAGCAATTCATGAAAGTGCTCTTTCCATCGCTCCAAGATTCCTTTAGGATCGGTGATCAGATTCCCTTCTTTGTCCTTGCAGTATGTGCAACGTGGTTTGAATTGCGTCATACTGCGGACTCTTTGGTAGAACTCCCGCGCCTGGTGCGGCCGTCGTTCTCTGCACTGTTCTAGCTCACAGACGAGATTTTTTTCCCAGGCTTCCTTTTTTCGTCTGTGAATTCTCTTTTCTTCTTTTCTGAGCTCTTTATATATCTCTTCACGTGACGGTGTTCTCTGAGACCGCTGAATAGCTCGGTACGCAGCATTCTTACGTTCAGTTGCCAGCTTGCATTCATTATCGAACCAGTCGTTCCGAACTATACGACTTCTGCCTAAAATAGAATCAGCAGTACTAATGACATTATTTTTAAGGCGGGTCCAGTTCTCGTCGACGCCCGGCATCTCATCCCAAGGACTTAGGGCGAGTTCTAATGCATGACCGTAGCTTTTCAGCGTTGTAATGCGCTCTCGGAGCACCATACCAACAAGATAGTGATCCAAGTCGAAATTGGCACCTCGGTACGTTCGTACCGTCATCAGACCCGAAAGGTGGCGGCGGTCTATCAACACATGATTTATTTGGTTGCGAGTGGCTCCATCAGGAGATACCCAGGTGGCTTTATGGATATCTTTACGCGCAAATCTAGTACTTGCAACGACCAAGTTCTTACTTGCTGCCATCTCTACAACTCGCTGTCCATTGTCATTAGTGTTTTCGTGCAAGCTGTGGTTGCCGACATATTGCCTGTATATGGGCTCCCGGCCTACTTTGGCCTTCAGATCTCCCAGTTTGGTTTTTACATCATACCTGGGGCAGGCCTCGCACACGAAGGGAGCATAGCCTTTCGTTTATTGCTTTAAAGCCGATAATGGTAGGCTTCATTCTTTTGCTGACCTTAAGACCTACTCCGAGAACATGGTGTTTCGTATGACAGCTGTACTTCATACTCAGGTTTTTGCAAAACACCATTCCCTGCCCATCTCATCTCCTGAGTGGCGGCAATGTCAGCTTTATACTTTAACAGGGTATCGGCCAGATGTTGTGTAGCTCGAGTTCTGTACAGAGTTCGAACATTCCATGAAAAAATTCGTAAATCGTTTTGCCTTTTTCGTTGCCGTGATCGTCGCCGTTTATTCCAGTATCCGAGGCAAGTTGCTCGTTCCGTAATAACTGTGAGGTTATTAGCCTCACGCCAACCTTACTTGGAAGGGACTAGCCCGATCATATTAGCCTATCCTCTCTCATAGAATAGTTACCAGTGGCCACCGCACCACTTCAACATTTCCATCAATAATTCCACGATGTTGGGAACATGAAAATATGGGTGCATACAAACGAATTTCGTACACTGTATAAGTTGTGGTCGAAATCCCTCGTGGATAAGGGGCCGTCCATAAATTACGTGAGGCATTTAGGGGGGAGGGGGTCCAGTAGAATCTCACCCAATCTCACATGAGGGAGAGGGGGGGTCTCGGCAAATATCACATAATTTATTTCCCTCAAGAAACAGTGTAAAATTGCTAGAAAATTGGATTAAATTAAGTAAAAAATGTCTCTCATTCACTTACAGGTCGGCAGGCAAGGCACACAATACTCAGTCTAATTGAGGGATGAGGACTGAGGACCGTGATATGCAGGTGACGTCATGATTCCCTACAGACACACAGGCGAAGACGTCAGTTTAGCATATCAGGTTGTTAATTCAAGTGCAAAAATGTCCATGGCCTCAATGAAAACTTTACAGGCACAAACAGATTGGTGACTGGAAAAGCCTTTAAAATACACGGACCACGACAATGCGGAGAAATTAAATATATTGCCTCCGCACCAATATGTTTGTGCCTTAACGGCAAACCCATCCGGTTGGCGACTGCAAACCCCATCCGGTTGGCGGCCATGGCCTGCCGTCGACCTGTGCGTAAAAGGGAGCCTAATCCTACACAAAAAATTTTATGCGAACGCCAGAAAGTACCATAGTAGCCCCTCGATTGTTTAACCGCCACCGGCCAGCCAAACGCGCGAGTCGATGAATCCTGCGGCGTATGATCCAAGTAACACCGACCCGCGAAAAGGTCTTTAGTATATAGAACTACAGGAGAGGCCCTCGCCAAATTTTAGCGAAATGAAATTTTCTTGATTATGAGTTTGATAGTTGTGAGTCCACAAGTAAAAGTAGAAGTTTGAATTATCAGTTATCTACAATTAAAGCTTGTGTCTACGCCCGTAAATACGTATTTTTATTGTTAAATACCAGAGATTTTTTAAAATCTGAAAATCTCACGTGAGATTAGCGGGGAGGGGGAGGGGACGGGTCGAGCTAAATCTCACCAAATCTCACCAAGGAGGGGGGGGGTCGAAAATTCGCAAAAATCGCCTCACGTAATTTATGGATGACCCCTAAGATGACAATGCCCCTATAACTATCCACTAAATGCTTTGGAACATAAACATCTGCTGTGAATGCATTAGGTAGCAGATGGGTTTCCAATTTCGTGTGTTAACTCTTTGAAGCGTTAATCAAAATTTTAGCTATATCTTTTACTCTTTCAAAAAATAAATTCTTGGTAGTTTTTACATATTGCATGTACATGCAGTTACATTCAATACACAAAAGTCGGGGCTCAAAGGATATCTGTATGGCAGTTAGGTATACATATAAGGAACGACTTATAGCTTAAAATAAAGGTATGCTGTTTATCGGACGGAATAAACTTTTTACCCATCCAGCAACAAAATCAGAATTATATTCTTTATGTGCAGATCAAAATAGTTTCTCCAAAATAGACAGGAATGTTCAAGTGTAATCACCAGTTTTTAATTTATATTTACACTAGGAATTTCGAAAGTTATGTAATTAAATATAATTGTTACTTTACAATTATTGTTTAAAACAAACAAAATGCAAGAGCACGTAATCTTCTAAATTTATTTGTGAAAACGTGCATTATATAAAAAAGAAATGATATTAATTAAACTTTAATGATTACCTTAGTCAGATTGACGACAAACTTCTCAACCAATTGCCTTGTGAACTTAGCAGCGTCATTACCACAACTTCTTCTTGCTGCTTGTTCCAAGCAATCCACTAATTCGTTCAACGAACTGAAAATGGCGAAAATAAATTAAAGTTTATCTGTGCGGGCGTCCACAAACTACAAAAGCTGAAAAGCAGAACTCACCAGCATATCGTCTTTATGTTATCGACTAGAGTGATATTTTCTTGTGTTCTACCAGGGTTGATAAACACCATTGCCTCTTTGTATCGTTTGGCACATATCTCGAAATCTGGTTTTGCGACCTCTGAGCAAGCTGCATGTTTCAGGTATTCTGTAAGGAACAAGGATCAATTAAGATAAAAATTTCTCTGCTATTTTTTTTCATCTGTACTGTGTGTGTAGGACTAACCTTCTTGGAATTCTCCTTTATTGCACAAATCACGGATAAACTGGTTCGTTCCGTGATACAATTTGTTGAACTCGTTCCTTTGCTGAAGGTCCATGCAGCGCCTTGTGTAGCTCTGGATACATCGAATTCCTTTCCGTAGCTCACTGAGGAAAAGAGAAAGCGTATTTTTTAATTATATTTAAGCAAAGGGTGCTGGAGCAGAACTTTAATTAAATTTGTAGCATAAAGCAATGTAAGATCGTTCATTAATTTCTTCTGAGGAAATCGAGTGTGTTTCCGTTGTACACATTGGATTTTCTTTTAATTTTTTTTATGGTAATATAGTTCATCACATTTTTTTGAACCCAAAAGCGCTAGCATTTTCTCCGATGTCTAGAAAGTCTTGTCTTCTTTTCTTAAGTCCAGCCAATTAAAAACGAAGACAATAAGGCTTGTTCATAACTCGCTTTTCAATGTACAATAGTGCCAGTGCGTAATTCATATAGTACGTCAGATTCAATCAAATTATATATTTTTTATATTTTTAAATGTAATTTTCTGTTTTCTACACTTTTTCTCTGCATGCTGTTAAATATGAAATTAAACATGATGTCATTGCATCGCGGTACGTGAAAATTTTAATTTTTCGAAATTCTCTCGTCTCGCATTATCGCATCGCGTTGCATTGTACATTACGCTATTTCAAAGCCTGCTATGAAAAAGGATTTTGACAGCGCGTGCAAAATCGGTCTTTAGGCCTGAATTACTCTGTCGCTGACGTCGGTCGCGTACGTCGGTCGCGCGTACGAATATACGTAGACTATAAAGCACCACACTGTTAAGCCTGAACTACATTGAAAAGCAGTGCAGTGCAGCACTGCGCAGTATGTTGCAGTAGTTTATTAGAGAACGCGTGGTAAGACACATTGAATAAGCAGTATTTTGACATTGGCTATTCCTATAAAGTCTTTTGTAGTTCCTGTGACCTTTTTTGTCTAGAAAGTCCTTATTTCTCACTGATTCCATCAATTTTTACTCATCCATTTTGACAACAATGGCAATGACAACTTCATATGATGTTTTTTAGAAATTGGCATGCAGTGCGAAGCAGTTTTTTAGAAATTAGCCTAAGACAAGGCAGCGCAGTGCAGTGCAGTGCAAGGCAGTGAAGTTAATGTGAGTTGCCACGTTCAGTTACAAGAAGTTTAAATTTCACTTCGCAGTGCTGCACTGCACTGCTTTTCAATGTAGTTCAGGCTTTACGCTGACATCAGCGACGCGCGAGTTGCTACGCGCCGCGTATGGCGAGCGTCGGTCTCGCTCGTCAGCGCCGCGTACGTCGGTCGACTGACGCGCTATAGAACGCTATGAGCATCCTCACTCTGTTCCCGACCGTCGGCTAAATGGTACGTGCGCGCGTGTAGTTGCCATGAATATTGATACCGATGATGATGATTGCGGTCGGTATCGCACTGCGGATGTTTTCATTGCTGCTGATGGCCAGCGCGCTACGCGACTGACGGTGCGCGACCGACGTCAGCGACAGAGTAATTCAGGCCTTAGATTTTAGTTTCATTTTAAAATACATATACATATGTACATATATGTACATACATATGTATGTATTCAAACGATTTCCCAAAAATAAAATCTTAGAAAACGAAAGCAAGGCATTTAATCATTCTTTAGCCACAGACACAAATGACATCAACACTTTAGTATATTTGGATAGGAAGCGGAAGAATATGGTGAAATAGCACTGATTGACTTTGGGAGAATAAACTATAAAGTGTGCAAAATCAGAACTAAAGGTGCCGACCCATAGAACGCGTTAACGCGATACTTGCGCAAGATGGGGATGACTGTCTAGGTTATGAAGCATTAAACAGACCTCATGAACGCGTTGTGCAGCGAGCGAATGTATGATTTCATCTCATATTATGTTTGTGTAAACCTTAACCTCTAAACCCTTTCAATCATAAACGTACATGCGGGGACGGAGGAGAAATCGGACACGACAAAGGACACTATCTATTATAAGCTTGAACACGCATATGACACGGCCCCTTCCAATGACATCAAGATGATGATAGGACACCCCAACGCCAAAATTGGAAGAGAAAATTGGCCCAGACCGACCATTGGAAAGGAAAGTCTCCACGAAACATCAAACGACAACAAATTTCCCAAGAAAAGCCAATCAAATAGACCACAGACAGAAGGGCAGCTTCCAGTATCCTCCAAGTAAGATCCTGCAGAGGTGGGAATTGTGAATCGGACCATTTCCTAGTTATGCGGCGATGATCGACTTTGACCGCCTCCAAGAACAGACCCTATTGGAGAGATATCAGGCAACTCTAGCAGAAAGGATAGGTCCAAGTCAAAACATAACAAAAGTAGATACAGTTAAAGGAAAATGGACAAGACTGAAGGCGATACTGACAGATGTCACTAAGCGAGCTGTAGGCTACAAACGCACAGCCAGAGCCAGTGAATGGTATTACGATTAATGTAAAGCAGCTATAGAGGCCAGAAATAAAATTAGAAAAATATACTTAGAGAGACCGACACAAAAAACTGAAACACGAAGAAACAAAAAGAACCGTAAAAAACATCTGCAGGAAGAAGAAAAGATAATTCCTTAACAATTACATCCTGAGGGCAAAGGAAAAATATGCACAGAACAAAACACGGAAAGCATGCAAGGATGTAAACTTCTTCAAGAAAAGCTTTGAACCTTCTTCAGATTTATGTAGAACAAAAGAAGTCACCAGTCCCGTTTGAACTCGTCGTGAGGGCAGACGGAAGATCGTCGGAATATTTTTCCAAGTTTATAAGTGCACAAAAGCGTGAAATAAACCAGAAGTGATCAAACTTAAAAATGTAAACGGAAGGCAATTAATTTAATAGGCGCTTCCCAGGAAATCAGATCTGCAGCAACAAGGAACAAACAGTTAGCTCTCCAGCGGGCGATTTACGATGAAACGATAGACGTACAAAGAAGAATAAACGCCGCGAACAGAACATACTTCTCACTATTGCCAGTAATGAAATCCAGAGACATCCATAGAAAAACCAAAATAAGAATTTACAAAACCATCATACGTACAGTAGCTACGAATGGATGTGAACTGTGAAGCATGGAGTATCTCCCAGAAATCCTAGATGGATATATTTGAGAGGATGGTTTTCCGAAGGATATACGGCCCAATCAATGAAGACAATGCATGGAGAATACGTTACAATCACGAATCGTACGACATACGAAGTGTGACAATTAAGTAATGAGACTGATTATATTGCCGCGATTGTGGTAACCCTGCGACCTTGAAATTCCCTTTCCCTTCTCTCGGCATCCTTCCCCTCTCCATTGATATATTTTCCATCGCTCTAGCTTGTTTAGTTCGCCTGCTCTGTCGTGTTGAGTAAACGTGTGTTCGTGGTGCTCGTCACGAAATCAAGAACAACAACGAAATCAAGAACAACGCGTCGCGATAAAATTTTGCGTCAAATTGGGCGAAACAGCTTCGGAAACGTACGCTAAAATTGTAAAAGTGCATGGTGATAGTGCTCTTAGTCGTGCCCAGGTGTTTCGATGGCATAAAGAGTTTAAGGAGGAGCGTGAAAGCGTGGAAGACGAGGCGCGGAGCGGGAGACCAGGCGGACTGACACGAATACGCAGCGTGTGCGCGCCCTGATCCGTGAAGATCGGCGTTTAACAGTTCGAATGTTGGCGTCGGAACTGGGTATGAACCGTGAAACAGTCAGACAAATTTTAACCGACGATTTAGGGATGAGAAAGTTGTGCGCGAAGATGGTTCCAAGGAACCTTTCCGAGGAGCAAAAGCAGCATCGAATGACCATCGCAGAAGACTGTTTGGAACAAGTGGAAAACGATCCCACGCTGCTTGATCGTTCGATCGTATACACAGAATGTAAACTTTCGTCCCATGTCAAGCTACTACGTTTATGTTGGGCCGGTCATGGCCAAATGGATGACGCAAGCATACCAAAAAAAGCCTTGTATCTACTACCACGGTTAAGGTGGGAAGACAAAGTTAAGGCCGATGCAGCAAAAATGCTCAACTCAAGAAACTGGAGACAAGCTGCTGAGCAGAGAGACATCTGGAGGAAGGAGCTGATCGAGGCCAAGGCTCGAATTGGGCTGTAGAGCCATTGAAGGTGAAGAATCATGTACGCACCTTGAACCTTATCCAGAGTGGCCCGTGTTTTTTTAACCAATTAAAGAAAAAAAGAGCTTTGTGTTCGCACAAAGATTTCCTGTTCTAAATTATCTCACTGCTTCTTACAAGAGAGCACACATTCTAACCTTAGCTCTACTTCTCTTTCCAAAGTTAGTGGAAAATCGATAAATGCGAGTTTATAACTTGTGACCCCTATCCAGAACGCTTGAAAAGTTTTATGCTTTTGCTGATGTTCACATCTTATTACATATGCCATAAGGAGTATTTTGAGCTATCAAACGTTGAAATTGGACCATGTGCGTTATTGCTATGGCATTTTAAAAATTCATGTGACTCTCAGCTTATAAAAAAGGTCAGTTTTCCAAAATTCCACCAGCTGTTGCAAATTCCCCTCGATGGCGACACATCCAAAAACTGTAGGTTGATCGTTTTTTCGTCAAAATCTATAATTCAGACAGAATCCGAGGTAGAAACAAACATAGGTATCCGAGAAACACCCCAGTTTACGAGGGCGGAAAGGTTAAGCGAAATTGCCCTTATGCGCTAATGCGGTTGAAATGTCGAGGCCGACATATTCTGTGCTGACGTTCACACAGAGTATGTGGGCCTCGCAATTTCAACCAACCAATCAACCTAGATTTGGAAAATTATGGAATTACATTGACTAAAAATCTACAAGGAATTACCAGAAATGGTAGAGTTTTGAAATTTCTAAAATACAGCCTAAGCGGGGGCGTTTAAGTAGCAAAACGTAATTAAGGCCACAAAGCATTAAGAAATATAAGAAAATTACCAGTGAATGAAAGTAAGTTATATAAAGCACACAAGTCGGAAGCCATTCATCTCTACACCGTGGTAAAATTTCCGAAACCTTTACATAATTCGACCTACACCGTATAGTGTTCAGCTTATAAAACGATTCCAATCAGTTAAAATAGGGTGAAAATGTTGGAAATTAATTACCCTGCTGACAGTTTATCATTTTTGGGCAATCTACGATGATATATGAACGTGTCCCCGATTCCGGCCAGTAAAAGGGGTAAAACGTAAAATATTCTAGAATAGCGCCTCGACCTGGTTCCACTCAATCCTGATTACTTTATCATCATCTTCCATCGGCGAGCGTCCGAAAGAACACACCGAAAATCAAGAGTAAAACTCCAGAGAAAATCGGAAGGGAAAACTTCCAAGGATAATACGAAACTTGGATATAAAAATAACAATCGGCTTCTAATTTGGGTTACTTTAGGTTAATGTACCTGCAGCAGGATCACACGTGCTTCTCACTTAACGGGTTACGACTAATAATTACCAGGTCAGGTACACTCCGATTGTATCTCATTAGCCTAGGCTCCATCATCCTGCCACTTTCTGTTAAATGAAATGAATACAAGTCAAAACAGATTTCCCAAGTAGCTCCTGATATCCCTACTAGCCCCGTTCCTTCCTGCGTAACCTTTCCCATCAGCAGAAGGTGGAAAATTTGAAGGCAGATTGGAAAGTCTACTGCGACGCGTCGCCCGTTGTTTGATGGATGGATCCGAACACATCCACCCATTTCTCAGGCGAGATTATAAAGATTAAGTGTTTTAATGAATTTTCTTTAAGGGAAATTAGATGAAAATTAGATATTCATAACGGATAAAGTAATAATTACCTATTAGAGGCGCCGCGCGATAAGATCTTGTAATGCAGTGTGTGCGAATAATAACAGTCTGAGTGGAATATGAGATTTAGCTCGAACGGAGGCACTTTAGGTAGAGGAGCAGTACACTTAGTTGAATAATAATTATTTCCTAAAGGGTGGGTTTATGAAGGCGAAGTAAATTTAGAATTTCTCCAAAGAAAATTATGGTATGAAAAATTTTATGGAAGGAAGCTTTTTATAGACACACCCATATTTCTTAGTAACTATAATTTGTATTTTCTTCATACAACGTTGATTGTATCAGAGTTATTCTTTCGCAAGTGTTCTAGTCCAAAATTATGAAAGGTTTTTGTTCAAAAAGTTCCTGCAATGAACTAAAACAACTATCGCTACTAGGCTTTGTAGCTAAATTTGTCTTTAGTAGAAAAACTGTTTTCTATAGGCAAAATTAGGCATGTTCGATAATATACTTTCTCTAGTCTCGTAATTCAGAATTCTTAAACTCCTCCCATCCTATTTTATCCTTTATCTATATTTCAACCTAAGTCTCTTTGTCCTAACGTGCTGATATTAACCCGTGTAAAAATAAAAAATGGGCTTATGGCGGGCGTATCACGGACGTTTGGCTTTTAAGGGGGAAATGACGGCCGTAGAATTTTTATCCACTTTTAATGGGAGCACATACGACCTCTGCGATTCTCTGCAGTAAGACCTATGCGGTGCGACAGTGAGGGAGACGCAACCTTCGTTGGAAGGATGGCGTAGACCAAGACGTTCAGAGATCAGGGATGCCAAACTGGATGACATCGGCTCAGAATCGGAACCGGTGGAAAGAACAGTTGCGAGAGGCCAGAACCGGATCCCGGTTGTAGAGCCGTTAAAGAAGAACTTACAGCCTCACGACGGCCAAACTTTACCAAAAGATTTAAATGGTCAAGAACTAAGCTGTACACACGGGCATTCCACGGGCAAATTTAAGCCAAAAAATAATCTGCACCAAATGTATTGTTGAATTAAATGGCCCTTTCGATTTATCCTACAAAATTATCGATGTGCAAGAGGAACGAGGTCGCCAGTCGTCGGTTTGTTGCACGTGAAATATGTGGTGCGTATTTATTTATATTTTAGTTAAAAATTTTGTTATTTAACCGCTCGAAGAAAAAGCAGTCGAAAAAAATAAAACATTTTATTGCAGTGTGTTTACAGAATTTCTACAATGTTCAAATTCGAAGATATGGGCACCGGAGCACATGTTTTTCTAATAAATAGACGGTGAGTTTTGTTGGGAGTGAAGGTCATACTTTTTTCTTAAAGCATGTTTGCTTAATATGCTTCGATAGGCTCTTCAAAGAAGTCGACATCATTTTTACTTTAAGTGATATCGTGCAGGTACTTTAATCATTTCATCGTTGAAACAAAAAAAAAACAACTGGAGCGAATTTTATGAAAATCTTTTCAGATCATACTTTTGTTAATATTTTACGAACGACATTTCAACAATCTTTATCGGTTTACGCGATATCGTGTCGGTAAAAAATACACCTAATTGACGCGTCGACCGGCACCTCAACGAAGTCGTTATCATATTTGGTTCCCCTGATTTCCCTGATTATGAAAATCTTTTCAGATCATATTTCCGTTATTATGCATCGAGCGATTCTCAACGAGTTCGATTTTTTTGTTTGCCCGATATGGTGCAGGAAAAAATGACCATATACGTACGCACACCCACACACAAACATACCTCTTCTCAAATTTATGCTTAAATGCTATTGCGACTTTGAAAAATGAAAATACGTTGAAATTCGGACCGATTACAATAACTTCTCTATAAAGTGGGAAGTTAAAAATGAGATCTAAGCATCAGGGAATGAGTTAAGATACTCAGATCAAATTGCAAATTTTTTTTTGCTTTTTGTTTGAAATTTGGTTCAATAGGTATTATCAGCAAAAAAAATATTTTTTTCAACCCCCTACATTAAAATTGTAATTGAGACAAATTAAAATTTATTGTTTTGCATTTATATTTTATTTTCCATTTTTAATCATTAAAACATTTGGAAAATTTCACTATAAACCCCTTTGTACAGAGGTTAAGCCACCCCTAAAGAGAAAAAAAAAAATAAAAAAATATATTGAGAAATATTTCATTATTATAGTAGGGGTAGTTTTAACCCCTTAAGGGTTGAAAATAATTTATTTTTGCCTGACAGTACGTCCACAATCGAATTTGAAGCATAAACTTGAAGAAATTTTTTTTACAATTTTTCCTATTTTTAGCCGATTTAGGGGTAGTTTCAACCCTTTAGGACTACACCTTATCATAAAGTTCGCCTTAATTTAGTACAAATCAACCACCTTCGCAAATAAATATTAAAAAAAGTGCATTTCATCGCATTCGTTTTCATTATTATTGAAATAATCGCGAAAACCCCCTAAAAAGGGGTGTTTTTTGCATTTTTAGGGGTGACGCCTATGTTTTAGGACCGCGGGACCACGATTTTCGTGGTCAGCGACCCCAAAAACCTTTAGGGTTAGATTTTCTTAACGGTGTTATTTTGGAACACCATAACGCGCGTTTTGAATGGACTAAAAAGCTAGACAGAAGCGCAGCTAAGGTAGTAGCATTCGCAGATAACCTATTGATAATGGTGTGTGAAACGTTTCCAACCATGATTAGTGAAATTATGCATAGACGCTTAAATAAAATTGGTAGTTGTGCAGGAAGCTAACGATCTGCAGTCAACTCGGACAAAACCATATCAGACCGACCGACCATCACATCAAAGACTCGTGTAGTACCGTCAGACTGAGAGAATCCGGCCCTGGACCTCAAAACCCTTTGTACATAACAGCTTCTTGAACCTGCTACCTCAGGGTATGGCCGTCACACGCGGACTACTTTATCCCTAGATTGACTTTCAGCAGGGACTTATCCGTCGAAAAACCCCCACAAGAGGGTTCAGAAACGGAGACGTCCGAAAGAAGTTAATTATACAAATCCAGTTTCCTTTGCTATTCCAACCTGAGTAAAAATAAAAAATGGGCTAATCCCGGGCGAATAGCGGCCGCTTGGCTTTTTAAGGGAGATATGATGGCCGTAGAATTTAAATGGCATTATGGAGGTTCGTCTTATAGAGGTTCGACACATCTTTCGTTTCTCTATAATAAATCAGGCATATACTCTTACTCGGGGTTTCAAATTTTTTATTGCTCTACGTAGGGATTAACACAACCTGTATGATCTTTTATTTTCAGCAAGCAAGAAAGTTTTTCCAGGCCCTAATATCTCGAATAAAATTCAAATTATTGAGGTTCAGCAAAACCCCAGTTATTCGAAACTTCCTTATCTCGAATTAAAATTTGACTCCCTTCAGGCTCTAGAGGTTCGACTGTATATTAAAAATAACTTTTTTTAATCGCATTATACATTAATAGTGAATATTTTCAGCACAACCCAACAGGAAAAAGAGGCCTCCTCGAGTAATGTTGGTTGTCTCCTAGAAGAGCAATTAATACCTCCCAAATGTCTCCATGCCATGCCATGATTTTAATATTAGCATGTCATTGGAAGAGAGGGCTCCTTCTGGCCGCCAAAAAAGCCTAAAGAGAGTACTCCTATAGTACTCCCAATAGTGTTATGTTGGAGTATGCCCGTAGAACTATCTGTAAACTGAAATTTGATATCTCGTCATGGGTTCCAAAGTGGTATAAAATGGGGGTCTCCTTTTTAGCTTTTAATAATTTCTGGGATGGGAGGATGCAAATAATACTTTTTTCACTGCACCTCGCGCTGCGGATACCTGCCGAATGACGTAATCCGAATAAAGCAGAAGTGCGAGTATACTCACGAGTATGAAATAGTAAAAATGCAGAAAACGACCTCATCACCTAATGAAACATAAACTCAGTCACGGTATAAACTCTCTAATCAATGACTTAAAACCTATTTGGGTTGGCTCCTTTATTCATACTCTAGAGAGGTCTCCCAAATTTCCTGCTGGGAACTTATCAAAAAATATTTAAACTGTGTTCAAACAAAGATAGCCTATAAATTTGAGCTCAATTGGTTGGTTTCTAAGTTTAGCCTCATACCAACGAACACTCATTTGTATATCCATAACTAGATAAATAAATATTATAAAAAACAAACAGAGTCATTTTAACCCTTTTTTGTACTGATAAGTAAAATTTTTATAAATTTGAATAAATTATTAGTGGGAAACCCTGAAAAAGTATAAGCTGTCATAACGTCTTTCCGATAAAGGTTTCGAGGGTTAACATGCTAAATACAATATATTCCCATTTTCAAAAATTGCACAATTTCTAAATATTTTTCCCTTAAGTGTTACTAAACACCCAAGTAAAAATTGACAAGCATGTACAATACACGAATTAATGTCACAAGTACTTTTCAAGGAAAACATCTTTTTAGGTATACATACATATTATCATCATAGGCGAAGAGAATGAATTCTGTTCACATCCCCGGAAAACAGAAGAAAGCAGCGACCCCAATTATTACTAAAAATATCCTAAGTCAGCACACAGCAAAAAAAAGGAGGAAAGTGAAGAAGTATCTCTCCCATAAAATCGAATTAGCAATGAAGCATGTGAACATTTATCAGTAGCTTGTCTCCCACTTGTGAACTTCAGTTTAACTTCTTTAAGTTAAGCCGATTTATAAGAAAGAACGTACTTGCCTTCACCCCCAACCACCTACTACGCGAGCTTATGCCGTGAGCGAAAAAAAATAAATAACAACAACAAATTCACTAAAAAGTCATCTCACGAAAATGGTCCCGACTCAATTTCCCGGGTCCTTGACAAGCGAAAAGTTTCCTTATTCTTCCTGCTTCTTGGGAAAATTGAAAAGAAAAGCGGGACAAGAACTTACTGACAAATTTTCTCGAGTTCCTCCTTTTTGGCGGCGCCTATCGAGAATTCGGACGTTAGATGCAGCATGTCCAGGGGCTCTGCACATCGGGTGAACTCCTCCTGTCCACACTCCTCTGCTCCTGCCGTGCAGATGATGAAGGATAAAACTGGAAATAAAACGCAAAAAAATCTATTAAACTTTTTTCCTTTTTAGCATTTAAAATTATTTTGGATTTAAAATTTTCAGCGGGAGTGAAAAGCCTGGAAAAGTTTACGGCGACGGCTTCATTTGAGCAGATTTTCTGGTTTCATTGTCCTGGGGTTTTTAGGGAAGGACAAAGTTTTCAGTTGGGAATATTTTTGCTGCATCCAGCTTCCTGCGAGTTCAGCGCCTCAATTTTAGGGCTGGGGTGTTCTGCAGGATGCCATCGCGGCATGCTGGTGGTGTCATCTGGGGCTCAAGCTCTGAATTAGTTGAAAGTTTTCCCCAATTTTAACAAAACATCTTCAATGGCGTGATAAGAAAACTTTTTGGTTGTTTTGTGCCATTTAATGATTGTTTGTGAAATTCAAGAGAGGACCACCAGCACAGCTTTTTAAAATTAATTTCGTCCATAGTACTCGTAAATACTACTATTATGGGACCATGCTTGACATGATCCTAATCAGAGTAATTCTAATTCCAATTAAATATTGTACTGTTAATAATAATCATTGGGCATTGTCGGTACAACCGAGTTTTGACATCGCTTTGAATTTTTAGAAGTATGTATAAGTCTTTTGGTAAATTACAACTGGACTTGTAACAATTGCTTATGAATAATAATTAAGAGACAAATAATACATTTAGATCAAAAGTTTTAACAATCCCGTGTGAAAATATAAGACTGAAGAGGAGACGGAGACTGTTGGGTAGGACATGATTATAAAATGAGTTTGTAAGAGGAGCCTCTTTTTCCTTTTGAACCAGTACAATGTCTCACTTCAAATGAGGCGAGGTGGCATTGTATTGCTAGCACGTCACGTAGTGTATGGCTCAAATATTGCGATGCGGGTAGATCTATTGCGTTTACTAAAAAGGGGATACGATAAATGAATGAATGGGACTATTAATAAATCGTGCCGTCGAATATTAATAATCGTGTTAATAACAAAAATAAATCTTCTTTAACATTTTGGTAAACTGTATAAGGAAAAATATATTTACGATTTAAAATGAAACTCCCTAAAATTGGAAATAAACGAAAATATTTTATTTGTTATAGATAGAGGTTTAAAAATAGTATCTGTGACACTCTGTTGCCACTTAACCTATTTCTTCTTTCTACCAGAACTTGACCGCTTTAGGCTGGTCGTCCACTTGAAGCGTATTCTTTTCTCGAATACCACCACTTTGCACTTTGCTTTGTTTCTAAGCAACAGTGGTTCTACAACCGTGGTTATCTATGGCTTCAGTTGTTTGATTTGTGGCTTTTATTAAGTCTGCATTTGCTTATCAAATTCTTCCCAAATACTAGACTCCAGCTCCGAAAGCGGAGACAAAGTTGTAGTTGTAGATACTGGCATGGCTTCAGAATCACGGTTTTGAATCTTTTATGCATTAAACTGACCCAGAGTAGGTATGAAAGCTATGCCTCCAGAAAGTATATTTCTATATGAAAAGCGCACCTCACCTAAAAAGAAGTAAGAAATGTCTCTCGAGTACAAAACTTCAGTCCCACAAAAAATGTAAGAATTGTCTCTTTAGTATAAAATTTCATTCCCCCCAAAAAGTAAGAGATAGAAATCTCGCATTTACAATCTCAACACGGCTCGGTTTAAATTGGATATTTTACTAAGGCGAAAGCAGTAAAAAAATGTCTCTGCAGTTCATGTTTACAATTTCACCTCTCCGTAATTCAAATTGGATATTTTTAACTGTCGCAAAAGGAATAAGAAAATTTTGTTCCACTTCGTGTTTACAATCTCCCTCCGCGCAGTTCAAATTGGATATTTTACTGCCGTAAAAGAAGTAAGAAATGCCTCTCCACTTCGTAATTTACAATCGCACGATACACGCTCATATCCCAGTAGTACATTATTTTTGAACCGGGACATTTAAAAAAGTTGAGGCCTCAGTACAATTTACTACCGTGTACGGGACAAATGAACTGCCTCTTGTAAGTCCGGCTCAACTCTAATCGGGGCATCGAGAAACAACCCGTTGGAGTGTTATGGCACCTAAAACGAGTTGAATCTCATTAACCAACCGATGTCATGCGCTTTGGTGGAACGGGGAACGGCTATGGAAGGCTATGACAGGCGGAATCGGAAATGTAAAGAGAGAAGAAGAAAGAAGAAAAGTTATGCAGGTGGGAAAGTGGAAAAGGTGAAGGACCGTGGGGCTGGCCGGGATTCGAACCCAGGACCTCTGGGATGGTAGCCAGACGAGTTACTCCCTAGGCTACCGAGGCCCCCCTGTTTCTCATAATTCTGAAAAATGTGTAAAAAAAAATTTATTAAATCTTAGCATCAACAACGACGGAATAAACTTCAAAGTTGGCTGGAGGTCAAGAAGTCATTACTTGTAGTTTTCTACACGAATTCATTTTAGCGGATAAATACCTTTTGTGTGTATTAAAAAACAATGCTAACAGAAATGAGTCCTCTAAAAATTGAAGTACATCAAGGATATTTTCAAAACTTCCGTTTGAAGACCTCTTATCCACATACTGTTTCGCAATGATTTTTTTCTTGGTACGGGTTCCAGTTTTTGTTATAACATCATGTGCTAAAAGGCTTCTTTTCAAATTTCTCTAAAATGAAAAAAAAGGAGTTCTAAAGAAAATATTTAGAAAATCCCCTTTTAGTCCTGACAAGGACTCAAGTTTCTAGTAAACACAAAAGAATGCATGTAAGCTTAAAAAATCGATATTTGAATTATTTGCGTAGTTTCGTTTCTTATACTATACATAAAATCAGATTTTACCAAGAGCCACTTAAATTGCACAAGTGTACTACTTTCATCCTCAAGAAAATGCCATGCATGCAGGGAAATGCTCTCACATATAACGTCCCCACCTGAAGCAAAGTCTTATATGAAAGGAAGTGGAAGCACCTGTTTTACAAGCATGCATCCTTGAGCAATTCTAAAGTATCATTGACGATAAAAAGTTGACGTCAGAGTGAACAAACTTTTCCCATAAAAGCGGCTTCAGTGTCAAGTGTTGTTTTCTATGCACATTTTTCCCTCCAGGTGGGAGAATTTCGTCAAACATCTTAAGTGTACCTTCACGTATGTAAGTTTATTAACATTTAACACCGTCTTCAGCTTATTTGCTTGCTTGACAAACATTGCTCCTCGCTGAGATTTACTTGTTTCTGATTGTGTATGGGGATAATAAAGGGGGAGTTACTTCTGCTCGTATTTACACTACATTTTTTGTCTACTTTGTTCCGAAAAG
Organism: Thereva unica; assembly: GCA_949987705.1. NCBI lineage: Eukaryota > Metazoa > Arthropoda > Insecta > Diptera > Therevidae > Thereva > Thereva unica. The sequence goes on along the minus strand of OX465281.1, from coordinate 59,321,961 downwards.
TGCCAACTTTGTAATCTTAAAAGTTAACCTTGTTCCTTAAGAGGGCCCTTGTTTCAGGGTGTCACGTGTACGTCCTTCAATTGTTTTCCTTTCTCAAGGCCCAAGGATAGGACACCTAGCTAGTTAGCACTTTCACAACTCAAGTGACATAGGTTGATTTATGGATAGCTGTTTACTTATAAAAAAGTGACAAGTTGTAAATTGAAAGGTGAAATTGAAAGATTTTTTCTACATGTATGTACCTAAGTATGAATCTTTAAGTCGCCCAAGCATTTTGCATAAGTATGGGTGCATGTGACACACTGAATAAAGGACGGGAAATTCTTTTGTTCTTTCGTATTCGCATAGCCAGAAAGGCAACCCATCCTCATCGTCCGAAATTGAAAATACTTTCAAGACGAGGATGGAATAAACCGTTGACATAAAGATAACAACGGAAACTGCCATTGAATCTTGGGTACTGTAAGAGGACTTTGGCTTTTACTGCAGCTTTATTGCACACTTTTGCGGATTTCAGTTAGAGCAACCAATTGGAATGCGGTTGTTGGCATCCTTCAGCATTGGAGACGTCTTTTGTTTTAGAATATAAAAGAAGCTTTCTTGACAATAGCCAAAGTAAAAATCATTGCAATCAAATGACTGTAAGTGGCAATGGCTTGCAGCAAAGAATTTTCTTAGTGAAAATGTCTGGCTATTCAGAATCTACGAGAATTTTTTGTGTGTTTAATATCTGCTGGAGTTGTTAAGCAAATTGCATAGAAATCGTTACGTATGTTTAAATCAGATCAACATCTCGCATCTGTTGTGCTTTAAAATTATTGCACTGAGTTTCTCATTTAAATTTATATTCTACTTACTATATTTACATATATTTTACGAATTAGAATGTGTATTCTGTTCTCTTCTTCTTTAACGGCTCTACCACCGGAATCGGATAGTGCTCGTAGATCTCGTCGTTGTAGTGTCTGGAGTCGGCTTTCCTTGCATAAGGGCTCAACAATTCTTTATAGCATTTTCCTCTCGCACGCGGCTAAGATATTAGATTATATTTTTATTTAGAGTCGATGAAATATGGTTGGAAAAGATTAATCTTTTGTCCAGGTTTATAGGAATATATATAGATAATTTATTTGATCAATTCATGGCAAATTAAGGTTATTTACCCACAATTCAATGCTAGGTAAAACTAGTGGGATGTTGTGCCTAGAGACTAGCCACTAATTACGCTTTTTCATGGTGTTCTTTCCGGCATCGAAAAAATCTAAGCAGTAACTAAATGGTTTTTGCAGTAATGTATTTGCATATTTTCGAACGAATTTACAAAAAAAACTTATTGTAATTGAGTTTCCCAGATCCGACGGCGCGGAAGTGAGTGCGGATTTGACACTTTGCGATTCTCAAATTCGCAGTCGCGGATTCAATTCAATCAAAAATTCGGAGTGAAGACTCACACGCTAATGAAATACCTGATGTCGGATTATCTTAGGCGCATTTGTGGTTTCAAATCCACAGAAAATTTGTTGCGGATCACACTTTTAAAGCACGGGAAATGTCAAAGAGAGATTCGCGGTTGCAGATTTGAGAATCGCAAAGTCTCAAATCCGCACTCACTTCCTACCCACTGGATCTGGGAATCGAGGCCAATAAATCGAAAGTGTCAAATTGAAAAAAAAAAAAAAAAAAAAAAACACATCACACATGTAAACACTATATAATTATGTAAAACGAATCTAAACATTTTTCTATGGATTGGAGGCAAATCTAAAATCACTTTGCACAGCAGAATTAGGTGTATTATTTTACTTAAACATACATTATCGTTAAAAATTCAGCTTACCGCGCCTTTTGTATTAATTTACACTTCAATTTAACTTTATTTTTTATTTTTAAAGAAAATATTATCATGCACGCACTTCACTTTTCTTTAAATGTAGAACATCTACTGAAAAACACAGGCACCTGTTTATCCATAGCATATATGCACGTGCACGCACACAAGTACCCCCACTTCGCAATGAGACCAACACCAATAATTACCCGCCAAAAATATGAAAGAATTGATATATTTTAATTGCACCCCATCTATGACAAAGAATAGTAAACACCATCTATGGCAATATTACATTACTCTTCGTTTCACCTATGATTATCAATTTCCATAAAATATACAAAATACATTTCATAAATAATAGAAAATCTGTTGTCATAAATCAGTTGTTTACTTCCTTCTAAAGTTTATACATATCTTGCATTGGAATGTACCTTTTTATGAAAGCATGAATAAATAGGTTTATTGCCACATTCCTACGAGTTAGAGTTTGGAGTAATGGGTTGGTGCTAGCTCGGGGTGCGACAGGACCCGGGTTCGATACTGGTGATGGCCGCGTACTATTTTTTTTTTTTAAGTTTGATGGTTTTGGTAGTGTTTGTTAAATACTTTGTTAAGTTTTAGATTACGCAAAGTCTTACAACTTATAACCTACATAAGCCTTTAACAAAAACTTTGCAAGATTAATTATATATAGCGTTGGTCAGTGTAATACTTATGAATCTCCATGGCCAAACTAGGATACAGCATTATGACAAAATTAAATCAATGCAACGTGAAATAAAAGTTTTAGCTAAAAACGGATTTGACTTATTTAGCTTATTATAGATTGAGTTATAGCTCACAATTGAATATGTCCCAAAGGTTTTAATTAGTCGCCGCTTTGAGATTTTATCATCAACGCAGGCTTCGTTTATTATACTAAAATAAATCATCATAACTAAAAAAGCTAAAAAAAAGTACTTAAAAAATTCATCAAGAATCGAACCCTGGTCTTTTCGCACCCCGACCTAGCGCCTTTTTTTTTTTATTTTTTTATAAAAAGCATTTATTTCTCGACCTAGCGCCTTCCCATTACTCCCAACCAAGGCCGTACCCAGAGGGGGGGTCAGAGGGGTTGAAACCCCCCCCGAAATTTTCCAGAAATAAGTATTTTCAAACACAAGTTTTCCTGAATTAAAGAGAATGATATTTTCTTGATATTTTGCTATCTGTAAGTAAAGTATTTCATAATTTAATTAATTAATGGTGTTTATGAATTGAACTGGCAACTGGCCTGGCCAACAGGTCTCGCGAGGCCTACTCTGCATATATTAATTCTGTTGGTGATAGTATCATAAGTGATCCTAAAAAATTCTTTGATTACGTTAACATTCTTGAACAATCTTGATATCAAAAAAGGTAATGGTCCCGACAATCTCCCTCCCATTTCCCTGCAGTGCTGCTCACAACACATCGCATTTCCTCTTTATCTCATCTTCAACAAATCTTTATCGTTAGGAAAGTTTCCCAAGCTGTGGAAGAAATCCTACCTAACGCCAATCTATAAATCCGGTGACAAGCACTCGGTAGACAACTATAGGGGCATTGCCATTTTATCATCAAGTCCTAAGCTTTTTGAAAAACTTGTTTATGACAGGATTGCTCCTCTTATCGATCCATACCTAAACGAACAACAACATGGGTTTCGGAAAGGACGTTCAACAACTTCTAACCTTATGGTTCTTATTTCCGAATTGCTATGCGGTATGGAGAGCGGCCATCAATTGGATGCTGTGTACACTGATTTCAGCAAGGCCTTCGATTGAGTGGACCACGCCATCCTAATCGCAAAACTATTAAAGTTTGGTATATCAGGTTCTGCCCTGGAATGGTTAAAATCATATCTGAACGGAAAAATACAGGTTATCAGATTCCAAGGATTTTTATCTAATGAGATCGAAGTAACCTCTGGCGTTCTTCAGGGTAGTCATCTCGGCCCCTTTCTCTTCAATATTTTCATCTCCGATCTTTCCGATAAATTAGCAAATATTCCACATCTCTTTTACGCTGATGATCTCAAAATTTATAGTGTCATTGAGACCCAAACTGATGCTTCATTCTTGCAGACAAAGCTCAATGCCCTACACGACTGGTGCACCATGAACAAACTGCAACTTAACACCAGCAAATATCATGCAATTACTTTCTCCCGCTTAAAAAACACATAGAACCATAACTATTATCTCAATGGCATAATGTTGAATCAGGTTGATCATATCGTAGATCTAGGCGTCGTCCTAGACAAAAAACTCAATTTCAACCTGCACTACGATAATATAACTGCAAGAGCCAACAAACTTCTTGGTTTCATTAAGAGGAGAGCCAAAGAATTTGGTAATGTAAAACACTCTTCTGTTCTTTAGTCCGCCGTTATGCGTGTCCTATCTGGGATCCTATATTCCAAGTGAGCAGCAGGAGGATCGAATTCATTCAAAAGAGATTTCTTCTTTTTGCCCTGAGACATCTACACAACCCCCATGACTACCAAACCCTTCCGTACTACTTGGATAGGCTCAAAGTGCTTGATCTCATGCCGTTGTCTAGCAGGAGGAAACTGCTCATATCTTGCGTTGCCTTTGACGTCCTAAGTGGAAAGCTTAAAGTGCAGTTTCTGACGGACAGAATCAAATTCAATGATGTAGTTCGACACACACGACACACTAAACTACTTAGGGAATATCCACACCGCACCGATTACGCAAGGAACGAGCCCGTCAACTGATGCTGTATGGTTTTTAATAGCCATAGCTCCTCTTTCTCCCCTTCACTCAACAAGGCATCCTATAAAAAAATACTCAGATTCCTACTAACACAACCCCCTTGACAATAGTAGGTTTTTAGTAGCTATCAGTAGTTGTAGTAATATTATATTATATTATAAAAGACTGTACACTATGTTTTAATCTAAGTATTATACCTAGTTTAAGTGTGCCTTGTTTGGCGAATTAATAAATAAATAAATAAATTTTTTAGTCAAAATTCTCGAGTCAAACCATAGTTTTTTTGCCTCTAAACTCTGGTTAATTAAGAGTTAAACTCGTCCTAAAAATGCGTCATTTTACACTTAAATTTTGTCAATTTTCCTGGACCACCGCCTTACTAGAGGGTATTCCATACATCCCAGACCCCCCGGTGTTTTAACCCCCCCCGAAATTTTTTCCTGGGTACGGCCTTGCTCCCAACTCTAACTCGTAGGAATGTGGCAATAAACCTATTTATTCATGCTTTCATAAAAAGGTACATTCCAATGCAAGATATGTATAAACTTTAGAAGGAAGTAAACAACTGATTTATGACAACAGATTTTCTATTATTTATGAAATGTATTTTGTATATTTTATGGAAATTGATAATCATAGGTAAAACGAAGAGTAATGTAATATTGCCATAGATGGTGTTCACTATTCTTTGTCATAGATGGGGTACAATTAAAATATATCAATTCTCTCAAATTCTTGGCGGGCAATTTTCAGCAGCATCTCCATGAAGGATGCGTTAGTTTTTCGATTTATTTGTTTGAATATTTTCGCAATTCTTCACAATCTTCACTTAATATATTGTCATCCAGACTGAAGTGTTATTCAATAGAAAGAATACCAAGAAAAAGCGTAATTAGTGGCTAGTCTCTAGGCACAACATCCCACTTTTGTTTTGTGATTCTGAAGAGATACATACAAATTTAGTTAATAAAAACTTAAAAATATGCTTTTAAACAAAGGGCTGCAAAATTTTTTAGATATGGGGCAAATCGTTTGTAAAATTTTTGTAAAATATTGAAAATTCTGAGAAAAATCACTTCCTTATATTCATGGACTCTAAGGACGGTCTTAAATACATCGTTCGTGCAATTAAATTTATAAATTTTCATTCATTTCAGTAAGCGTTTATATGCCCGGGTAAAAATTAGATATCTGCTTTTCGTTTTAAACCTACCAAATGTTTAAAAACTCAAGAAAATGATTTTTTTGCACTTTTAATTAAATAAATGTTTATGTTCTCCTGAGTATCATTATTAAATAATATAATTTAGTGAGAAATAGAATTAAAACATGTTACACCGAAAGTAAAAAAAAATTTTTTTTCACCATTTTGCGGTCGGGGATTGAACTTGGTTCGCCTGGAACCTGACTCCAGCGCCTTACCTCTAGGCTACCGATGGACTTTATTAGAAATCCCTTTTTTGTTGTTTAAATATACTTCGGGTTGATTGTGACAAATCCACAGCGAAGTTCGATAAAATTGAATTTTTGTTTTGGTCTACAGCACCACCTACATGACTATAAACTATAATAAAATGAACAGCATATAAAATATGCATATAAACAAATAAATACTTTATATTATTTCCGCGAAATTTCTTAATGATTTATAAAGCCGCCGAAGATCCATAAAAACTCAAGAAAATGATTTTTTTGCACTTTTAATTAAATAAATGTTTATGTTCTCCTGAGTATCATTATTAAATAATATAATTTAGTGAGAAATAGAATTAAAACATGCTACACCGGAGTAAAAAAAAAAATTTATTTCACCATTTTGCGGTCGGGGATTGAACTTGGTTCGCCTGGAACCTGACTCCAGCGCCTTACCTCTAGGCTACCGATATAATGGACTTTATTAGAAATCTCTTTTTTGTTGTTAAATATACTTTTGTTGTTAAATATACTTCTGGTTGAAATTTCCAGACCATTTTCTCAGTTTTTGGTCTTTTGACCAAGAGCTACATTTTGAGATATTTCCCAAGTCTGTATCTGCAGTACTTTCAGAGATGAAAGTAGGCTTCAGACGGACAGACGGACAGACGGACAGACGGACAGACGGACAGACGGACAGACGGACAGACGGACAGAGCCTCTGTATAAGCTTTTTTTTTTTGAAAAAGCTAAAACGAGAATTTCTTCTTCGAGGGAAATGCATGGTTGACGTTTTGTTGGGGTACATTTTTATTTTCCATTTACAGATGTAATCAGACAAGATGTCAACACCGTTTTCGGCAGTGCAGATATTGAACAGAATTGGTGCTAAAACGGAACCCTGGGGCACTCCTACAGAGTTTCGACCTGGAGTCGCCGGCACGGCGCCATAGTTCTTCGTTTAAAATGCTATCTTGCCAGCGGATTTTTAGGATACGACGCAGGCATCTGTTGATGAAGACTTGTAGGCGCCCCGTGATGAATTGGGTGACTTTCCATGTTTCCCAACCGTACAAAAGAACTGGTGGCAATTTGGTGTTAGGGGAGATCTGCGTTGATCTCCATATTCGGGACAGGCATGCATATGCGCTTCGTGCTTTATTTATTCTGAAGCTGACGTCTTCTTCTGTCCCACCATTTTCGGTAATAATGCTACCGAGGTAGCAGAATTTATCTACCAGTTCCACGTCACGGTTATTCAGCGCTGTGAGTTCAATGGTGTTTGCATTTATCCACATTTCTTTGGTTTTAGTTGGATTTAGCCTTAAGCCTGCTGGACTACTTTCTGTTACCAAATTGTTCAACCCCATTGTACGCCGGCTCTTCTACTATCTAGAGCGCCGGCAAGGATGTCATTTATTACTAAAGGAAATAATAATGGCGAAAGTAGGCATCCTTGTCGTACTCCTGAGCCCACATGAAAGCTGCCGGATAATTTTCCATTTTGGAGAACTCTGCATTTGGAATTGTTATATGGGGCTTTTATCAATTCTATTATTTTATCAGGCAGTCCACGTTGCCGCAGTGCCTGCCATATAAATCTCCTATTAACCGAGTCGAACGATTTTTCATAGTCTCATAGTCTACGAAAGCAAGGTAAACGGGCGGGGGATCGGAATCCAGTCGACTACTCCACTATTATTCTCAAGGTGTAATATGATCTACACATGAGCGGCCCTTCCTGAATCCGGCCTGCTGCCTTGTAAGCGTTCGGTCTACTGCCTCTCTTATTCTTGATCATGTAATTTGGGACAAGATTTTACCCACAGTAGCTAATATACATATCCTTCTGGGACATTCCACGTCAAATCGGACACAATTATTCGACCCCCCTCCGTTTTGGCTGAAACTTTTCAGGGACTTTGGGCAACTATTTAAGACTACAAAAAATTTTTTTTAGAATTTTTTCAACAATTTATTGACAATAAAAATTAAATGTGTTTTTTAGGGATTTTTATGAATTTTGACTTTCTCTTTCGATTTTGGCTCTATATCTTTCGTTGGGGTTGACATTTTTGATAGGTTTTACATGTTTTCAGGTCAGGGGGTTGTTTACAAACGGGCAAATTTGCTGAAAAACATAAACATATGTTCTAATTCAATGTCAAAAGGTCAAAAAATTGTAAAAAAAACCTTAAAAAACAATTTTTCAAATACCCCATCACCAAAATGGACTTTGTTGGTGTCAAAATATTCGGGAGAAGTCACTCTAACACCTCGATCAAAAATCTCGATGGGATCTGAAGGATTTCGAAAGTTATGAGTATTTGTTTATAATCATTAATTTTTTACGTTGTTTATTTTACGTTGTTTATTGGATATTTTTGAAACGTCATCAATTTTCAAAAAAACTTGTCTATGGGGTGTTTTCAGTTGCTGATTACGACTCTGCGGTCAGATTTTCAAAAAAAAAATAAACATTTTCCATAAAATGAATTTTGAAAGCCGCGAAGATGTGTGGTGATAGTTGTCTTCAAGGCCACGGTCTGCCGTCGATCTGTGTGTGAAAGGTGGCCTTACGATATGGCTAAATCCTACACCAATTTTTTTATGCGGACGCCAGAAAGTATCATAGCAGCTCCTCGATTATTTACCCGCCACCGGCCCCAGCCAAACGCACAACACGACAAATGCTGCGGAGTACCTGCCAAGTTACACTGACCCGTGAAATTAAAATATGAGACAACAGGAATGGCACTCGCCGAATTGCAGCGTAATGGAATTCTTGTTGCGTATGAATGCTCACGTTTTGGTGTGTCCATTACAAGCGGTAAGGCGAGTGGAATAGAGGAAGGCAAGTATGAGTTAAAATTATCAGTTATATTTACTTAAATCTTGTAGTTATACCCGTAAATACGTATTTTCAGTGTTAATAATAGAGATTTTTAAAATTTGAAAAATCTCACGAGAGATTAGGGGGAGCGGGAGGGGGTCGAGCCAAATATCACGACATCTCACCATATGTAGGTGGTCGAAAAATCGCAAAAATCGCCTCACGTAATTTACGACGACCTCTAAATAAGCTCATTTATAGGAACAACCGAACGTAACTTTCAAGAAAGCTAAATGTCTTATATAGTCTGAATTCAGTCTACCAAATTCCCATGACAGCAGAAGGAGTTGCATACTATTGCGCGAGTTGTGTTTGTTTCTTTTCTCTAACTATTATTTGCTTGTTTTGAACTAGTTCCTCCTTTTTATCAAGCAGAGAAATAACCTCCTCACGTACTGCCTCAACTTTGTCTTGACAAATAGCACTGTTTTCCACCCTAGTCCCTTATAGTTAAAACTATTCAAATATTCCGGTCAAGTCCAAACTCTCCGTATTACACAAATCGAATATAGTCGGCTCTTAAAGAGATTCCCTTACAAGAAGAGAAAAACTAAATTCAAATGAATTTTTGATTCTTCTACACCATCTCCTCTGTCGTGTTTTTTTTTTTTTGTAAACTTTATGCGAAGCCAGAAGTTTGTTTTATATTTTATTTTGCGTAGATCCCGCATTCAGGGCCTAAGACAAAGGTCAATTCAATTTGCAAAATTGAAGCGCATTCAGGCAAATCATTCGGATAAATAAAATTAAATTGAAAATGTATACATACATGCTTGTACTAAAAATGTATCTTTATTTATTCAGTAATAAAATTTCACTTTTCCAAGTCACATCTCTCCATTTTAAAGATTCATGAGAAAATGCCCGTTCGGACTAAAAAAAAATCCTTTTAAGCGTATGTAGAAAAACATTTCTAAGCTTTTTCCAAGAGTTCTTTTTTTGCGAAACTGTCATTATATTTGAACAAATGTAACAGTTCTGAGCTGAAGTTTCATTCTATTGTTTCAGTCCAGTACACTAAAAAATCAGGGGAAAAGAAAAGACAAACACGAAAAAATAATAGAATAACAATTTCGTAGAGTCTTCCACATTTACAAAGAATCACGGATTGGCACCTCTAGAAAATTCTTAAGCACACTAAAAAAAACACTGGAAGCATTCAAAAGAAGCTTCAACATTGGACATTATCTTGAAATTTTCATCAAGCCCTTGAATTCCACCTTTACCAAAATATTTTATATATATTTGCATTATACCTAAAAAGGAGCGGTTATAAAATATTCAAAATACTCGTGCACGCCCTACTTCAATCCTTAGAATAAAAAAGGAGTAGAATAAGAAGAAGAAATAGTTTCGGGATACTCTCAGGTGAATTTCTTAGAAGACACCCAGGTTGAGAAGGTCGAACCCATTTCTATCACAAAACTCCTTTTTTCCTTCTATAACACGTAAGACAAAAGTGTGAATACAAATGGTTTTAAAGTTTCTTCATCTTGTTAAATATTTCAAAGGAGACAATTATTTTTTTGTTGTTTTAAAATTCGTTTGTTTTGTCACGTTATAGTGCTTAAGATAATGGGAAACTTACGAAAACTTTTAGTCCTTTTTTTTGTTTATATGTAGTATACAAAACACACAAAAAAACAGAAACAAAAAAACCGAACGTAAAGCTTTATGGAAATAAAGTTAAACCTTGAATAAGAATATGAGCCTTGACTCCTTTTTAAAGTCCTTTTTTTGGTTGTTGTTTTTTCAATCCTTTCATAAATGTTAAGACAGACCTTTTTGTTTATTTTGTATTGTGCTGAAGAGTATCAAGGTTAAAGGATGTCTAATATAAAGAACATGTCCTTGAAATGAATAAAGTCAAGCCGAAATTTTAAGGGTCATAAGAAATTCTGAACGTTAGAACCTTTAACACACAAATTTTTATCCATACGAAGAGTTTATTTTTGTGTAAAAATCGCTCGTTTTTAGGTATATTTACACTTTAATCCTATTACATGCTGCAGCACCAAACTTCTTTTACAATAACAACTGAAAATTACAGTGAAAATGTTTTGTGTTTTTCGTATTGCAATATTGGTTTTTTAAAAGATAATCTCCAAAATCATGAAGGTAGCTTAGGGAGTAAGGTGTTTGGCTACCATCCCCGAGGTCCCGGATTCGAGTACCGACATCCTCACGGTCCTTCGCCTTTTCCACTTTCCTTCACCCAATCTATACATTCCTGATTTCGCCTGTCATAGCCTTCCCTATCCCTTCCCCGCTCAACCAAAGCGCATGGCATCGGTTGTAGACCATTCAAAACGCGGGGGGGGGTGTTCCAAAATGACACCGTTAAGAAAATCGAACCCTAAACGTTTTTGGGGTCGCTGATCACGAAAATCGAGTTTTCACACTATATTGTAGGGGTAGTTTTAACCCCCTAAGGGTTGAAAATAATTTATTTTTGCCTGACAATACGCCCACAATCGAATTTGAAGCAAAAACTTGAAAAAAAATTTTTTTTACAATTTTTGCCATTTTTCGCCAATTTAGGGGTACTTTCAATCCTTACCATTAAGCTCGCCTAAATTTAGTACAAATCTACCACCTTCGCAAATAAATATTAAAAAAAAGTGCATTTCATCGCATTAGTTTTCATTATTATTGAAATAATCGCGAAAACCCCCTAAAAAGGGGTGTTTTTTGCATTTTTAGGGGTGACGCCCTAATTTTGGGACCGCGGGACCTCGATTTTCGTGATCAGTGACCCCAAAAACGTTTAGGGTTCGATTTTCTTAACGGTGTTATTTTGAAACACCATAACGCGCGTTTTGAATGGACTATTGGTTGATGAGATTCAACTCGTTTCGCTCCAGCGTGTTGTGCCTCGAGACCTCGATGTCAGAGTCGCGTTGGGAGTAGGTGGAATAAAATAATACACGGTTTGGTTGTGGCAGTTCCTTCCTTCACTTCTCCCTCTCTTCACTATCTTCCGACTAGACTTGCTGTTCGACATTACACTCTATACGGAAAAAAATAGATTGTCGGCAGTATTAAGGGCCTTTCCTGAGTCTCTAGTCTTTCACATAAAAAATTTAAAAAAAAAAAAAAACAATAATAATCATATCAAAAAGTATCTTACAGAACAGTGTAGCGAATGTACGCATCACTTAAGCCGTTTGATCTAGTTACTCCAGATATTTTCAAGGCTTTCAAATGACAGTTTTTTCTTTGATAATACACCTGTTTGATTCCACGATGCGCGGCATGGTCTCTGACTTTTGTTTTCTTCCACCTATATAACCTGTCTTTTTTTTCCTCTATACATAAACTCCCTGAGTTTTTCCTTCCATTGCCTGTAAACACCTGTAATAGCACATACAACAAACGACAGTATAAAGAGGCTTCTCTATGAATATGAACTGTAATCCTTCACAAAATTAAGGTAGTACAGGAGGGCATCGAGTTCCAGCGATAGGACTTTATTCTACGACCTGCTCTACACCTTAGCGTGGACCTACAATGAGCATCAAAGTCAGATCCGCTGGGATCTATTCATGAAATTGGTGGGTGTTCCTATAATCACTACCCGGCCGATGAAAATATTGCAAGGGGTATATTTAGCCAAGGTATAGGACTAGTATACGACTTGCTAGTATGTTCGCTATTAGGCTGCTTACACACCAAACTCGACATCGACACGACATTACAAAACGTCCATCGACAAAAATTTTTTTGTCGAACCTTCGTACACACCAAATTCGACACCTCGACACCATTCGACAACCAGAACCACTCGACACAACGAAAGTCACTGCATAAGTACTCGACGTGTCCAAAGTCGTCGTTCGAAGTTTTTCCTCGTGTCGCCTTCAGTGGATATAAACTGATTTGAATTTGAAGCCCTTCGTCGGAAACGGTTTTTTTTCCTTGTCGAGTTCTGTCGTGTCGTGTCGGTGTCGAATTCAGTGTGAATACACTCGTTTAATAATAAGAATAAATGGGTGTCACAACAGAAAATCTTGTCGTGTCGTGTCGATGTCGAATTCAGTGTGAATAGACTCGCTTAAGGGGGTAGACTATAGTAAAATTTTCAAAAAATTCATTTCTTTTTTTGCTTTAAATTTGAAATCAGCCACCTCGAAAACCACCGAGTGAGAAATTTCATCACAAAATAATCAAGATTTCACGTTTTGGTCAGAAATTTGGGACTCTGTCCCACAGTGCAATGTTCAAACGCGTTTTTCTCGAAACGATGTTTTTCAAAACGGTGTACATGATATCTCAAGATCTAATCGACGAATTGACTTGAAATTTGACACACTTCTTTTATGGATGAGTGCCTCTGGCGTCACGTAGGATTTTGTCAATATCTTGCTTTGTTCAATAATTATTAACAATCAAAACATGAAATTTGTGCAAATACGTTTTTTCGGCACAAATTTCATGTTATGATTGTTAATAATTATTGAATAAAGCAAGATATTGACAAAATCCTACGTGACGCCAGAGGCACTCATCCATAAAAGAAGTGTGTCAAATTTCAAGTCAATTCGTTGATTAGATCTTGAGATATCATGTACACCGTTTTGAAAAACATCGTTTCGAGAAAAACGCGTTTGAACATTGCACTGTGGGACAGAGTCCCAAATTTCTGGCCAAAACGTGAAATCTTGATTATTTTGTGATGAAATTTCTCACTCGGTGGTTTTCGAGGTGGCTGATTTCAAATTTAAAGCAAAAAAAAATTTGTTGTCTGTAAAGAGGGTTTACGGACGATAGTTTAACGTGACAACGTCATGAGAAAACATTGATGAAATTATTGCATACTTTTATGAATAAAATTGAATCATTTATATTAAACTAGCAAAAACCCGCGTGCGTTGCAACGCCTTTCAATAAAATAATATTATGAGGACACAGTCTGCGATAGGAAAAAGCTATAGTGAAAAAAGAACAAATCTGGGCAAATTGATTTCGGGAGATGACCGCCATGGACCAAACGATATATTGAGTATACTATATTGCCTATGGTGTTCTACTTATCATACTCTTTCATTTGATACCCATGTCGAAGGGGTTGTGAAGAAAATGGTAATCCGCCCTCTTGAGATGGCCGCTATGGACCAAACGATATATTGAGTATACTATATTGCTTATATTGTTCTACTTATCATACTCTTTCATTTGATACCCATATAGAAGGAGTTGTGAAGAAAATGGTAAACCGCCCTTTTGAGATGGCCGCCATGGACCAAATTATAAATTGAGTATACTATATTGCTTATGGTGTTCTACTTTTCATAGCCTTTCATTTGATACCCATGTCTGGGGTGTTGTGAAGAAAATGGCAATCCGCCCTCTTGAGATGGCCGCCATGAATCTAAAGACATAGTCTATGGCATTCTTCTTATAATGCCCTTTCATTTGATACCAATGTCGAGGGGGTAGTGAAGAAAATGATCATCCTCCCTCTTGAGATGACCGCCATGGACCAAACGATATATTGAGTATACTTTATTGCCTATGGTGTTCTACTTATCATACCCTTTCATTTGAAATCCATATCGAGAGGTGTGAAGATAATGGTAATCCAACCTCTGGAGACGGCCGCTATGGACCAAACGATATATATTGAGTATACTGTATTGCTTATGTGTTCTACTTATCATACTCTCTCATTTGATACCCATCTCGAAGGGGTTGTGAAGAAAATGGTAATCCGCCCGCTTGAGATGATCGCCATGGACCAAACGATATATTGAGTATACTTTATTGCCTATGGTGTTCTACTTATCATACTCTTTCATTCGATATCCATGTCGAAGGTGTTGTGAAGAAAATGGTAATCCGCATTCTTGAGGTGGCCGCTATGGACCAAGCGACATATTGAGTATACTATATTGCTTATATTGTTCTACTTATCATACTCTTTCATTGGATACCCATTTCGAATGGGTTGTGAAGAAAATGGTCATCTGCTCTCTTGTGATGACTGCCATGGACCAAACGATATATTGAGTATACTATATTGCTTTTGGTGTTCTACTTACCATAACCTTTCATTTGATATCCATGTCGAGGCGTTGTAAAGAAAATGGTAATCCGCCCTCTTGAGATGGCTGCTATGGACCAAACGCCTGCTTTTCTGTTGAAATTTTTTTGCTATAAACCTCACGGAGCCCGAGACCTTTCCAACGAATGCAAAACCGTGGAAATCGGATCGTGCGTTCTCTAAATATAGCGTCTGGAAGGAAAACCCGACTTCTTTTTATATTATAGATAATAACAGTGAACGTCCCACCTTGCGACTTGTGAATGGTAATAGCACAAGCAGGAACGCAAGGAAACTGTTTTCGTTTGCATTTCACAGTTTTCGTCAGTGTAATGTTCACTATTTTCTTATACACCGGCACCCAGTTAGGAGACAGAGTGTTTGGCTTGCTTTGCTTATTGTTGACAATTTGACAAATTTAATCTAATTAATATTGACAATTTTAATCAAATTTTTAAGATTACTACGATCAAATTTTTAAAATTACTTCGGGAGATAACGGGACATAACGGGACATAACGGGACAATGAGTCATCATTTTTCGTGCATGCAGCCGGCGTTCATCGTTTTAATAGACGTTGTCACGTCAAAAAAAAACATCGTAAATCGCAAAACACTAAAAAAATGAAGAATATTGGAATTTTTCTCGTTCTTAGAAGCTACATACATACATACATTCTAAATGGAGACACCCAAGTTTCTTTTTTCCGTTAATTCCCTGTATTATAGTGGATAGTGGGGATAGACTCCCTCTCTGGCACAATTTCTTTTTTTTTTGTTTTTCAAATATATCCAGGAATCACCCCTGAAACTATAAGCCACATATTCCTACATGTCATGTCATACGTCACATAGTCCTTCATGTACCCCGTTTATGACTAGGTTCAACCTAGGTTGAACCTAGGTTCAACCCAGTCATAAACGGGGATCGAGTTGATACTGGGTCCACTCAACTCAACTTAGCTGTCCTACCTGAATCGAGTTGATATTTTGCCTTATATACGTGGGTTGGGTGGAAATTGGGTTGAAATGACATCTGTGTTGTTTGTTTACTATATGTGAAATCTTCCTTCGGCGTTAGTTTTGTTTTGTGTCCGGTGTTTTCGAAGCGCGTATAAATTTTTGTAGACTAAATAATAAAAATAATTTTTATAATGGCAAAGAGAAATGATTGGGAGCACAAAGAAACAAAAATAATGTTGGAAATTATGCAGGAACAAAATTCCCTTCATCATTTTGATGGGAAGCTTTATAGAAAATCAGAAATTTTTAAAAATATAGAGAAAGAGTTAGTAAAAAGAGGCTTCACAACAAAGTCAAAAGAGCAAATTGAAACCCGATACAAAAATTTAAAAAAGACGTATATTATTATAAAAAAAATTTGTTGTCTGTAAAGAGGGTTTACGGACGATAGTTTAACGTGACAACGTCATGAGACCGTGGTAGCTGTCTGAAATCTCCGCATAATATCACGTGGATGCCTCCGAATGGTTTGTCATAAAATCCGGTAATCTGCTGCAGTCGGTAGTTGATTTTTTGAAGAATGGCTGAACTTAACATGCTGATCTCGTCGACGAAAACAGCTTTGACGCCAACGAAGATGTTTCTGTAGGCTTGCAAATTTTCTGTGGATAAGAGTTTTGTCACGCGACGCGATGTGCTTGCACAGGCAATGTAGGCGTTGTTCATCGAGTTGTGCTCCTGAGTGTATCGGTTGTACGCTTCCATAAGGCACTTTAATGTGTAAGTTTTTCCACAGCCCGCCGGACCGGTGAAGAAAATTTGTAGCGCTTCCAAAATGCCATCTCCACAACCATGTAATGGGTGAATGACTTCAAGGATGATCTCCCGTTGTTCCGGATTGGGGGTTCGAAGAAACTCGCAATACTGCTGCTTTGACATCACATTGCTGCGCTTTTTCACAATCGAGAATCCACAACAAATATTATTGTTGACAATTTTTGACAATTTTAATCAAATTTTTAAGATTACTACAATCAAATTTTTATTAAAATTACTACGGGACTTACGGGACTAACGGGACTAACGGGACAATGAGTCATCATTTTTCGTGCATGCAGCCGGCGTTCATCGTTTTAATAGACGTTGTCACGTCAAAAAAGAAATGAATTTTTTGAAAATTTTACTGTAGTCTACCCCCTTAATGATAAGAATAGATGTGTGTCGCGACAGAAAAATGTTGTCGAATTTCGTCGTGTCGTGTCGATGTCGAGTTTGGTGTGTAAGCAGCCTTACCGTCTTACTGATGGTACCGTCTTCAAACCAGAAAGGTGGCGGCGGTCTATCGGCACATTGGCTATTTGGTTTTTTTATGCAACGGACTAGAGAGGCATAGGGAAAGTCTCTTTGTGCTGTCGACAATCTATTTTTTCGTATATATTGTCGAACAGTAGCTCTAGCCGGAAGATAGAGAGAAGAGAAGGAAGGAACTGTCACAACCTAGTCGCGATATTTTTTTTTATTCCACATACTCGCAACCATTCCGCGACTCTGACATCGTGGCATTGAGAACAACTCGCTGGAGTGTTATGTCTCCTGAAACGAGTTCAATCTCATCAACCAACCGATGGCATGCGCTTGGTAGAGCGGGGAAGGACTAGGGAAGGCTATGACAGGGGGAATCAGGAATGTAAAGAGGGAATAAGAGAGAGAAGGAAAGTAATGTAAGTGGAAAAGGCGAAGGACCGTGGGGCTGGCCGGAATTCGAACCCGGGACCTCTGGGGTGGTAGTCAGATGCCTTACCCCTAGACTACCGACACCCCCAAAGTGTGGCTTGTGGTTGCGAGTGGCTCCATCAGGAGATACCCAGGTGGCTTTATGGATATCTTTAATCGCAAATCTAGTACTTGCAGCGACAAGTTCTTCCTTGCTGCCATCTCTACAACTCGCTGTCCATTGTCACTAGTGTTTTCGTGCAAGCTGTGGTTGCCGACCTATTGCCTGTATACGGGCTTCCGGGCATACTTTGGCGTTTAGATCTCCCATTATAATTTTTACATCATACCTGGGGCAGGCATTAAGTTCCCGTTCAACTAATTCGAATGATTGCGAAGTAGAGGGGCAAATTTCGGCGTTTACCTATATATGTCCATTGCTGAGTGCGATATATCGGTTAGTGGAGTGGCAGTAGCACAGCTCTGCAGCGATATAATGGGATAAAATGCATCTGCCAGAGAGATGACAGTATGTGCATGCTGCACCATTGATGCTTAATAAATGAATTCATGGACAATGAAGAATTCTTCTTTATCATCATCCAGGGGACTCTTCTGTAGGTTCGTGAACGTTTATGAGTGTGATGTTCGTAAATTTACCTCGCACACGAAGTGTGCCTTACCTTTCGTTTATTGCTTCAAAGCCGATAATGGTATGCTTCATTCTTTTGCTGAAAATAAAACCTACTCCCAGAACAGCGGTGTTTTGTATGACAGCTGTAATATACGTCATACTCAGGTATGGTATCCATGCAAAACACCATTCCCTGTCCATGTGTCCTCCACCATGTCATGTTGTGTAGCTAGAGTTCTGTAAAGAGTTCGAACATTCCATGAGAAAATTCGTAAATGGTGTTCCTTTTTAATTGCCTTGTTCGTCGTCGGTTATTCCAGTATCCGAGGCATGCTGTTCGTGATGTAATAAGTTTTTCCGGGTGAGGTTATTAGCCTCACGCCAGCCTTACTTGGAAGGGACTAACCCGGTCATATTAGCCTATTCTCTCTCATATAATAGTTACCAGTGGCCACCGCTAGGAGGTGGTGATCGCACTTCCATCAGTCCGAAATAGTTGCAGCATGTTGTGCATGTTATGCTACATGTTATTCTCCCTATTCCACTGATGACTGACCACCGTTCAAACAGTAATATACAATTTAATTTGGAAAAACTTGTGACTCATATTGTAGTCAATTATCTTGGTCACCGTAAAGCGTTCCATTTATACTCAATAAGACGTGGTTAATACTTAATTGGGGGACTGATTGGGAAACGTTACGTAAATTTCATTCGTTCAACCAGCAAAACTTCACTGCTTCACTTTGGTTGATTAGTAAACTGGAAAACAATGAATAATCATTAATTCGTTTTTAACGAGTACTTATGTAAATTGATCCAACTTGGGCCAAACTTGATAATTCTAATTGGGTCGAAATGGGCCAATGCGTTACATTTTATATTTGGCCCCAACTCAGATTCATTATGTGGCCCTAGTGTTACATTTAGGGAAACCGCATGTGGTCGAAACAAAATATTTCTAGTTGAGGTAGTATCGGATGGCGTCCAATGTATCGCCTACATCAATTCGGCCACTGTTCCCAGGTGATAATTCAATCACTCGCAATTTTCCTAATCTTCATTAATGATTTGCTCTCAATCCCCTTCTGGTGATGGCAATCGACGTTATTTTGACGCCTTCGACGATAAAGTGATGTCCAATTCAACCAACCATTATATCAAATCGATTCTTTATTGGTGCCGCAAGAATCGTGTAGAATTTAACGCCTCCAAAATGAGGTATACTGTCATCCCTTGCATCGACCTTCCTTCTATCTCAAACTACGATCCGACCCAACTCTTAACATCCCAGGAGAAACTTAAAATGAGAATAGCCGATGGAATGATCACATATTCCAAATGACCAAACAAACGACCCAATGCCTTGGATTCCTTTAGAGAAGGAACGAATGTCCAACTCCACCACAGCATTGCAGACTACAAGCTGCAATTCCTACGCCCGACCCGCCTCGAGACAATTCATTTCTTTAGACTTAAAAAAGCCTTTTAGCTTGACAAAGTACAAAACTGTGGAGTAAGGCGCCTGACTGCTATCCCCAGAGGCATTTCCCGCCTGCATTGACTCGTTAAGGCACCGTAGTGTAACGAACCACGTTTCGTTACCAAGAACCCTTTCCACTAACGTTAGAAAAATACTACAGTACCACGTTTCAACTCTAGAATGTCTCTAATAGCTTAGCAATAAATTAGTAATAAGCATGTATCTAGGGATAGCCCGTAGTTAGATACTTAAATATAACTATAAGAAACATGAAAACATGTATCCCGAGTTTACTTAGATTTAAGAGACAGAAATTGTTAGTGTATAAGTATATTTCGAATAAAGAAATGTTATTTTGTAAGAAGGTGTTTGTTCTCACACGACCTTGGACAACTCGAGAGCTCCCGGCAACCTTCCCTTAAAAAAGGAGGTTAGAGAACACCCGGACGAAACACCATTACAGTAGTAGGGTGCCAGCTTGGTGAAATTTTGCCGCTATTATCAAGGGTCGCGCAAGCGACCCGACCGTTGCAAGGTTAAAAAGGTTATATAAAATAATAAATTTTAAAATAATATAAAAAAAAAAAAAATCAATTTAAAATAATAAAAAAAATAAATCAAAAAAATAAATCAATAAAAAAAATAAAAAAAAGAAAAATAAAAAACAAAGAATCAAAGTCCAAGAAAGGACGCGCTGCGCGACTATACTTACGCGAGTTTGGCCCCGTTATTCGTTTGTCTCTCTCTAGCCTAAACCATTTTCAGTATTCAAGATAAGGAAAGAGAGAGGCTAGCGAGAAACGACTTTCGTCTCCGCGCCATAAGTGACACCTTGCGGTCGAACCGTGAGACGTAAAACGTTGTCAAGGGTAGCGGAATACTAGATTCTATGAAATTGACTTTTTTAAAACGTTTTTTGTATGTTTTTAGCTCGCTTTCTTGTCTGTCTGTTTGTCCGGTACAAATCTTGCAATCGATTTTTTGACTACTTCCGGTTACCCGATCACCCTGAAATTTTGCACACAGCTTCAGCTCCGATGACAATACAATATGGTATACTCATTATACCGTTAGATCAATGGCGGAGGACTCTAGACGACGGATTACTGTTTTCTTCTCGGAACAAATTTTGCATTCGAATTTTCAAATACTTCCGGATATCCAATCATGGTGAAATTTTGCACACAGCTTTAGCTGTGATGACAATGCAATATGGTACATACCTTTAGTCCATGGAGGCCGTCTCAGGAGGGCGGACTGAAATATTCTTCACAAACCCTTCGACATGGATATTAAATGAAATGGTATGATAAGTAGAACACCATAAGCAATATAGTATACTCAATTTATCGTTTGGTCCATGGCGGTCATCTCCAGAGGGCGGATTACCGTGATCCATGGCGGCCTCCTCAGGAGGGTGGGTTACCATTCTCTTCAGAGCACTTTCGACATGGGTATCAAATGAAAGGGTATGATAATTAGAAAACAATAAGCAATATAGTATACTCAATATTTCGTTTGGTCCATGGCGGCTATCTCAAGAGGACCGATTAACATTTTCTTCACAACCCCCTCGACATGGGTATCAAACGAAAGGGCATCAAAAGTAATGCAATAAGCTATGTCTTTAGATCCATGGCCACCTCCTCAGGAGGGCCGGTTACCATTCTCTTCAGAACCCTTTCGACATGGGTATCAAATGAAAGGGTATGATAAGTAAAACACCATAAGCAATACAATATACTCAGAACATCATTAGGTCCATGGCGGCCTCTTCAGGAGGGTGGGTTACCATTCTCTTCAGAGCCCTTTCGACATGGGTATCAAATGAAAGGGTATGATAATTAGAAAACAATAAGCAATATAGTATACTCAATATTTCGTTTGGTCCATGGCGGCCATCTCAAGAGGACGGATTAACATTTTCTTCACAACCCCCTCGACATGGGTATCAAACGAAATCAAACGAAAGGGCATCAAAAGTAATGCAATAAACTATGTCTTTAGATCCATGGCCACCTCCTCAGGAGGGCCGGTTACCATTCTCTTCAGAACCCTTTCGACATGGGTATCAAATGAAAGGGTATGATAACTAAAACACCATAAGCAATACAATATACTCAGAACATCATTAGGTCCATGGCGGCCTCCTCAGGAGGGTCGGTTACCATTCTCTTCAGAATCCTTTCGACATGGGTATCAAACGAAAGGGTATGATAAGTAGAATACCATAACCAATATAGTATGCTCAACATTTCGTTTGGTCCATGGCGGCCATCTCAAGAGGACGGATTAACATTTCTTTCAGAACCCCCTAGACATGGGTATCAAACGAAAGGCCATCAAAAGTATTGCAATAAGCTATGTCTTTAGATCCATGGCGACCTCCTCAGGAGGGCCGGTTACCATTCTCTTCAGAACACTTTCGACATGGGTATAAAATGAAAGGGTATGATAAGTAAAACACCATAAGCAATACAATATACTCAGAACATCATTAGGTCCATGGCGGCCTCCTCAGGAGGGTGGGTTATCATTCTCTTCAGAACCCTTTCGACATGGGTATCGAATGAAAGGGTATGATAAGTAGAATACCATAACCAATATAGTATGCTCAATATTTCGTTTGGTCCATGGCGGCCACTCAAGAGGACGGATTAACATTTCTTTCAGAACCCCCTCGACATGGGTATCAAACGAAAGGCCATCATAAGTAATGCAATAAGCTATGTCTTTAGATCCATGGCCACCTCCTCAGGAGGGCCGGATACCATTCTCTTCAGAACCCTTTCGACATAGGTATCAAATGAAAGGGTATGATAAGTAAAACACCATAAGCAATACAATATACTCAGAACATCATTAGGTCCATGGCGGCCTCCTCAGGAGGGTCGGTTACCATTCTCTTCAGAACCCTTTCGACATGGGTATCAAATGAAAGGGTATGATAAGTAGAATACCATAACCAATATAGTGTGCTCAACATTTCGTTTGGTCCATGGCGGCCATCTCAAGAGGACGGATTAACATTTCTTTCAGAACCCCCTAGACATGGGTATCAAACGAAAGGCCATCAAAAGTATTGCAATAAGCTATGTCTTTAGATCCATGGCGACCTCCTCAGGAGGGCCGGTTACCATTCTCTTCAGAACACTTTCGACATGGGTATAAAATGAAAGGGTATGATAAGTAAAACACCATAAGCAATACAATATACTCAGAACATCATTAGGTCCATGGCGGCCTCCTCAGGAGGGTGGGTTATCATTCTCTTCAGAACCCTTTCGACATGGGTATCGAATGAAAGGGTATGATAAGTAGAATACCATAACCAATATAGTATGCTCAATATTTCGTTTGGTCCATGGCGACCATCTCAAGAGGACGGATTAACATTTTTTTCAGAACCCCCTCGACATGGGTATCAAACGAAAGGCCATCATAAGTAATGCAATAAGCTATGTCTTTAGATGCATGGCCACCTCCTCAGGAGGGCCGGATACCATTCTCTTCAGAACCCTTTCGACATAGGTATCAAATGAAAGGGTATGATAAGTAAAACACCATAAGCAATACCATATACTCAGAACATCATTAGGTCCATGGCGGCCTCCTCAGGAGGGTCGGTTACCATTCTCTTCAGAACCCTTTCGACATGGGTATCAAATGAAAGGGTATGATAAGTAGAATACCATAAACAATATAGTATGCTCAATATTTCGTTTGGTCCATGGCGGCCATTCCAAGAGGACGGATTAACATTTTCTTCACAACCCCCTCGACATGGGTATCAAACGAAAAGGCATCATAAGTAATGCAATAAGCTATGTCTTTAGATCCATGGCCACCTCCTCAGGAGGGCCGGTTACCATTCTCTTCAGAACCCTTTCGACATAGGTATCAAATGAAAGGGTATGATAAGTAAAACACGATAAGCAATACAATATACTCAGAACATCATTAGGTCCATAGCGGCCTCCTCAGGAGGGTGGGTTACCATTCTCTTCAGAACCCTTTCGACATGGGTATCGAATGAAAGGGTATGATAAGTAGAATACCATAACCAATATAGTATGCTCAATATTTCGTTTGGTCCATGGCGGCCATTCCAAGAGGACGGATTAACATTTTCTTCACAACCCCCTCGACATGGGTATCAAACGAAAAGGCATCATAAGTAATGTAATAAGCTATGTCTTTAGATCCATGGCCACCTCCTCAGGAGGGCCGGTTACCATTCTCTTCAGAACACTTTCGACATGGGTATCAAATGAAAGGGTATGATAAGTAAAACACCATAAGCAATACAATATACTCAGAACATCATTAGGTCCATAGCGGCCTCCTCAGGAGGGTGGGTTACCATTCTCTTCAGAACCCTTTCGACATGGGTATCGAATGAAAGGGTATGATAAGTAGAATACCATAACCAATATAGTATGCTCAATATTTCGTTTGGTCCATGGCGGCCATTCCAAGAGGACGGATTAACATTTTCTTCACAACCCCCTCGACATGGGTATCAAACGAAAAGGCATCATAAGTAATGCAATAAGCTATGTCTTTAGATCCATGGCCACCTCCTCAGGAGGGCCGGTTACCATTCTCTTCAGAACACTTTCGACATGGGTATCAAATGAAAGGGTATGATAAGTAAAACACCATAAGCAATACAATATACTCAGAACATCATTAGGTCCATAGCGGCCTCCTCAGGAGGGTGGGTTACCATTCTCTTCACAACCCTTTCGACATGGGTATCGAATGAAAGGGTATGATAAGTAGAATACCATAACCAATATAGTATGCTCAATATTTCGTTTGGTCCATGGCGGCCATCTCAAGAGGACGGATTAACATTTCTTTCAGAACCCCCTCGACATGGGTATCAAACGAAAGGCCATCAAAAGTATTGCAATAAGCTATGTCTTTAGATCCATGGCGACCTCCTCAGGGGGGCCGGTTACCATTCTCTTCAGAACACTTTCGACATGGGTATAAAATGAAAGGGTATGATAAGTAAAACACCATAAGCAATACAATATACTCAGAACATCATTAGGTCCATGGCGGCCTCCTCAGGAGGGTGGGTTACCATTCTCTTCAGAACCCTTTCGACATGGGTATCAAATGAAAGGGTATGATAAGTAGAATACCATAAACAATATAGTATGCTCAATATTTCGTTTGGTCCATGGCGGCCATTCCAAGAGGACGGATTAACATTTTCTTCACAACCCCCTCGACATGGGTATCAAACGAAAAGGCATCATAAGTAATGCAATAAGCTATGTCTTTAGATCCATGGCCACCTCCTCAGGAGGGCCGGTTACCATTCTCTTCAGAACACTTTCGACATGGGTATCAAATGAAAGGGTATGATAAGTAAAACACCATAAGCAATACAATATACTCAGAACATCATTAGGTCCATAGCGGCCTCCTCAGGAGGGTGGGTTACCATTCTCTTCAGAACCCTTTCGACATGGGTATCGAATGAAAGGGTATGATAAGTAGAATACCATAACCAATATAGTATGCTTAATATTTCGTTTGGTCCATGGCGGCCATCTCAAGAGGACGGATTAACATTTCTTTCAGAACCCCCTCGACATGGGTATCAAACGAAAGGCCATCAAAAGTATTGCAATAAGCTATGTCTTTAGATCCATGGCGACCTCCTCAGGGGGCCGGTTACCATTATCTTCAGAACACTTTCGACATGGGTATAAAATGAAAGGGTATGATAAGTAAAACACCATAAGCAATACAATATACTCAGAACATCATTAGGTCCATGGCGGCCTCCTCAGGAGGGTGGGTTACCATTCTCTTCAGAACCCTTTCGACATGGGTATCAAATGAAAGGGTATGATAAGTAGAATACCATAAACAATATAGTATGCTCAATATTTCGTTTGGTCCATGGCGGCCATTCCAAGAGGACGGATTAACATTTTCTTCACAACCCCCTCGACATGGGTATCAAACGAAAAGGCATCATAAGTAATGCAATAAGCTATGTCTTTAGATCCATGGCCACCTCCTCAGGAGGGCCGGTTACCATTCTCTTCAGAATACTTTCGACATGGGTATCAAATGAAAGGGTATGATAAGTAAAACACCATAAGCAATACAATATACTCAGAACATCATTAGGTCCATAGCGGCCTCCTCAGGAGGGTGGGTTACCATTCTCTTCAGAACCCTTTCGACATGGGTATCGAATGAAAGGGTATGATAAGTAGAATACCATAACCAATATAGTATGCTTAATATTTCGTTTGGTCCATGGCGGCCATCTCAAGAGGACGGATTAACATTTCTTTCAGAACCCCCTCGACATGGGTATCAAACGAAAGGCCATCAAAAGTATTGCAATAAGCTATGTCTTTAGATCCATGGCGACCTCCTCAGGGGGCCGGTTACCATTATCTTCAGAACACTTTCGACATGGGTATAAAATGAAAGGGTATGATAAGTAAAACACCATAAGCAATACAATATACTCAGAACATCATTAGGTCCATGGCGGCCTCCTCAGGAGGGTGGGTTACCATTCTCTTCAGAACCCTTTCGACATGGGTATCAAATGAAAGGGTATGATAAGTAGAATACCATAAACAATTTAGTATGCTCAATATTTCGTTTGGTCCATGGCGGCCATTCCAAGAGGACGGATTAACATTTTCTTCACAACCCCCTCGACATGGGTATCAAACGAAAAGGCATCATAAGTAATGCAATAAGCTATGTCTTTAGATCCATGGCCACCTCCTCAGGAGGGCCGGTTACCATTCTCTTCAGAACACTTTCGACATGGGTATCAAATGAAAAGGTATGATAAGTAAAACACCATAAGCAATTCAATATACCATAAACAATATAGTATACGCAATATTTCGTTTGGTCCATGGCGGCCATCTCAAGATTGCGGGTTACCATTTTCTTCTCAACGGGACGCGCTGCGCGACTCTAGTTACGCGAGTTTGGCCCCGTTATTCGTTGTGTCTCTCTCTACCCTAAACCATTTCAGTATTCAAGATAAGGAAAGAGAGAGGCTAGCGAGAAACGACTTTCGTCTCCGCGCTATAAGTGACACCTTGCGGTCGAACCGTGAGACGTAAAATTGTATTAAATTAATTAACACTTTACAGAAATGCAATGAATACTAGATTCTATGAAATTGACTTTTTGTATGTCGAGTGGCCTAGATTCTAAAGTTAAGTAAGTCCTTGGAACTATTTTATCCAGAAACTACGTTTTTTTGCTGTGCCTAAAATAGTAGAAAGAAAGTAAAAAAATAAAAACATACGAATTATAGAAACGGTACTAAAATTGTGGAAAAATAATTTGAAAAATTTAAATACTAAATTATTTATGCCCAGTGTTTAGTTTAGTTTTTTAAATAAGAAAGAAAATAAAAAAAATAAAATGTGACTTTTTTAAATTTTGGTTTTTAAAATGTGACATTTTATAGTTTCGTAAATTATCTAGATGGACTTTTTTCAATTTTGGTTATTACATACAGTTAATATAAATATTATTTTTATATAAAATTTACTAATTTAAAAATTCCATTTATTAATCTAATCGATTATTTACAAAAACGAAACAAATCCAAATAATGATAAAACAAAACAGATGATATATAAAAATCTAAATTATGTTGAATAAACTTCCAAAATTACCTCAAAAAGGTAAATGAATCACGTCGCAAGATTTCGCGCTTTTCTATCATCAATCTCCCTATTTCGATATTTCTATAATTATTGTCATTATTATATTGTTATTTTGTTTTTAATTTTGCTTAAGCTTTCTTTTTTAAAAATTGAAATTATTTTCAACAAAAGAAGCGAAATCAATTATTACGTAACAAATCGTTTGTTTTTTTATATTAGGTGCAACAAAAAAATCTGGGGCCTGTATTAAACAAGATTTAAAGGTTGTTAATTACTTATTGAGTTCGGCTTTGTTCAACCTTTAAATCTTGTTTAATACAGGCCCCAGATTTTTTTGTTGCACCTAATATAAAAAAACAAACGATTTGTTACGTAATAATTGATTTCGCTTCTTTTGTTGAAAATAATTTCAATTTTTAAAAAAGAAAGCTTAAGCAAAATTAAAAACAAAATAACAATATAATAATGACAATAATTATAGAAATATCGAAATAGGGAGATTGATGATAGAAAAGCGCGAAATCTTGCGACGTGATTCATTTACCTTTTTGAGGTAATTTTGGAAGTTTATTCAACATTATTTAGATAATATGAACTACAGAAATATCTCGCCGCGTAAGAACTGTAAGTTGTTAACAACCTTTAAATCTTGTTTAATACAGGCCCCAGATTTTTTTGTTGCACCTAATATAAAAAAAACAAACGACTTGTTACGCAATAATTGATTTCACTTCTTTTGTTGAATATAATTTCAATTTTTAAAAAAGAAAGCTTAAACAAAATTAAAAACAATAACAATACAATAATGACAATAATTATAGAAATATCGAAATAGGGAGATTGATGACAGAAAAGCGTGAAACTTTGAGGTAATTTTGGAAGTTTATTCAACATTAATTAGTAATACCATATTGCACTCGGCGCAGTGGCGCCCTCGGTACATAATATATTATCAAGGGTCGCGCAAGCGACCCGACCGTTGCAAGGTTAAAAAGGTTATATAAAATAATAAATTTTAAAATAATATAAAAAATAAATCAATTTAAAATAATAAAAAATAAATCAAAAAAATAAATCAAAAAAATAAATCAATAAAAAAAATTAAAAAAAGAAAAATAAAAAACAAAGAATCGAAGTCCAAGAAAGGACGCGCTGCGCGACTATACTTACGCGAGTTTGGCCCCGTTATTCGTTGTGTCTCTCTCTACCCTAAACCATTTTCAGTATTCAAGATAAGGAAAGAGAGAGGCTAGCGAGAAACGACTTTCGTCTCCGCGCCATAAGTGACACCTTGCGGTCGAACCGTGAGACGTAAAACGTTGTCAAGGGTAGCGGAATACTAGATTCTATGAAATTGACTTTTTTAAAACGTTTTTTGTATGGTTTTAGCTCGCTTTCTTGTCTGTCTGTTTGTCCGGTACAAATCTTGCAATCGATTTTTTGACTACTTCCGGTTAATTTTGCACACAGCTTCAGCTCCGATGACAATACAATATGGTATACTCATTATACCGTTAGATCAATGGCGGAGGACTCTAGACGACGGATTACTGTTTTCTTCTCGGAACAAATTTTGCATTCGATTTTTCAAATACTTCCGGATATCCAATCATGGTGAAATTTTGCACACAGCTTTAGCTGTGATGACAATGCAATATGGTACATACCTTTAGTCCATGGAGGCCGTCTCAGGAGGGCGGACTGAAATATTCTTCACAAACCCTTCGACATGGATATTAAATGAAATGGTATGATAAGTAGAACACCATCATAAGCAATATAGTATATAGTTCAGTCAATCTGGCGAAAAAAAAGGCGTCTGCTTGGAAAATCAAACAATTGGATGAAACTTGGTGGAGTAGGTAGGAAGTGATGTTAGAAAGTGACCTTGCTGAAGGCCGCCTGATACTCGTGTGCGTTTTTGAAAAAACTCAAAAAAACTTCAAAAAATATTTTGAAATGGATTTATCTCGAAAACTAAGGATCTTACAAACAAATGTTTCAAATAAAAAATGTAGAGGACATCGTTATCTACATTTTTTGTCATTGGTGCAACATTGTACAACAAAAAGTGTGCGCAGTAGGTGGCGCTAAAGTGCTCAAAAAAGGGTTTTTCACCCTTTTCACCCTTAAATTTTATTTTTTCAGCTACAATCCAAATGGGAAAATTGTTCCTTTCAAAATTACGAACAACTTTTATTTAAACATTTTTTTCATACGACTTACCGTTTCAGAGCAGCAGCTTGATGAAGTATGGAAATCCCAATATTATGCTTGCACAAAGTATAAAGACAAGCAAAGTGCATATAAAAGATGTAAATTCAATCAATCCAACGGAAGTACATCTTCGGAAAGCAACAGCAGCGGATCTCCACAACAAGAACCACCACCGAAGAGACTACGCAGCTCACGCAACAAATAAATCAACACTCTGCCGTTGAATTGCCACAAATCGTCGTTAAAATGTCAGTTCTCCATATGTGTTTGTCAATTAATCGCAACAAGTCAAAAATGACGTGTCCTAATTTACGAGTGAAATAGTTGTACCATTCCATGTTTTCTATTTGCTGACACAATTTGAGGTTAGATAGATGACGCTTGCAGCAGCAACAGCAGAGAGTTAACACTTGTTCCTAGAATAGCATAGGTGTTTGTATATTGTCACATAAAATGAATACATGTACATTATAAAAGAAATGTAAGCTTATTTACCAATACAATTGTGGACCTCCATTAGATTATTTTGTCGACCTAATCCACATTTCTCAAAGACTTGATGGCAATTTGTAACTGTAAAATTTTCAATGCATTATTTTATACTATACTTTGTTTGTAAAAAATAATAATTTCACAAAAGATTCAACTACTTTGAATATTTCATATAAAAGTATAAAAAATACGGATTATACATTTCTAATTTTGATAATTATTAAAAAAATTATTTGTTATAAACATTATTAATTGTTACATTCAAAGTTAAACAAAAATGACATCTTTTATATGCACTTTGCTTGTCTTTATACTTTGTGCAAGCGTAATATTGGGATTTCCATACTTCATCAAGCTGCTGCTCTGAAACGGTAAGTCGTATGAAAAAAATGTTTAAATAAAAGTTGTTCGTAATTTTGAAAGGAACAATTTTCCCATTTGGATTGTAGCTGAAAAAATAAAATTTAAGGGTGAAAAGGGTGAAAAACCCTTTTTTGAGCACTTTAGCGCCACCTACTGCGCACACTTTTTGTTGTACAATGTTGCACCAATGACAAAAAATGTAGATAACGATGTCCTCTACATTTTTTATTTGAAACATTTGTTTGTAAGATCCTTAGTTTTCGAGATAAATCCATTTCAAAATATTTTTTGAAGTTTTTTTGAGTTTTTTCAAAAACGCACACGAGTATCAGGCGGCCTTCAGCAAGGTCACTTTCTAACATCACTTCCTACCTACTCCACCAAGTTTCATCCAATTGTTTGATTTTCCAAGATCCATTTGCCAGATTGACTGAACTAATACTCAATTTATCGTTTGGTCCATGGCGGTCATCTCCAGAGGGCGGATTACCGTTTTCTTCACAACCCCCTCTATATGGGTATCAAATGAAAGGGCATCATAAAACGAATGCAATAAGCCATGTCCTTAGATCCATGGCAGATTCCTCAGGAGGGTGGGTTACCATTCTCTTCAAAACCCTTTCGACATGGGTATCAAATGAAAGGGTCTCGACATGGGTATCAAATGAAAGGGTATGATAAGTCGAATGCAATAAGCTATGTCTTTAGATCCATGGCGGCCTCCTCAGGAGGGTGGGTTACCCATTCTCTTCAGAGCCCTTTCGACATGGGTATCAAATGAAAGGGTATGATAATTAGAAAACAATAAGCAATATAGTATACTCAATATTTCGTTTGGTCCATGGCGGCCATCTCAAGAGGACGGATTAACATTTTCTTCACAACCCCCTCGACATGGGTATCAAACGAAAGGGCATCAAAAGTAATGCAATAAGCTATGTCTTTAGATCCATGGCCACCTCCTCAGGAGGGCCGGTTACCATTCTCTTCAGAACCCTTTCGACATGGGTATCAAATGAAAGGGTATGATAAGTAAAACACCATAAGCAATACAATATACTCAGAACATCATTAGGTCCATGGCGGCCTCCTCAGGAGGGTGGGTTACCATTCTCTTCAGAGCCCTTTCGACATGGGTATCAAATGAAAGGGTATGATAATTAGAAAACAATAAGCAATATAGTATACTCAATATTTCGTTTGGTCCATGGCGGCCATCTCAAGAGGACGGATTAACATTTTCTTCACAACCCCCTCGACATGGGTATCAAACGAAAGGGCATCAAAAGTAATGCAGTAAGCTATGTCTTTAGATCCATGGCCACCTCCTCAGGAGGGCCGGTTACCATTCTCTTCAGAACCCTTTCGACATGGGTATCAAATGAAAGGGTATGATAAGTAAAACACCATAAGCAATACAATATACTCAGAACATCATTAGGTCCATGGCGGCCTCCTCAGGAGGGTCGGTTACCATTCTCTTCAGAACCCTTTCGACATGGGTATCAAATGAAAGGGTATGATAAGTAGAATACCATAACCAATATAGTATGCTCAACATTTCGTTTGGTCCATGGCGGCCATCTCAAGAGGACGGATTAACATTTCTTTCAGAACCCCCTCGACATGGGTATCAAACGAAGGGCCATCAAAAGTATTGCAATAAGCTATGTCTTTAGATCCATGGCGACCTCCTCAGGAGGGCCGGTTACCATTCTCTTCAGAACACTTTCGACATGGGTATAAAATGAAAGCGTATGATAAGTAAAACACCATAAGCAATACAATATACTCAGAACATCATTAGGTCCATGACGGCCTCCTCAGGAGGGTGGGTTACCATTCTCTTCAGAACCCTTTCGACATGGGTATCAAATGAAAGGGTATGATAAGTAGAATACCATAAGCAATATAGTATACTCAATATTTCGTTTGGTCCATGGCGGCCATCTCAAGAGGACGGATTAACATTTTCTTCACAACCCCCTCGACATGGGTATCAAACGAAAGGGCATCAAAAGTAATGCAGTAAGCTATGTCTTTAGATCCATGGCCACCTCCTCAGGAGGGCCGGTTACCATTCTCTTCAGAACCCTTTCGACATGGGTATCAAATGAAAGGGTATGATAAGTAAAACACCATAAGCAATACAATATACTCAGAACATCATTAGGTCCATGGCGGCCTCCTCAGGAGGGTCGGTTACCATTCTCTTCAGAACCCTTTCGACATGGGTATCAAATGAAAGGGTATGATAAGTAGAATACCATAACCAATATAGTATGCTCAACATTTCGTTTGGTCCATGGCGGCCATCTCAAGAGGACGGATTAACATTTCTTTCAGAACCCCGTCGACATGGGTATCAAACGAAGGGCCATCAAAAGTATTGCAATAAGCTATGTCTTTAGATCCATGGCGACCTCCTCAGGAGGGCCGGTTACCATTCTCTTCAGAACACTTTCGACATAGGTATCAAATGAAAGGGTATGATAAGTAAAACACCATAAGCAATACAATATACTCAGAACATCATTAGGTCCATGGCGGCCTCCTCAGGAGGGTCGGTTACCATTCTCTTCAGAGCCCTTTCGACATGGGTATCAAATGAAAGGGTATGATAAGTAAAACACCATAAGCAATACAATATACTCAGAACATCATTAGGTTCATGGCGGCCTCCTCAGGAGGGTGGGTTATCATTCTCTTCAGAACCCTTTCGACATGGGTATCGAATGAAAGGGTATGATAAGTAGAATACCATAACCAATATAGTATGCTCAATATTTCGTTTGGTCCATGGCGGCCATCTCAAGAGGACGGATTAACATTTCTTTCAGAACCCCCTCGACATGGGTATCAAACGAAAGGCCATCATAAGTAATGCAATAAGCTATGTCTTTAGATCCATGGCCACCTCCTCAGGAGGGCCGGATACCATTCTCTTCAGAACCCTTTCGACATAGGTATCAAATGAAAGGGTATGATAAGTAAAACACCATAAGCAATACAATATACTCAGAACATCATTAGGTCCATGGCGGCCTCCTCAGGAGGGTCGGTTAACATTCTCTTCAGAACCCTTTCGACATGGGTATCAAATGAAAGGGTATGATAAGTAGAATACCATAACCAATATAGTATGCTCAACATTTCGTTTGGTCCATGGCGGCCATCTCAAGAGGACGGATTAACATTTCTTTCAGAACCCCCTAGACATGGGTATCAAACGAAAGGCCATCAAAAGTATTGCAATAAGCTATGTCTTTAGATCCATGGCGACCTCCTCAGGAGGGCCGGTTACCATTCTCTTCAGAACACTTTCGACATAGGTATCAAATGAAAGGGTGTGATAAGTAAAACACCATAAGCAATACAATATACTCAGAACATCATTAGGTCCATGGCGGCCTCCTCAGGAGGGTGGGTTATCATTCTCTTCAGAACCCTTTCGACATGGGTATCGAATGAAAGGGTATGATAAGTAGAATACCATAACCAATATAGTATGCTCAATATTTCGTTTGGTCCATGGCGGCCATCTCAAGAGGACGGATTAACATTTCTTTCAGAACCCCCTCGACATGGGTATCAAACGAAAGGCCATCA
This sequence comes from Thereva unica, assembly GCA_949987705.1. NCBI lineage: Eukaryota > Metazoa > Arthropoda > Insecta > Diptera > Therevidae > Thereva > Thereva unica. The sequence continues at coordinate 59,287,866 of OX465281.1, read as the reverse complement.
TAAGTAATGCAATAAGCTATGTCTTTAGATCCATGGCCCCCTCCTCAGGAGGGCCGGATACCATTCTCTTCAGAACCCTTTCGACATAGGTATCAAATGAAAGGGTATGATAAGTAAAACACCGTAAGCAATACAATATACTCAGAACATCATCAGGTCCATGGCGGCCTCCTCAGGAGGGTCGGTTAACATTCTCTTCAGAACCCTTTCGACATGGGTATCAAATGAAAGGGTATGATAAGTAGAATACAATAACCAATATAGTATGCTCAACATTTCGTTTGGTCCATGGCGGCCATCTCAAGAGGACGGATTAACATTTCTTTCAGAACCCCCTAGACATGGGTATCAAACGAAAGGCCATCAAAAGTATTGCAATAAGCTATGTCTTTAGATCCATGGCGACCTCCTCAGGAGGGCCGGTTACCATTCTCTTCAGAACACTTTCGACATAGGTATCAAATGAAAGGGTATGATAAGTAAAACACCATAAGCAATACAATATACTCAGAACATCATTAGGTCCATGGCGGCCTCCTCAGGAGGGTGGGTTATCATTCTCTTCAGAACCCTTTCGACATGGGTATCGAATGAAAGGGTATGATAAGTAGAATACCATAACCAATATAGTTTGCTCAATATTTCGTTTGGTCCATGGCGGCCATCTCAAGAGGACGGATTAACATTTCTTTCAGAACCCCCTCGACATGGGTATCAAACGAAAGGCCATCATAAGTAATGCAATAAGCTATGTCTTTAGATCCATGGCCACCTCCTCAGGAGGGCCGGATACCATTCTCTTCAGAACCCTTTCGACATAGGTATCAAATGAAAGGGTATGATAAGTAAAACACCATAAGCAATACAATATACTCAGAACATCATTAGGTCCATGGCGGCCTCCTCAGGAGGGTCGGTTAACATTCTCTTCAGAACCCTTTCGACATGGGTATCAAATGAAAGGGTATGATAAGTAGAATACCATAATCAATATAGTATGCTCAACATTTCGTTTGGTCCATGGCGGCCATCTCAAGAGGACGGATTAACATTTCTTTCAGAACCCCCTAGACATGGGTATCAAACGAAAGGCCATCAAAAGTATTGCAATAAGCTATGTCTTTAGATCCATGGCGACCTCCTCAGGAGGGCCGGTTACCATTCTCTTCAGAACACTTTCGACATAGGTATCAAATGAAAGGGTATGATAAGTAAAACACCATAAGCAATACAATATACTCATAACATCATTAGGTCCATGGCGGCCTCCTCAGGAGGGTGGGTTATCATTCTCTTCAGAACCCTTTCGACATGGGTATCGAATGAAAGGGTATGATAAGTAGAATACCATAACCAATATAGTATGCTCAATATTTCGTTTGGTCCATGGCGGCCATCTCAAGAGGACGGATTAACATTTCTTTCAGAACCCCCTCGACATGGGTATCAAACGAAAGGCCATCATAAGTAATGCAATAAGCTATGTCTTTAGATCCATGGCCACCTCCTCAGGAGGGCCGGATACCATTCTCTTCAGAACCCTTTCGACATAGGTATCAAATGAAAGGGTATGATAAGTAAAACACCATAAGCAATACAATATACTCAGAACATCATTAGGTCCATGGCGGCCTCCTCAGGAGGGTCGGTTAACATTCTCTTCAGAACCCTTTCGACATGGGTATCAAATGAAAGGGTATGATAAGTAGAATACCATAACCAATATAGTATGCTCAACATTTCGTTTGGTCCATGGCGGCCATCTCAAGAGGACGGATTAACATTTCTTTCAGAACCCCCTAGACATGGGTATCAAACGAAAGGCCATCAAAAGTATTGCAATAAGCTATGTCTTTAGATCCATGGCGACCTCCTCAGGAGGGCCGGTTACCATTCTCTTCAGAACACTTTCGACATGGGTATAAAATGAAAGGGTATGATAAGTAAAACACCACAAGCAATACAATATACTCAGAACATCATTAGGTCCATGGCGGCCTCCTCAGGAGGGTGGGTTATCATTCTCTTCAGAACCCTTTCGACATGGGTATCGAATGAAAGGGTATGATAAGTAGAATACCATAACCAATATAGTATGCTCAATATTTCGTTTGGTCCATGGCGGCCCATTCCAAGAGGACGGATTAACATTTTCTTCACAACCCCCTCGACATGGGTATCAAACGAAAAGGCATCATAAGTAATGCAATAAGCTATGTCTTTAGATCCATGGCCACCTCCTCAGGAGGGCCGGTTACCATTCTCTTCAGAACACTTTCGACATGGGTATCAAATGAAAGGGTATGATAAGTAAAACACCATAAGCAATACAATATACTCAGAACATCATTAGGTCCATAGCGGCCTCCTCAGGAGGGTGGGTTACCATTCTCTTCAGAACCCTTTCGACATGGGTATCAAATGAAAGGGTATGATAAGTAGAATACCATAAACAATATAGTATGCTCAATATTTCGTTTGGTCCATGGCGGCAATTCCAAGAGGACGGATTAACATTTTCTTCACAACCCCCTCGACATGGGTATCAAACGAAAGGCATCATAAGTAATGCAATAAGCTATGTCTTTAGATCCATGGCCACCTCCTCAGGAGGGCCGGTTACCATTCTCTTCAGAACCCTTTCGACATAGGTATCAAATGAAAGGGTATGATAAGTAAAACACCATAAGCAATACAATATACTCAGAACATCATTAGGTCCATAGCGGCCTCCTCAGGAGGGTGGGTTACCATTCTCTTCAGAACCCTTTCGACATGGGTATCGAATGAAAGGGTATGATAAGTAGAATACCATAACCAATATAGTATGCTCAATATTTCGTTTGGTCCATGGCGGCCATTCCAAGAGGACGGATTAACATTTTCTTCACAACCCCCTCGACATGGGTATCAAACGAAAAGGCATCGTAAGTAATGCAATAAGCTATGTCTTTAGATCCATGGCCACCTCCTCAGGAGGGCCGGTTACCATTCTCTTCAGAACACTTTCGACATGGGTATCAAATGAAAGGGTATGATAAGTAAAACACCATAAGCAATACAATATACTCAGAACATCATTAGGTCCATAGCGGCCTCCTCAGGAGGGTGGGTTACCATTCTCTTCAGAACCCTTTCGACATGGGTATCGAATGAAAGGGTATGATAAGTAGAATACCATAACCAATATAGTATGCTCAATATTTCGTTTGGTCCATGGCGGCCATCTCAAGAGGACGGATTAACATTTCTTTCAGAACCCCCCGACATGGGTATCAAACGAAAGGCCATCAAAAGTATTGCAATAAGCTATGTCTTTAGATCCATGGCCACCTCCTCAGGAGGGCCGGTTACCATTCTCTTCAGAACACTTTCGACATGGGTATCAAATGAAAGGGTATGATAAGTAAAACACCATAAGCAATACAATATACCATAAACAATATAGTATACGCAATATTGCGTTTGGTCCATGGCGGCCATCTCAAGATTGCGGGTTACCATTTTCTTCTCAACGGGACGCGCTGCGCGACTCTACTTACGCGAGTTTGGCCCCGTTATTCGTTGTGTCTCTCTCTACCCTAAACCATTTCAGTATTCAAGATAAGGAAAGAGAGAGGCTAGCGAGAAACGACTTTCGTCTCCGCGCTATAAGTGACACCTTGCGGTCGAACCGTGAGACGTAAAATTGTATAATATATTATGTACCGAGGGCGCCACTGCGCCGAGTGCAATATGGTATTACTAATTAATGTTGAATAAACTTCCAAAATTACCTCAAAGTTTCACGCTTTTCTGTCATCAATCTCCCTATTTCGATATTTCTATAATTATTGTCATTATTGTATTGTTATTGTTTTTAATTTTGTTTAAGCTTTCTTTTTTAAAAATTGAAATTATATTCAACAAAAGAAGTGAAATCAATTATTGCGTAACAAGTCGTTTGTTTTTTTTATATTAGGTGCAACAAAAAAATCTGGGGCCTGTATTAAACAAGATTTAAAGGTTGTTAACAACTTACAGTTCTTACGCGGCGAGATATTTCTGTAGTTCATATTATCTAAATAATGTTGAATAAACTTCCAAAATTACCTCAAAAAGGTAAATGAATCACGTCGCAAGATTTCGCGCTTTTCTATCATCAATCTCCCTATTTCGATATTTCTATAATTATTGTCATTATTATATTGTTATTTTGTTTTTAATTTTGCTTAAGCTTTCTTTTTTAAAAATTGAAATTATTTTCAACAAAAGAAGCGAAATCAATTATTACGTAACAAATCGTTTGTTTTTTTATATTAGGTGCAACAAAAAAATCTGGGGCCTGTATTAAACAAGATTTAAAGGTTGTTAATTACTTATTGAGTTCGGCTTTGTTCAACCTTTAAATCTTGTTTAATACAGGCCCCAGATTTTTTTGTTGCACCTAATATAAAAAAACAAACGATTTGTTACGTAATAATTGATTTCGCTTCTTTTGTTGAAAATAATTTCAATTTTTAAAAAAGAAAGCTTAAGCAAAATTAAAAACAAAATAACAATATAATAATGACAATAATTATAGAAATATCGAAATAGGGAGATTGATGATAGAAAAGCGCGAAATCTTGCGACGTGATTCATTTACCTTTTTGAGGTAATTTTGGAAGTTTATTCAACATAATTTAGATTTTTATATATCATCTGTTTTGTTTTATCATTATTTGGATTTGTTTCGTTTTTGTAAATAATCGATTAGATACAATTTTACGTCTCACGGTTCGACCGCAAGGTGTCACTTATAGCGCGGAGACGAAAGTCGTTTCTCGCTAGCCTCTCTCTTTCCTTATCTTGAATACTGAAATGGTTTAGGGTAGAGAGAGACACAACGAATAACGGGGCCAAACTCGCGTAAGTAGAGTCGCGCAGCGCGTCCCGTTGAGAAGAAAATGGTAACCCGCAATCTTGAGATGGCCGCCATGGACCAAACGCAATATTGCGTATACTATATTGTTTATGGTATATTGTATTGCTTATGGTGTTTTACTTATCATACCCTTTCATTTGATACCCATGTCGAAAGTGTTCTGAAGAGAATGGTAACCGGCCCTCCTGAGGAGGTGGCCATGGATCTAAAGACATAGCTTATTGCAATACTTTTGATGGCCTTTCGTTTGATACCCATGTCGGGGGGTTCTGAAAGAAATGTTAATCCGTCCTCTTGAGATGGCCGCCATGGACCAAACGAAATATTGAGCATACTATATTGGTTATGGTATTCTACTTATCATACCCTTTCATTCGATACCCATGTCGAAAGGGTTCTGAAGAGAATGGTAACCCACCCTCCTGAGGAGGCCGCTATGGACCTAATGATGTTCTGAGTATATTGTATTGCTTATGGTGTTTTACTTATCATACCCTTTCATTTGATACCCATGTCGAAAGTGTTCTGAAGAGAATGGTAACCGGCCCTCCTGAGGAGGTGGCCATGGATCTAAAGACATAGCTTATTGCATTACTTACGATGCCTTTTCGTTTGATACCCATGTCGAGGGGGTTGTGAAGAAAATGTTAATCCGTCCTCTTGGAATGGCCGCCATGGACCAAACGAAATATTGAGCATACTATATTGGTTATGGTATTCTACTTATCATACCCTTTCATTCGATACCCATGTCGAAAGGGTTCTGAAGAGAATGGTAACCCACCCTCCTGAGGAGGCCGCTATGGACCTAATGATGTTCTGAGTATATTGTATTGCTTATGGTGTTTTACTTATCATACCCTTTCATTTGATACCTATGTCGAAAGGGTTCTGAAGAGAATGGTAACCGGCCCTCCTGAGGAGGTGGCCATGGATCTAAAGACATAGCTTATTGCATTACTTATGATGCCTTTCGTTTGATACCCATGTCGAGGGGGTTGTGAAGAAAATGTTAATCCGTCCTCTTGGAATTGCCGCCATGGACCAAACGAAATATTGAGCATACTATATTGTTTATGGTATTCTACTTATCATACCCTTTCATTTGATACCCATGTCGAAAGGGTTCTGAAGAGAATGGTAACCCACCCTCCTGAGGAGGCCGCTATGGACCTAATGATGTTCTGAGTATATTGTATTGCTTATGGTGTTTTACTTATCATACCCTTTCATTTGATACCCATGTCGAAAGTGTTCTGAAGAGAATGGTAACCGGCCCTCCTGAGGAGGTGGCCATGGATCTAAAGACATAGCTTATTGCATTACTTATGATGCCTTTTCGTTTGATACCCATGTCGAGGGGGTTGTGAAGAAAATGTTAATCCGTCCTCTTGGAATGGGCCGCCATGGACCAAACGAAATATTGAGCATACTATATTGGTTATGGTATTCTACTTATCATACCCTTTCATTCGATACCCATGTCGAAAGGGTTCTGAAGAGAATGATAACCCACCCTCCTGAGGAGGCCGCCATGGACCTAATGATGTTCTGAGTATATTGTATTGCTTGTGGTGTTTTACTTATCATACCCTTTCATTTTATACCCATGTCGAAAGTGTTCTGAAGAGAATGGTAACCGGCCCTCCTGAGGAGGTCGCCATGGATCTAAAGACATAGCTTATTGCAATACTTTTGATGGCCTTTCGTTTGATACCCATGTCTAGGGGGTTCTGAAAGAAATGTTAATCCGTCCTCTTGAGATGGCCGCCATGGACCAAACGAAATGTTGAGCATACTATATTGGTTATGGTATTCTACTTATCATACCCTTTCATTTGATACCCATGTCGAAAGGGTTCTGAAGAGAATGTTAACCGACCCTCCTGAGGAGGCCGCCATGGACCTAATGATGTTCTGAGTATATTGTATTGCTTATGGTGTTTTACTTATCATACCCTTTCATTTGATACCTATGTCGAAAGGGTTCTGAAGAGAATGGTATCCGGCCCTCCTGAGGAGGTGGCCATGGATCTAAAGACATAGCTTATTGCATTACTTATGATGGCCTTTCGTTTGATACCCATGTCGAGGGGGTTCTGAAAGAAATGTTAATCCGTCCTCTTGAGATGGCCGCCATGGACCAAACGAAATATTGAGCATACTATATTGGTTATGGTATTCTACTTATCATACCCTTTCATTCGATACCCATGTCGAAAGGGTTCTGAAGAGAATGATAACCCACCCTCCTGAGGAGGCCGCCATGGACCTAATGATGTTATGAGTATATTGTATTGCTTATGGTGTTTTACTTATCATACCCTTTCATTTGATACCTATGTCGAAAGTGTTCTGAAGAGAATGGTAACCGGCCCTCCTGAGGAGGTCGCCATGGATCTAAAGACATAGCTTATTGCAATACTTTTGATGGCCTTTCGTTTGATACCCATGTCTAGGGGGTTCTGAAAGAAATGTTAATCCGTCCTCTTGAGATGGCCGCCATGGACCAAACGAAATGTTGAGCATACTATATTGATTATGGTATTCTACTTATCATACCCTTTCATTTGATACCCATGTCGAAAGGGTTCTGAAGAGAATGTTAACCGACCCTCCTGAGGAGGCCGCCATGGACCTAATGATGTTCTGAGTATATTGTATTGCTTATGGTGTTTTACTTATCATACCCTTTCATTTGATACCTATGTCGAAAGGGTTCTGAAGAGAATGGTATCCGGCCCTCCTGAGGAGGTGGCCATGGATCTAAAGACATAGCTTATTGCATTACTTATGATGGCCTTTCGTTTGATACCCATGTCGAGGGGGTTCTGAAAGAAATGTTAATCCGTCCTCTTGAGATGGCCGCCATGGACCAAACGAAATATTGAGCATACTATATTGGTTATGGTATTCTACTTATCATACCCTTTCATTCGATACCCATGTCGAAAGGGTTCTGAAGAGAATGATAACCCACCCTCCTGAGGAGGCCGCCATGGACCTAATGATGTTCTGAGTATATTGTATTGCTTATGGTGTTTTACTTATCATACCCTTTCATTTGATACCTATGTCGAAAGTGTTCTGAAGAGAATGGTAACCGGCCCTCCTGAGGAGGTCGCCATGGATCTAAAGACATAGCTTATTGCAATACTTTTGATGGCCTTTCGTTTGATACCCATGTCTAGGGGGTTCTGAAAGAAATGTTAATCCGTCCTCTTGAGATGGCCGCCATGGACCAAACGAAATGTTGAGCATACTATATTGGTTATTGTATTCTACTTATCATACCCTTTCATTTGATACCCATGTCGAAAGGGTTCTGAAGAGAATGTTAACCGACCCTCCTGAGGAGGCCGCCATGGACCTGATGATGTTCTGAGTATATTGTATTGCTTACGGTGTTTTACTTATCATACCCTTTCATTTGATACCTATGTCGAAAGGGTTCTGAAGAGAATGGTATCCGGCCCTCCTGAGGAGGGGGCCATGGATCTAAAGACATAGCTTATTGCATTACTTATGATGGCCTTTCGTTTGATACCCATGTCGAGGGGGTTCTGAAAGAAATGTTAATCCGTCCTCTTGAGATGGCCGCCATGGACCAAACGAAATATTGAGCATACTATATTGGTTATGGTATTCTACTTATCATACCCTTTCATTCGATACCCATGTCGAAAGGGTTCTGAAGAGAATGATAACCCACCCTCCTGAGGAGGCCGCCATGGACCTAATGATGTTCTGAGTATATTGTATTGCTTATGGTGTTTTACTTATCACACCCTTTCATTTGATACCTATGTCGAAAGTGTTCTGAAGAGAATGGTAACCGGCCCTCCTGAGGAGGTCGCCATGGATCTAAAGACATAGCTTATTGCAATACTTTTGATGGCCTTTCGTTTGATACCCATGTCTAGGGGGTTCTGAAAGAAATGTTAATCCGTCCTCTTGAGATGGCCGCCATGGACCAAACGAAATGTTGAGCATACTATATTGGTTATGGTATTCTACTTATCATACCCTTTCATTTGATACCCATGTCGAAAGGGTTCTGAAGAGAATGTTAACCGACCCTCCTGAGGAGGCCGCCATGGACCTAATGATGTTCTGAGTATATTGTATTGCTTATGGTGTTTTACTTATCATACCCTTTCATTTGATACCCATGTCGAAACGGTTCTGAAGAGAATGGTATCCGGCCCTCCTGAGGAGGTGGCCATGGATCTAAAGACATAGCTTATTGCATTACTTACGATGCCTTTTCGTTTGATACCCATGTCGAGGGGGTTGTGAAGAAAATGTTAATCCGTCCTCTTGGAATGGCCGCCATGGACCAAACGAAATATTGAGCATACTATATTGGTTATGGTATTCTACTTATCATACCCTTTCATTCGATACCCATGTCGAAAGGGTTCTGAAGAGAATGGTAACCCACCCTCCTGAGGAGGCCGCTATGGACCTAATGATGTTCTGAGTATATTGTATTGCTTATGGTGTTTTACTTATCATACCCTTTCATTTGATACCTATGTCGAAAGGGTTCTGAAGAGAATGGTAACCGGCCCTCCTGAGGAGGTGGCCATGGATCTAAAGACATAGCTTATTGCATTACTTATGATGCCTTTCGTTTGATACCCATGTCGAGGGGGTTGTGAAGAAAATGTTAATCCGTCCTCTTGGAATTGCCGCCATGGACCAAACGAAATATTGAGCATACTATATTGTTTATGGTATTCTACTTATCATACCCTTTCATTTGATACCCATGTCGAAAGGGTTCTGAAGAGAATGGTAACCCACCCTCCTGAGGAGGCCGCTATGGACCTAATGATGTTCTGAGTATATTGTATTGCTTATGGTGTTTTACTTATCATACCCTTTCATTTGATACCCATGTCGAAAGTGTTCTGAAGAGAATGGTAACCGGCCCTCCTGAGGAGGTGGCCATGGATCTAAAGACATAGCTTATTGCATTACTTATGATGCCTTTTCGTTTGATACCCATGTCGAGGGGGTTGTGAAGAAAATGTTAATCCGTCCTCTTGGAATGGGCCGCCATGGACCAAACGAAATATTGAGCATACTATATTGGTTATGGTATTCTACTTATCATACCCTTTCATTCGATACCCATGTCGAAAGGGTTCTGAAGAGAATGATAACCCACCCTCCTGAGGAGGCCGCCATGGACCTAATGATGTTCTGAGTATATTGTATTGCTTGTGGTGTTTTACTTATCATACCCTTTCATTTTATACCCATGTCGAAAGTGTTCTGAAGAGAATGGTAACCGGCCCTCCTGAGGAGGTCGCCATGGATCTAAAGACATAGCTTATTGCAATACTTTTGATGGCCTTTCGTTTGATACCCATGTCTAGGGGGTTCTGAAAGAAATGTTAATCCGTCCTCTTGAGATGGCCGCCATGGACCAAACGAAATGTTGAGCATACTATATTGGTTATGGTATTCTACTTATCATACCCTTTCATTTGATACCCATGTCGAAAGGGTTCTGAAGAGAATGTTAACCGACCCTCCTGAGGAGGCCGCCATGGACCTAATGATGTTCTGAGTATATTGTATTGCTTATGGTGTTTTACTTATCATACCCTTTCATTTGATACCTATGTCGAAAGGGTTCTGAAGAGAATGGTATCCGGCCCTCCTGAGGAGGTGGCCATGGATCTAAAGACATAGCTTATTGCATTACTTATGATGGCCTTTCGTTTGATACCCATGTCGAGGGGGTTCTGAAAGAAATGTTAATCCGTCCTCTTGAGATGGCCGCCATGGACCAAACGAAATATTGAGCATACTATATTGGTTATGGTATTCTACTTATCATACCCTTTCATTCGATACCCATGTCGAAAGGGTTCTGAAGAGAATGATAACCCACCCTCCTGAGGAGGCCGCCATGGACCTAATGATGTTATGAGTATATTGTATTGCTTATGGTGTTTTACTTATCATACCCTTTCATTTGATACCTATGTCGAAAGTGTTCTGAAGAGAATGGTAACCGGCCCTCCTGAGGAGGTCGCCATGGATCTAAAGACATAGCTTATTGCAATACTTTTGATGGCCTTTCGTTTGATACCCATGTCTAGGGGGTTCTGAAAGAAATGTTAATCCGTCCTCTTGAGATGGCCGCCATGGACCAAACGAAATGTTGAGCATACTATATTGATTATGGTATTCTACTTATCATACCCTTTCATTTGATACCCATGTCGAAAGGGTTCTGAAGAGAATGTTAACCGACCCTCCTGAGGAGGCCGCCATGGACCTAATGATGTTCTGAGTATATTGTATTGCTTATGGTGTTTTACTTATCATACCCTTTCATTTGATACCTATGTCGAAAGGGTTCTGAAGAGAATGGTATCCGGCCCTCCTGAGGAGGTGGCCATGGATCTAAAGACATAGCTTATTGCATTACTTATGATGGCCTTTCGTTTGATACCCATGTCGAGGGGGTTCTGAAAGAAATGTTAATCCGTCCTCTTGAGATGGCCGCCATGGACCAAACGAAATATTGAGCATACTATATTGGTTATGGTATTCTACTTATCATACCCTTTCATTCGATACCCATGTCGAAAGGGTTCTGAAGAGAATGATAACCCACCCTCCTGAGGAGGCCGCCATGGACCTAATGATGTTCTGAGTATATTGTATTGCTTATGGTGTTTTACTTATCATACCCTTTCATTTGATACCTATGTCGAAAGTGTTCTGAAGAGAATGGTAACCGGCCCTCCTGAGGAGGTCGCCATGGATCTAAAGACATAGCTTATTGCAATACTTTTGATGGCCTTTCGTTTGATACCCATGTCTAGGGGGTTCTGAAAGAAATGTTAATCCGTCCTCTTGAGATGGCCGCCATGGACCAAACGAAATGTTGAGCATACTATATTGGTTATTGTATTCTACTTATCATACCCTTTCATTTGATACCCATGTCGAAAGGGTTCTGAAGAGAATGTTAACCGACCCTCCTGAGGAGGCCGCCATGGACCTGATGATGTTCTGAGTATATTGTATTGCTTACGGTGTTTTACTTATCATACCCTTTCATTTGATACCTATGTCGAAAGGGTTCTGAAGAGAATGGTATCCGGCCCTCCTGAGGAGGGGGCCATGGATCTAAAGACATAGCTTATTGCATTACTTATGATGGCCTTTCGTTTGATACCCATGTCGAGGGGGTTCTGAAAGAAATGTTAATCCGTCCTCTTGAGATGGCCGCCATGGACCAAACGAAATATTGAGCATACTATATTGGTTATGGTATTCTACTTATCATACCCTTTCATTCGATAACCATGTCGAAAGGGTTCTGAAGAGAATGATAACCCACCCTCCTGAGGAGGCCGCCATGGACCTAATGATGTTCTGAGTATATTGTATTGCTTATGGTGTTTTACTTATCACACCCTTTCATTTGATACCTATGTCGAAAGTGTTCTGAAGAGAATGGTAACCGGCCCTCCTGAGGAGGTCGCCATGGATCTAAAGACATAGCTTATTGCAATACTTTTGATGGCCTTTCGTTTGATACCCATGTCTAGGGGGTTCTGAAAGAAATGTTAATCCGTCCTCTTGAGATGGCCGCCATGGACCAAACGAAATGTTGAGCATACTATATTGGTTATGGTATTCTACTTATCATACCCTTTCATTTGATACCCATGTCGAAAGGGTTCTGAAGAGAATGTTAACCGACCCTCCTGAGGAGGCCGCCATGGACCTAATGATGTTCTGAGTATATTGTATTGCTTATGGTGTTTTACTTATCATACCCTTTCATTTGATACCTATGTCGAAAGGGTTCTGAAGAGAATGGTATCCGGCCCTCCTGAGGAGGTGGCCATGGATCTAAAGACATAGCTTATTGCATTACTTATGATGGCCTTTCGTTTGATACCCATGTCGAGGGGGTTCTGAAAGAAATGTTAATCCGTCCTCTTGAGATGGCCGCCATGGACCAAACGAAATATTGAGCATACTATATTGGTTATGGTATTCTACTTATCATACCCTTTCATTCGATACCCATGTCGAAAGGGTTCTGAAGAGAATGATAACCCACCCTCCTGAGGAGGCCGCCATGAACCTAATGATGTTCTGAGTATATTGTATTGCTTATGGTGTTTTACTTATCATACCCTTTCATTTGATACCCATGTCGAAAGGGCTCTGAAGAGAATGGTAACCGACCCTCCTGAGGAGGCCGCCATGGACCTAATGATGTTCTGAGTATATTGTATTGCTTATGGTGTTTTACTTATCATACCCTTTCATTTGATACCTATGTCGAAAGTGTTCTGAAGAGAATGGTAACCGGCCCTCCTGAGGAGGTCGCCATGGATCTAAAGACATAGCTTATTGCAATACTTTTGATGGCCCTTCGTTTGATACCCATGTCGACGGGGTTCTGAAAGAAATGTTAATCCGTCCTCTTGAGATGGCCGCCATGGACCAAACGAAATGTTGAGCATACTATATTGGTTATGGTATTCTACTTATCATACCCTTTCATTTGATACCCATGTCGAAAGGGTTCTGAAGAGAATGGTAACCGACCCTCCTGAGGAGGCCGCCATGGACCTAATGATGTTCTGAGTATATTGTATTGCTTATGGTGTTTTACTTATCATACCCTTTCATTTGATACCCATGTCGAAAGGGTTCTGAAGAGAATGGTAACCGGCCCTCCTGAGGAGGTGGCCATGGATCTAAAGACATAGCTTACTGCATTACTTTTGATGCCCTTTCGTTTGATACCCATGTCGAGGGGGTTGTGAAGAAAATGTTAATCCGTCCTCTTGAGATGGCCGCCATGGACCAAACGAAATATTGAGTATACTATATTGCTTATGGTATTCTACTTATCATACCCTTTCATTTGATACCCATGTCGAAAGGGTTCTGAAGAGAATGGTAACCCACCCTCCTGAGGAGGCCGTCATGGACCTAATGATGTTCTGAGTATATTGTATTGCTTATGGTGTTTTACTTATCATACGCTTTCATTTTATACCCATGTCGAAAGTGTTCTGAAGAGAATGGTAACCGGCCCTCCTGAGGAGGTCGCCATGGATCTAAAGACATAGCTTATTGCAATACTTTTGATGGCCCTTCGTTTGATACCCATGTCGAGGGGGTTCTGAAAGAAATGTTAATCCGTCCTCTTGAGATGGCCGCCATGGACCAAACGAAATGTTGAGCATACTATATTGGTTATGGTATTCTACTTATCATACCCTTTCATTTGATACCCATGTCGAAAGGGTTCTGAAGAGAATGGTAACCGACCCTCCTGAGGAGGCCGCCATGGACCTAATGATGTTCTGAGTATATTGTATTGCTTATGGTGTTTTACTTATCATACCCTTTCATTTGATACCTATGTCGAAAGGGTTCTGAAGAGAATGGTATCCGGCCCTCCTGAGGAGGGGGCCATGGATCTAAAGACATAGCTTATTGCATTACTTATGATGGCCTTTCGTTTGATACCCATGTCGAGGGGGTTCTGAAAGAAATGTTAATCCGTCCTCTTGAGATGGCCGCCATGGACCAAACGAAATATTGAGCATACTATATTGGTTATGGTATTCTACTTATCATACCCTTTCATTCGATACCCATGTCGAAAGGGTTCTGAAGAGAATGATAACCCACCCTCCTGAGGAGGCCGCCATGGACCTAATGATGTTCTGAGTATATTGTATTGCTTATGGTGTTTTACTTATCACACCCTTTCATTTGATACCTATGTCGAAAGTGTTCTGAAGAGAATGGTAACCGGCCCTCCTGAGGAGGTCGCCATGGATCTAAAGACATAGCTTATTGCAATACTTTTGATGGCCTTTCGTTTGATACCCATGTCTAGGGGGTTCTGAAAGAAATGTTAATCCGTCCTCTTGAGATGGCCGCCATGGACCAAACGAAATGTTGAGCATACTATATTGGTTATGGTATTCTACTTATCATACCCTTTCATTTGATACCCATGTCGAAAGGGTTCTGAAGAGAATGTTAACCGACCCTCCTGAGGAGGCCGCCATGGACCTAATGATGTTCTGAGTATATTGTATTGCTTATGGTGTTTTACTTATCATACCCTTTCATTTGATACCTATGTCGAAAGGGTTCTGAAGAGAATGGTATCCGGCCCTCCTGAGGAGGTGGCCATGGATCTAAAGACATAGCTTATTGCATTACTTATGATGGCCTTTCGTTTGATACCCATGTCGAGGGGGTTCTGAAAGAAATGTTAATCCGTCCTCTTGAGATGGCCGCCATGGACCAAACGAAATATTGAGCATACTATATTGGTTATGGTATTCTACTTATCATACCCTTTCATTCGATACCCATGTCGAAAGGGTTCTGAAGAGAATGATAACCCACCCTCCTGAGGAGGCCGCCATGAACCTAATGATGTTCTGAGTATATTGTATTGCTTATGGTGTTTTACTTATCATACCCTTTCATTTGATACCCATGTCGAAAGGGCTCTGAAGAGAATGGTAACCGACCCTCCTGAGGAGGCCGCCATGGACCTAATGATGTTCTGAGTATATTGTATTGCTTATGGTGTTTTACTTATCATACCCTTTCATTTGATACCTATGTCGAAAGTGTTCTGAAGAGAATGGTAACCGGCCCTCCTGAGGAGGTCGCCATGGATCTAAAGACATAGCTTATTGCAATACTTTTGATGGCCCTTCGTTTGATACCCATGTCGACGGGGTTCTGAAAGAAATGTTAATCCGTCCTCTTGAGATGGCCGCCATGGACCAAACGAAATGTTGAGCATACTATATTGGTTATGGTATTCTACTTATCATACCCTTTCATTTGATACCCATGTCGAAAGGGTTCTGAAGAGAATGGTAACCGACCCTCCTGAGGAGGCCGCCATGGACCTAATGATGTTCTGAGTATATTGTATTGCTTATGGTGTTTTACTTATCATACCCTTTCATTTGATACCCATGTCGAAAGGGTTCTGAAGAGAATGGTAACCGGCCCTCCTGAGGAGGTGGCCATGGATCTAAAGACATAGCTTACTGCATTACTTTTGATGCCCTTTCGTTTGATACCCATGTCGAGGGGGTTGTGAAGAAAATGTTAATCCGTCCTCTTGAGATGGCCGCCATGGACCAAACGAAATATTGAGTATACTATATTGCTTATGGTATTCTACTTATCATACCCTTTCATTTGATACCCATGTCGAAAGGGTTCTGAAGAGAATGGTAACCCACCCTCCTGAGGAGGCCGTCATGGACCTAATGATGTTCTGAGTATATTGTATTGCTTATGGTGTTTTACTTATCATACGCTTTCATTTTATACCCATGTCGAAAGTGTTCTGAAGAGAATGGTAACCGGCCCTCCTGAGGAGGTCGCCATGGATCTAAAGACATAGCTTATTGCAATACTTTTGATGGCCCTTCGTTTGATACCCATGTCGAGGGGGTTCTGAAAGAAATGTTAATCCGTCCTCTTGAGATGGCCGCCATGGACCAAACGAAATGTTGAGCATACTATATTGGTTATGGTATTCTACTTATCATACCCTTTCATTTGATACCCATGTCGAAAGGGTTCTGAAGAGAATGGTAACCGACCCTCCTGAGGAGGCCGCCATGGACCTAATGATGTTCTGAGTATATTGTATTGCTTATGGTGTTTTACTTATCATACCCTTTCATTTGATACCCATGTCGAAAGGGTTCTGAAGAGAATGGTAACCGGCCCTCCTGAGGAGGTGGCCATGGATCTAAAGACATAGCTTACTGCATTACTTTTGATGCCCTTTCGTTTGATACCCATATGTCGAGGGGGTTGTGAAGAAAATGTTAATCCGTCCTCTTGAGATGGCCGCCATGGACCAAACGAAATGTTGAGCATACTATATTGATTATGGTATTCTACTTATCATACCCTTTCATTTGATACCCATGTCGAAAGGGTTCTGAAGAGAATGTTAACCGACCCTCCTGAGGAGGCCGCCATGGACCTAATGATGTTCTGAGTATATTGTATTGCTTATGGTGTTTTACTTATCATACCCTTTCATTTGATACCCATGTCGAAAGGGTTCTGAAGAGAATGGTAACCGGCCCTCCTGAGGAGGTGGCCATGGATCTAAAGACATAGCTTATTGCAATACTTTTGATGGCCTTTCGTTTGATACCCATGTCTAGGGGGTTCTGAAAGAAATGTTAATCCGTCCTCTTGAGATGGCCGCCATGGACCAAACGAAATGTTGAGCATACTATATTGATTATGGTATTCTACTTATCATACCCTTTCATTTGATACCCATGTCGAAAGGGTTCTGAAGAGAATGTTAACCGACCCTCCTGAGGAGGCCGCCATGGACCTAATGATGTTCTGAGTATATTGTATTGCTTATGGTGTTTTACTTATCATACCCTTTCATTTGATACCTATGTCGAAAGGGTTCTGAAGAGAATGGTATCCGGCCCTCCTGAGGAGGTGGCCATGGATCTAAAGACATAGCTTATTGCATTACTTATGATGGCCTTTCGTTTGATACCCATGTCGAGGGGGTTCTGAAAGAAATGTTAATCCGTCCTCTTGAGATGGCCGCCATGGACCAAACGAAATATTGAGCATACTATATTGGTTATGGTATTCTACTTATCATACCCTTTCATTCGATACCCATGTCGAAAGGGTTCTGAAGAGAATGATAACCCACCCTCCTGAGGAGGCCGCCATGGACCTAATGATGTTCTGAGTATATTGTATTGCTTATGGTGTTTTACTTATCATACCCTTTCATTTGATACCTATGTCGAAAGTGTTCTGAAGAGAATGGTAACCGGCCCTCCTGAGGAGGTCGCCATGGATCTAAAGACATAGCTTATTGCAATACTTTTGATGGCCTTTCGTTTGATACCCATGTCTAGGGGGTTCTGAAAGAAATGTTAATCCGTCCTCTTGAGATGGCCGCCATGGACCAAACGAAATGTTGAGCATACTATATTGGTTATTGTATTCTACTTATCATACCCTTTCATTTGATACCCATGTCGAAAGGGTTCTGAAGAGAATGTTAACCGACCCTCCTGAGGAGGCCGCCATGGACCTGATGATGTTCTGAGTATATTGTATTGCTTACGGTGTTTTACTTATCATACCCTTTCATTTGATACCTATGTCGAATGGGTTCTGAAGAGAATGGTATCCGGCCCTCCTGAGGAGGGGGCCATGGATCTAAAGACATAGCTTATTGCATTACTTATGATGGCCTTTCGTTTGATACCCATGTCGAGGGGGTTCTGAAAGAAATGTTAATCCGTCCTCTTGAGATGGCCGCCATGGACCAAACGAAATATTGAGCATACTATATTGGTTATGGTATTCTACTTATCATACCCTTTCATTCGATACCCATGTCGAAAGGGTTCTGAAGAGAATGATAACCCACCCTCCTGAGGAGGCCGCCATGGACCTAATGATGTTCTGAGTATATTGTATTGCTTATGGTGTTTTACTTATCACACCCTTTCATTTGATACCTATGTCGAAAGTGTTCTGAAGAGAATGGTAACCGGCCCTCCTGAGGAGGTCGCCATGGATCTAAAGACATAGCTTATTGCAATACTTTTGATGGCCTTTCGTTTGATACCCATGTCTAGGGGGTTCTGAAAGAAATGTTAATCCGTCCTCTTGAGATGGCCGCCATGGACCAAACGAAATGTTGAGCATACTATATTGGTTATGGTATTCTACTTATCATACCCTTTCATTTGATACCCATGTCGAAAGGGTTCTGAAGAGAATGTTAACCGACCCTCCTGAGGAGGCCGCCATGGACCTAATGATGTTCTGAGTATATTGTATTGCTTATGGTGTTTTACTTATCATACCCTTTCATTTGATACCTATGTCGAAAGGGTTCTGAAGAGAATGGTATCCGGCCCTCCTGAGGAGGTGGCCATGGATCTAAAGACATAGCTTATTGCATTACTTATGATGGCCTTTCGTTTGATACCCATGTCGAGGGGGTTCTGAAAGAAATGTTAATCCGTCCTCTTGAGATGGCCGCCATGGACCAAACGAAATATTGAGCATACTATATTGGTTATGGTATTCTACTTATCATACCCTTTCATTCGATACCCATGTCGAAAGGGTTCTGAAGAGAATGATAACCCACCCTCCTGAGGAGGCCGCCATGAACCTAATGATGTTCTGAGTATATTGTATTGCTTATGGTGTTTTACTTATCATACCCTTTCATTTGATACCCATGTCGAAAGGGCTCTGAAGAGAATGGTAACCGACCCTCCTGAGGAGGCCGCCATGGACCTAATGATGTTCTGAGTATATTGTATTGCTTATGGTGTTTTACTTATCATACCCTTTCATTTGATACCTATGTCGAAAGTGTTCTGAAGAGAATGGTAACCGGCCCTCCTGAGGAGGTCGCCATGGATCTAAAGACATAGCTTATTGCAATACTTTTGATGGCCCTTCGTTTGATACCCATGTCGACGGGGTTCTGAAAGAAATGTTAATCCGTCCTCTTGAGATGGCCGCCATGGACCAAACGAAATGTTGAGCATACTATATTGGTTATGGTATTCTACTTATCATACCCTTTCATTTGATACCCATGTCGAAAGGGTTCTGAAGAGAATGGTAACCGACCCTCCTGAGGAGGCCGCCATGGACCTAATGATGTTCTGAGTATATTGTATTGCTTATGGTGTTTTACTTATCATACCCTTTCATTTGATACCCATGTCGAAAGGGTTCTGAAGAGAATGGTAACCGGCCCTCCTGAGGAGGTGGCCATGGATCTAAAGACATAGCTTACTGCATTACTTTTGATGCCCTTTCGTTTGATACCCATGTCGAGGGGGTTGTGAAGAAAATGTTAATCCGTCCTCTTGAGATGGCCGCCATGGACCAAACGAAATATTGAGTATACTATATTGCTTATGGTATTCTACTTATCATACCCTTTCATTTGATACCCATGTCGAAAGGGTTCTGAAGAGAATGGTAACCCACCCTCCTGAGGAGGCCGTCATGGACCTAATGATGTTCTGAGTATATTGTATTGCTTATGGTGTTTTACTTATCATACGCTTTCATTTTATACCCATGTCGAAAGTGTTCTGAAGAGAATGGTAACCGGCCCTCCTGAGGAGGTCGCCATGGATCTAAAGACATAGCTTATTGCAATACTTTTGATGGCCCTTCGTTTGATACCCATGTCGAGGGGGTTCTGAAAGAAATGTTAATCCGTCCTCTTGAGATGGCCGCCATGGACCAAACGAAATGTTGAGCATACTATATTGGTTATGGTATTCTACTTATCATACCCTTTCATTTGATACCCATGTCGAAAGGGTTCTGAAGAGAATGGTAACCGACCCTCCTGAGGAGGCCGCCATGGACCTAATGATGTTCTGAGTATATTGTATTGCTTATGGTGTTTTACTTATCATACCCTTTCATTTGATACCCATGTCGAAAGGGTTCTGAAGAGAATGGTAACCGGCCCTCCTGAGGAGGTGGCCATGGATCTAAAGACATAGCTTACTGCATTACTTTTGATGCCCTTTCGTTTGATACCCATGTCGAGGGGGTTGTGAAGAAAATGTTAATCCGTCCTCTTGAGATGGCCGCCATGGACCTAACGAAATATTGAGTATACTATATTGCTTATTGTTTTCTAATTATCATACCCTTTCATTTGATACCCATGTCGAAAGGGCTCTGAAGAGAATGGTAACCCACCCTCCTGAGGAGGCCGCCATGGACCTAATGATGTTCTGAGTATATTGTATTGCTTATGGTGTTTTACTTATCATACCCTTTCATTTGATACCCATGTCGAAAGGGTTCTGAAGAGAATGGTAACCGGCCCTCCTGAGGAGGTGGCCATGGATCTAAAGACATAGCTTATTGCATTACTTTTGATGCCCTTTCGTTTGATACCCATGTCGAGGGGGTTGTGAAGAAAATGTTAATCCGTCCTCTTGAGATGGCCGCCATGGACCAAACGAAATATTGAGTATACTATATTGCTTATTGTTTTCTAATTATCATACCCTTTCATTTGATACCCATGTCGAAAGGGCTCTGAAGAGAATGGGTAACCCACCCTCCTGAGGAGGCCGCCATGGATCTAAAGACATAGCTTATTGCATTCGACTTATCATACCCTTTCATTTGATACCCATGTCGAGACCCTTTCATTTGATACCCATGTCGAAAGGGTTTTGAAGAGAATGGTAACCCACCCTCCTGAGGAATCTGCCATGGATCTAAGGACATGGCTTATTGCATTCGTTTTATGATGCCCTTTCATTTGATACCCATATAGAGGGGGTTGTGAAGAAAACGGTAATCCGCCCTCTGGAGATGACCGCCATGGACCAAACGATAAATTGAGTATACTATATTGCTTATGATGGTGTTCTACTTATCATACCATTTCATTTAATATCCATGTCGAAGGGTTTGTGAAGAATATTTCAGTCCGCCCTCCTGAGACGGCCTCCATGGACTAAAGGTATGTACCATATTGCATTGTCATCACAGCTAAAGCTGTGTGCAAAATTTCACCATGATTGGATATCCGGAAGTATTTGAAAAATCGAATGCAAAATTTGTTCCGAGAAGAAAACAGTAATCCGTCGTCTAGAGTCCTCCGCCATTGATCTAACGGTATAATGAGTATACCATATTGTATTGTCATCGGAGCTGAAGCTGTGTGCAAAATTAACCGGAAGTAGTCAAAAAATCGATTGCAAGATTTGTACCGGACAAACAGACAGACAAGAAAGCGAGCTAAAACCATACAAAAAACGTTTTAAAAAAGTCAATTTCATAGAATCTAGTATTCCGCTACCCTTGACAACGTTTTACGTCTCACGGTTCGACCGCAAGGTGTCACTTATGGCGCGGAGACGAAAGTCGTTTCTCGCTAGCCTCTCTCTTTCCTTATCTTGAATACTGAAAATGGTTTAGGGTAGAGAGAGACACAACGAATAACGGGGCCAAACTCGCGTAAGTATAGTCGCGCAGCGCGTCCTTTCTTGGACTTCGATTCTTTGTTTTTTATTTTTCTTTTTTTAATTTTTTTTATTGATTTATTTTTTTGATTTATTTTTTATTATTTTAAATTGATTTATTTTTTATATTATTTTAAAATTTATTATTTTATATAACCTTTTTAACCTTGCAACGGTCGGGTCGCTTGCGCGACCCTTGATGAATAATCATTAATTCGTTTTTAACGAGTACTTATGTAAATTGATCCAACTTGGGCCAAACTTGATAATTCTAATTGGGTCGAAATGGGCCAATGCGTTACATTTTATATTTGGCCCCAACTCAGATTCATTATGTGGCCCTAGTGTTACATTTAGGGAAACCGCATGTGGTCGAAACAAAATATTTCTAGTTGAGGTAGTATCGGATGGCGTCCAATGTATCGCCTACATCAATTCGGCCACTGTTCCCAGGTGATAATTCAATCACTCGCAATTTTCCTAATCTTCATTAATGATTTGCTCTCAATCCCCTTCTGGTGATGGCAATCGACGTTATTTTGACGCCTTCGACGATAAAGTGATGTCCAATTCAACCAACCATTATATCAAATCGATTCTTTATTGGTGCCGCAAGAATCGTGTAGAATTTAACGCCTCCAAAATGAGGTATACTGTCATCCCTTGCATCGACCTTCCTTCTATCTCAAACTACGATCCGACCCAACTCTTAACATCCCAGGAGAAACTTAAAATGAGAATAGCCGATGGAATGATCACATATTCCAAATGACCAAACAAACGACCCAATGCCTTGGATTCCTTTAGAGAAGGAACGAATGTCCAACTCCACCACAGCATTGCAGACTACAAGCTGCAATTCCTACGCCCGACCCGCCTCGAGACAATTCATTTCTTTAGACTTAAAAAAGCCTTTTAGCTTGACAAAGTACAAAACTGTGGAGTAAGGCGCCTGACTGCTATCCCCAGAGGCATTTCCCGCCTGCATTGACTCGTTAAGGCACCGTAGTGTAACGAACCACGTTTCGTTACCAAGAACCCTTTCCACTAACGTTAGAAAAATACTACAGTACCACGTTTCAACTCTAGAATGTCTCTAATAGCTTAGCAATAAATTAGTAATAAGCATGTATCTAGGGATAGCCCGTAGTTAGATACTTAAATATAACTATAAGAAACATGAAAACATGTATCCCGAGTTTACTTAGATTTAAGAGACAGAAATTGTTAGTGTATAAGTATATTTCGAATAAAGAAATGTTATTTTGTAAGAAGGTGTTTGTTCTCACACGACCTTGGACAACTCGAGAGCTCCCGGCAACCTTCCCTTAAAAAAGGAGGTTAGAGAACACCCGGACGAAACACCATTACAGTAGTAGGGTGCCAGCTTGGTGAAATTTTGCCGCTATTATTATAGTGACTGTACCACTGAAATTACTGCCATCGTGCTGCTCGGAAATATTTTTTCCGCAACACATCCTCATTTTCTACAGCGGAGTATATACTCGTAGATTAAAGTTATTCTCGTCAGCCACAACCCGAAACGGAACTGGATGATATTTATTCCAATTACCCAATACGGATTTCGGACTCTATGCGTCGTATACGGGATTAAATGTTCACGAGGCAGTCTAGATTCATTATTCAACAGAAAGCGCGGCCTGAAAAAGCACAATTAATGGCCTGTCTCTAAGCACAAAACCCCACAGTATAGTTTTTCTTCCGACATTTAGTTTCTATATAAATATAGCCAACTTTCATTTAAATTTTGTGATTTTTTGATTAATCTGCCGGCATAATACTCTTATCCCCGTCACACAATATCACGCAAAACATTCGCTTGTACTCCATAAAAGAACTCTTGCCAAATTCAATCAAAGTGATGAGTCTAAGTACTCTGGATGCATTTTATCCACTATTTGCCAGTTATCGCAGAGTTTATCGATGTTCTTATCATAGTTGATTAAATTGCCATATATGTACTTTCAGTTTAAGCCTATAAAGCTATTCAAATTTAGGCCAGTCAGCTCCTTTCGCATATCAGGTCCAAAGCAAAAAAAATGATACTGCATCCAGTAGAATCAATTTCAACGTTACGGGCAATTATTTCCCCAATTATAAGCAATTGTCTCCATTGTCCGATACATCGGATTCCCGCATACGAAGAGCTGCATCCGTTGGATGCTGTCAATTAATCGAGATTTTTCCTGTGTATAGAGCCGTGACAAACGACGATGCTCCTCCAGCCGTATGATGCAGCTGCTTCGCTGCAATCTAAACGAGTGGCCACCATAATGGACAGTTGTCAATATTCATAAAAGTGAAAAATATCATAAATTACAAACTCGGCGCTTTCAGTCCGTCAATTCGAAGGACATTGAACCTGATGATGACAATTAATGGTGGATGTCCGTCGAGTGGTGTTCTATTCTGGCGACTGGGTATATCATTGCGCGGACAGGAGCCTCTCAGCTCCCCATATAGTTGGTATCTATCGATTACGAAGTAGAGGGGCAAATTTCGGCGTTTACCTATATATGTCCATTGCTGAGTGCGATATATCGGTTAGTGGAGTGGCAGTAGCACAGCTCTGCAGCGATATGATGCGATAAAATGCATCTGCCAGAGAGATGACAGTATGTGCATGCTGCACCATTGATGCTTAATAAATGAATTCATGGACAACCCTCGGTTTTGTTTCGAGAATTTAATTTGCCAGGATCCTGGCTATTCTTTTTTGCTTTCCTGGTAAATTTACAAAATTAGCACATTTCCACCCATATCGATTCAGGCTCGAAAGGCAATTTACAGCCGCGAGTGCACACTTCAACGCGCACAATGCAAAACCCAGTATGTGCAGGATGTCCTTTCGATGCTGTGAATTTATTAATTTAATTATGTGCACATTATTATCCGTAATTAAAGTCGGAATAATTTTATTGTGACACACACACGTGTTAACACGCGTCGTAATTAGCACGTGCGGCTTCGGGCTGCGGTCTACAGTTGAAATTGCGTGCATACCGGAGAGATTGAGTGAAAATACCACTGCTACACTGGTGTGGTTATTTCGTAATTCTTCCGCACTAATTTGTATATCATTCACCAGGCCCGGCTGTAGATGTATATTGATGCTGTGGGCTGTATGGGGGTTATTAATAATTTTAAATGGGTCCTTTTCATTTAAATCTGGCCAATGTTGAAAGTGTATTATGACTATGAAGGTTTTCGGCCTTGTTATGCTTTTGTCTTTAATTAGTGAAATATCGCAAAAACACCTGGATATTGTCCCACAAAACAGCGATAAGTGGATATGAATAATGAGCATATGGGATAATTATAACACTTGATTGTTTTACAGTATTTTTTGGAATTTTTAATTGCGATTAAATTGAATGATTCAAAAATTGCATACTCTAAAATGAATGGTTTCGCTTCTTTTAGATATTTAGCACGTTTCAAATTGAGCATTTACTATTCAAGCAATTGCATTTCATAAATGCACGAATTATGGCTTTAGTAGTTGAAAGCATTTGAAGTTTATATAAAAAGGTAAAAAATCGTTAAAATATATAATTTATATTTTAATAATATAGGTACCTACTGTCCTTCCCATATCTGCAAAAGACTTATCTCAATAAACCAACATGGATTACTTGCAGCTCGTTCCACTTCTACTAATTTACTAGAGTTCTCTTCACACACAGTTCGAGGCTTTGTCACTGCCCAGTAGGACCGGTAAGCTTACAGAAGTACTGAAATCAGCACTTACTGGTAAGGGGTAGGCCTTACCACACCCCTTACAGAAGTGCTTATTTTTACACACGATGTCATAGGAGGTAAGGCCTTACTTTAGTACTTACCTTAGAGTACTTATAGAACTGCTCATCTGTAAGGGGTATAGTAAGGCAGCAAATGGAACATTGCGAAAAGAAATATTCATGGGCGCCTCTTCATTTTTTACAAATGCCTTTTCTTTCCAAGCCCGAGAGTGGCTTTACCTAAGCAGTCCCCCAACTAAATTCTAACCACTTCCAAAGCTGCTTGTCCTCCGTATCGAACGAGAGCCGGGCTATTGAGTATGCTAATGTCACATTTTATGGCGAAGAAATTCAACAACCCTCTCATAACTAAGTACTTGTACGTATCCTTGGCTAGGCCTTTGCTTGAATACGCCTCCCAGGTATGGTCTCCTTACTACTCCTCCCATATTGGTAGAATCAAATCGGTTCAAAGGAAGTTTGTCCGGTTTGCACTCAGCCATCTCCCATGGGATGACCCACTTATTATTCCACCTTATGAGAGCAGACTTAAATTACTTAACTGAAGCTCTCTTCATAAGCGCCGCGAGGTCTTCTTCTTCTTCTTTAAACTACTTTAATCATTCAAGGCACATAGGGCGCAAACAGTTGCAGTCCAGTGGCGTAGCGTGGGGGTGCCGAGGGGGCCATTGCCCCGGGCGGCGTAGTTGTTGGGGGCGGCGGCCAAACTGGACAGAGCTAGAGATCTTGCCGGCAACATGAAGCCCTAACCATTGCCACATCCAGCACGATGTCCTGGCTGATGGTGTCTACAGGCCAAACTCAAATGGGAAGGGAAGTGAAGTGAGGTGAAGTTAGGTACCATTCCATATAAATGTATGAGAGCAAGGGCGGCGCTTTCATAGGTGAAAATGGTGCACTTGCACAGAGCGCAATTTCAGAAATTAAGATTTAAAAAAAAATTGAAAAAATTGAAAAAGTGATCCCATTGTCATATATTACACGGAATGCATCTTCTGTGCGTTTTACCATTGTCTTCTGCAAGGTGTGACCAATGCAATTTCATTTAGTTCGCCTGATTTTGTCGCCTATCCTTTCTTGGCTGGTCACGGTGCCATAGGTCATGATTTGTAATTCAAATTAGTCGTACAATTATAGATCACTACTTCGGCGAGAAACACCTGGATCGCCTCTGTTCTGAAGTTTTTGAAAGCGGCTTATATGTCCAGTAAGGCTGTTAAGTGGACTGCTTTGTTATGTAAGACTCTACCGTAGAAACCAATACATGCAGTGCAGTGACCATCTATTATCCTTCGAAATATAAAGGATTGGAGAACGACATAGGGATCTCCGTTATGGAGGTTCGAGTTTATAGTATTATTAGTGCTGGAAATAGTTAAGGAAGTGCAGCTCATAATGAAAATCATCGGAGAGCATTACTCAGCATTAGCGGGAGAGTTTTGTGAACTTAAAGCGTAAGTAAACTCAGCACAAAAGCAAGATCGCCTGATTGGACAAAGGCAAGGGCGCGCTTTCATACTTGCAACTGGTGTATTTGTACTGGGCGCAATTGGACAGGGCGCAATTTCAAAAAAAGTGAAAGAAAAATTCCGTGCCTTCATTCTCAATGAGTGTTTGTGTCGTCTTTCATTTTCCTTTACTGCCATCAAAAAATGAACAAAAATGAAGGGGGCGCAATATGTATATGGGATGCTGCACCGGGCGCAAAAAAGCCAAACGCCGGCCCTGTATGAGAGTGACCAATTTGGAAGTAAGTGGATGTTACATCTGCTTCAGTGGAAGTTACGTCTACTTTACTTCTGCGTTACTTTTCATTTGGGTTTGGTCTTATTTCTGGACTATAAATATGAACCTTATTTCTGGACTAGCGCATATGAAACACGATAGGTGTGCATTGGCAGCTGACAGCGGATTGAAATTGTGAATAAATCAGTCGGTTAGATTTTATGACGCGGGCTGTAAATGCTGAAGTTTGAGAAGGGCTCCAACAGCTCCCGCATTTGTCGTTAAAACCGCCTGTAATAGTATTGTGCTACGATGATGGGAAATGAAACCTCCAGATATTGGAACAGAGAAGAGTTTAAGCTTAAGCTCGCGCGTCTACGAGGCTTTCTATCTAAAGACAGACTGAAATAAATTACAGAGAGAAATTACTGATTTCAGCTCTCTGGGTTTGTTAAAGTTTATAATTTAGGCCAACCTTGAAGCAAGGATATAGCCTGCGCCAAAACAATTGGAAATCTCAAAATCGATTTTTTAATGCGCAGTGAAAGTCTCAAATCCTCACCACGAAAGTGAATTCGAAAACAAAAGTGCACCTCGTCATTCCGTTCGTTTAAAACCCCAAATCACCCGCTCATTTATATTTTCAATCACAATTCAATCCGTCTCACGACGACTCCTGTCCTGGTCAAATGCTATGGTGGAGTGTTGTTCCCGCTTAACGAGTTTCAAAAGGGAATTTAAAATGCATATGTGCTTGAGTTTTATCCATACACGGAATGTTAATGTATGTGGGAGTTGTCATTTCCTCGCCTGAGCGTAAAATTCCCATTTATTTTGGCGCGCACTATACCGAACTTTCATTAGTTACATATAATTCATTGCGTTTACATGATGCCTTGAATTCTTGGATTGAAAATTACTTGAAATTCAAGTTGGGTCTTCGATTCATTGATTAAAAATTATTGAAAATCTACAATGTCCACGTTGATATTAATCTAGCTCTACAAATCTGACCTAGCTATCTTACCAATAGAACAAGTGGTATAAATGAACATTGGCCATTGTCTCAAACAGTTCGCTTTGCAATTCGAAAGCAGGGGGCGGCATATTTATGGTTCGCCCCGGGTGGCAGAAATCCACGCTACGCCACTGGTCCAACGGACTCTGTTTTGCGCGACAGCTCTTAGCTCCGACCAGGATCTCCCAGTTGTTGCGGCTTCTTCTAGTAGGGTTCTCCTCCACGTTGTTCTAGGTCTTCCTACTCGACGGGAACCTTGCGGATTCCAGTTGAGGGCCTGTTTGGCTAGATTTTTGCTTTCGCGTCGCAAGGTGTGGCCAACCCAATTCCATTTCCT
Organism: Thereva unica; assembly: GCA_949987705.1. Lineage (NCBI taxonomy): Eukaryota > Metazoa > Arthropoda > Insecta > Diptera > Therevidae > Thereva > Thereva unica. The sequence continues at coordinate 59,259,008 of OX465281.1, read as the reverse complement.
TCGTCTGATTTGATCGTCTATCCTTTCTTGGCCGGCACGGCGCCATAGTTCTTCGTTTGAAATTCTATCTTGCCAGCGGATTTTTAGGATACGACGAATGAACGATGAATTGGGTGACTTTTCATGCTTTGCAACCGTACAAAAGAACTGCCTTAACGTTGGAGTTGAACAGCCGCAATTTGGTGTTAGTGGAGATCTCCGTTGATCTCCATATGCGGAAAAGGCATGAATATGCGCCTCGGGCTTTATTTATTTTGGAACTTACGTCTTCTTCTGCCCCACCATTTTCGGTAATAATGCTACCGAGGTAGTGGTCCACGTCACGGTTATTCAGCGATGTCCGTTCAATGGTGTTTGCATTTATCCGCATTTCTTTAGTTTTAGTCGGATTGTTTAACATGTTTTTGAGGTCCTGGTGTCTGTGGGCCAGCAAACAGATATCACCGGCGTAGTCGAGATCTTTAAGGCGGTCTACCAAACCCCATTGTATGCCGCCTGTTCTATTATCTAGAGTGCCGACAAGGATGTCATTTATTACTATGAGAAATAGTAATGGCGAAAGTAGGCATCCTTGACGTACTCCTGAGCTCACCTTACGGAGAACTCTGCATTTGGAATTGTTATATAGGGCTTTTATCAATTCTATTATTTTATCAGGCAGTCCACGTCGCCGTAGTGCCTGCCAAATGAAGCTCCTATTAACCGAGTCGAACGCTTTCTCTTAGTCTGCGAAAGCAAGGTAAAGGGGGGATCGGAATTCAGTAGACTGCTCCACTGTTATTCTCAAGGTGTTAATATGATCAATACAGGAGCGGCCCTTCCTGAATCCGACCTGTTGCCTCCTACGGGTTCGGTCAACTGCTTCACTTATCCTAGATAGTAATATATGGGACAAAATTTTGCCCACTGTAGATAGTAAACAGATGCCTCTCCAGCTGTCGCATATTCTTAGGTCCCCCTTTTTTGGTATTTTGACTATAATCCTCCGGAAAGGTGCAGGTGTTCCATGCTATATCTAGGATTGGCTGAAGCGCATCTGCTATGAGGTTTGAGTCGGCTTTCAACAATTCTGGCAGGATGCCATCTTTCCCAGCTGCTTTACCATTGGCCATCGCATGAATTTCGGTTACTATTTCTGTCGTGGATGGGGCCTCCGAGGATGCTGACGTTATATTCGTTCATCTGCTGATGAATGATAAGGTGGACTGAGGTTTCTTAAGAAGCCGCACGTCTTTTAGAGTGAATAACTACAACCTGAGAGGTGATCCTCTCCTGCACATTTATTCCTCTTATACTAATAATGGCATGTTCGAACCGGTTAATCTCATGCTCATAAATACATACTAACAAATATTGGAGTGTGTTTAGCCTGCTAAGTAGTGAAGCTATCCTTCAAACGACGCTTCTCAATTTGGCGTGACTTCCTGCCCCACTCCCTTTTTGTTTTTGCATGCTTCTCTGTTTGATGTTTTGTGAACTGTGATTATATGTTATCTAATATTTTATGTTTGCATGTCTCAGCTGAGCCACGACTGCAGTGGTAAATGTTTCTCAGCCTTGCTGAGAAGTGCACCTTCTGCGCTAGATGGGCAACTCTATTAAAGCTAACGAACTGAGTAAGAAATCATATTATTGTCTCTGTGCCAGAAATATGACACATGAAAGTCAATCGATGATGAGTACAAAAAGGAGGACTTCGGCATCGCAGAAAACCAATCACAGTCACATGGTCCAATCAGAAAAATTTACACAAAATGATATGAATGTCACCAGATGGCAGATACCATAACCAAATTGTTTATGTTCTAATTAACAAAAATGATGGTCGCGCAGCACAATGGATATAATGAGTTTTCGAGGAGCAAATGTTGGTGTGGCTCTTCCAACCCGCCTGACTTCTTCCGAAAGCACCAGGCTAGACTTTATGACACCCCAGCAGCTGATCAATAAAGGACCTGGAGCACTCATCAACAGCCAGACTCCGGAGTGTGACCGCAGAAGATTCAGCATTGTTGAAAGCACCTTCGATATCTAAGAACACAGGCGAGGCAGAGTGAACTTCTTGAATTCAAGAGATTTTTCAATGACCGTAACTAGGGAGTGGAGAGCAATGTCTACCGATTTACCTTTCGTGCAGGCATGCTGCGAGCGAGAAAGCAGGGGTGGTAGCACGTAAGTTGTTGCAATCGACCTCTTCATACACAAATCTTGACTTTTTGTTTGAAGAGGTCAATTGAAACAACTTACATGCTACCACCCCAGTTTTCTATCAATGCTTTGCTTAATATGAATTTCCACAAGTCCTTCTAGAATCTTGGATGTGATACATAGGTCTCAACTCCTTTGGATTGTGGTAGGAGAATTTACCGGCTTTCGGAAATGAAAGCCACCTACGCTACTCTTCAGGGCGTTGGAATGTAACTTAGGCGAGCCAGTCCAGAATTAGGTCACTTACTAGATTAGTCCAGAATTAGGTCACACACCGTTGTTACCAGGTGTTTTATAAGGCTGAAAGCCTTCTAGGACCTATAGGAGTAAATCCCTCTTTATCAGTTTGTTAATAATACCTAAATTATATTCACTAATTGGGCTCTTAAAACCAGTTTCTGTGACTCCTGACTACTTGTGGTCCATGTACCGTCTGCTGTTGCAGCAATTCTTGGCACATTGGCCTTTTAGAGAGAACTTGAACTCGCTGAAACGCCCTTTATAGTTGTCCCAGTTCGAATCTAAGTTAGACCGTTTAGGCTTATTGAAGGCCTTTCTACTTTCAGATCTTAATTTGAGAAGCTGTTCCACCAAAGGGGTTTGGTTTCACCCCTGTATTTCCTAGTGAGACATGCTGCTTCTAAAGAATTATTTAGGAGGTTGCTGAGATTCCTCACCTGATGTTCGAGATCCTCAGCGCTCCAAGAGTGGGTGAGAACATCCTTGGGGAGTGATCTTTCCACCACTTGTCTGTATACGGCCCAATCTCTGTTCCGGACATTCCTGTAACCAGAGGCTTTCTTCACAGCTAAGCAAATATTGACAGCATATAGGTAAAAAACGGCACATTTTAAATGTCATCTCCTGCTAAAAGAGTGTAGTTTGTTTTCAGTTCTTAATAAGTTTCGAGAATCTAACTATCCTTCATTCCTTTTAAGGGTTTCATATAATACGATTTTATACAATACGAAATTTTCTAGGAAAATGTCTACCGTGTTAGAGGATCGTTGGCTATACTACAATACGACACCCAACAAAACTTCCAAACAATTTGCACCTGATATACTGAAAGTTATAGCAAATTTAAATTGTCGCCTGGTAAATGTATAAACGATATACAACCCAAAATATTATGCAATCGCCAAGCACAATTTCAATTAAAAAAGGCTTTAACGTAACTTCTATTGAAATTATCACATAGGTGGATTCAATTTGCTTTGCATATTCATTCGCCTGCGATGAAATCCTAAAAAAGTTTCATAATGCACGATATTATGAAACCATAAAATCCCCAGTTTTATTTAGTTTTGTTGATATGGAAATCCGGTGCGAAATCCACAAAACTGCACAAGTGCTATCAATGTTTAATTAAAATAATTCGTGCATTCTTCAGTTTTAATCCCAATCCATCAACACAAAGCCACCTTCAACAGCTCCATGGTGCCTGAAAATAAAATGTACAACGAATTTACTTGCGAACCTATCCACCAATAATCGGATTAGGCGAGCCGTTTTAATCACACCAGCTTAAAAGCTTTGCAGGATTACAACTTTTCGGCTTTTTTTATATATTTTTACAAAGTCTCAAACTTATTAAATTCAAACGCAGTTCGCAAAGTGAAATATTTGTTTAATCAAAGGTGAGAATATACTACACAGTGTGAGCTGTTGAGATGTTTTTTGAAGTTAGCCGTCGTGTTTGAAAAAGCTGATTTTGTGTATTTAAGCTGGCAATGCCTGGGGAGCTCTTTCTTGTGCAACTTTTCACAACTCACCAAAATATGATTCGATTTCTCTTAGGAAGTTCTCTTTGGTGATCATAACACACCTGGATTACCTGACGTGCTGTCTGTGACGATTGTTTACACTTTTTAATACCTTTCACATCCCTCGTATCTGTTTCATCTAAAAACTAGTCATAGAGAACACACCTCGTGTGTTTACAATCGTTGTCTTTTGATTGGCTGCAAACATCGTACGATATCCAACGTGACTCAATTCCGATGTGAGTCTGTTCTCCGCGAGGAAACGCAATCAGGTGTGCGAAGTTTATATTACGTGAAAGTAACTAAAGGGGGCTCGTCTCGATCTTCAGTACCTAGCTGATCGGCAATTTCAAATTACGCCCAAGGGCTTTGGCCGCTTATACTGTGCTAAAAATAACTCGGAAACTCGTCCAGGTTTGTTGCACCTGGGTGAGAAACTGTCTGCAATTTTCGCGGCGGCGCGTTGGAACTAACGTCGATTTGCGCAATTGGTGGCGAGATTATTTTTGCTCTGTGGTCGTGTATCAGTTGCAGCTGTGATGAACACGTTTGACGGGTTTTTGTTAAGCTTAAGAAATCTGTATTTTTGCATTCAAAATTCCAGCAAAGGGAAAATACTTGAAATTTTTTGGATCTTCTTGGTGCTTTTGATACCTGCTAATTTATGCATAGACTTCTTTGACTTGTTCCTGAAATATGAAGATCCAGTTTTTTTCATCAAGTTTTTCAGAATGTTGTAAATTGGTGAACTTTTGTAAAACTAGTTTTGCTATCAATAGGCGTCTCGAACAACTATGTATCAATAGTAAATTTGACTTATTTTCATTTTGTCTTATTGTACTATTTGAATGAAAATGTTAATTTTTTTGGCCAGAGGAATGACCTAAATGTTTGGCGTTGTAATGCTATAATAACTAAAAGTTAAAAAAAAATGCAGCAGGTTCGGCGGCATTAGAAGCTATTCATCGGTAGTTAAATAAAACAAATAAATGATGTTCAGAAATGGCATTTAGGCCCTGTACTAAAACAGCAATTCAACCGTGAATATGAATGGAAAACTCATTTCAAGCTACTAATATGATGTCCGACGGTTTGCGTCTTTGCAATTATTTTAACTCATTTCAGTTTTACTGAAAAAAAGGAAGAACGCAAAAGGATGTAATTTAAAATAATCAGTTTAAGGAAATTGGTCAAACAAAGGTTTGGAGAAAAATATTATAGAAAGAAAAACTATTCTATTACGTTTACACCACGGGGATGAACTTAGATGCAAAACTTAGGTGGAAAGAACATATAAAAAAGAAAAGAGAGGAACCCAACATCAAATTTAGAAAACTATACTGGCTTATTGGTAGAAGATCAGTTCTATCAATACACAATAAACTGCTTATATATAAACAGATATTAAGACCCGTGTGGACATACGGAATCCAACTGTGGTGGTGTGCCACTGAAAATAATATAGAAACTATCCAACGGTTCCAAAATAAAGTAATAAGAGGAATAGTGAATGCGCCATGGTATATAAGAAATACTGATCTCCATCGCAACCTTAAACTGAGCACTGTAGCAGAAACGATTGTGGAATACGCAGGAGCCCATGATCGAAAGCTGAGACAGCACATAAATCACGAGGCAGTGGAACTCACCAATACGAACGGACTAATTCGAAGATTGAAGCGCACCAAACCACATGATTTAATTGGTGGCACCTAAATGTTTTAAAAATTTAAAATAATTCTGTATAAAACTGTAATATTCTTTTCTTTTTGTCTTTTAATGTATGTTAAACTTAAACTACTCGTTAGTGTGAACTAGTTGCAGTTTTATGAAAATGTAAACATTTTATAACATTTCGATAAATAAAAAAAAAAAATTACGTTTACACTAAAGAGTTATAGATTTTTTCCGCCTAAACCTGGAAAACAAGGTGTTTTTTATTATAAAATTTATGCGATTTATCACCTTTAAGAACTATAAGTAATTTTTAACTTCCCAGTATAGGAAGTTATTGTAATCGGTCCGAAAATCGAAATCGAAAATTTCAACGTATTTTCATCTTTCAAGGTCCCAGGAGCATTTTAAGCAAAAAATTGGAAGGAAGTACGTGTGTGTGTGTGTATGTGCGTACGGATGTGGTCATTTTTTCCTGCACGATACCGCGCGAACCCAAACTGATATCGACTTCGTTGAGGTGTCGTTCGAAGCGTATTAACCGAAATATGATCTGAAAAGATTTTCATAAAATTCGGTAGAGCCGTTTTTTTGTTTAAGCGACGTAAGTGATTTTTGTACCTGCACGATATCGCCCGAACCACGAAAGATATTGACTTACTTGAGGTGCCGTTCGAAGCGTATTAGAGACAATATAATCTGAAAAGATTTTTATAATATTTGGTAGAGGGGTTTTTTGGTTTAAATGACATAAGTGAATTATGTACTTGCACGATAGTGCGCGAACTATAAAAGATATCGACTTAGTTGACGTGCCGTTCGAAGAGTATTAACCAAAATATGATCTGAAAAGATTTTCATAAAATTCGTTCTAACCGTTTTTGTGATTTTTGTACCTGCACGATACCGCACGAACTAAAAACTATATCGACTTCATTGAGGTGCCGAAAAAATAATATTAATGAAGAAATGCTCTGAAAAAAATTTCATAATATTCGGTCGGGCATTTTTTGTTTAAATAGAAAAACTTCGGCTAATTGTCAGAAAGACAAGTTTTGCTAATACATATCTAATAAACTCGATGGAATGAGAGAATGAGACCCGTTCTAAACGAAGTGATCTTTTTTGGGTTCTGCACAGAGATAGCCTTCGAACAAAACATTACTTGTCAAAATCCGACAACCTTTCAAAATCGTGCAAAAATTTCGTTACCCTTTACAAACAGCGCGAATTGTCAAACCTTGGATTAGCACTTTTTGACGGGGAATTGTTTTCTACGCGTGATACAGTTTCAGGAAATTGCGGTTCATCCCGGGATTTCCAGTAGTTACCGTAAAATTTGTTCTTTTTGGTCAAGTCTGACAAGTACTTAACAGTTACATTTTTGCTAATATTTCCGGACAGCTTTGGAATTTCCAAATGAAAGTCATTCGCTTCTCAGTTTGTCAACGGCTCTTCAGCACGCTCAATACGAATTTGAACACCCGCTTTAGTGCAGCGAACGAAATACGGAGGAAATGTTTGTTTGCTAACGTTCAGGAAAAACAAATTCTCTAGAAAAAGCTTGTGGATTTACTACTATTATGGTTATTTGAACTAGCTTCTCTCGGGATTGCTTTGTCATCAGTTCTGATACTAGCCAATTTTCCACTAGTGCTAAACGTTTAACTATTTTGTAAGAAGTTAGTTTATTCCATCTTCGTTCATCATACTGGGAAGTTAATCGTGTGGACCGAAGGGGTCAAACCCACATCCCAACTACATAGTTTTCGTCTCGAATTCGGATTGCAATGATTTCTTCTCACGGAGGCCAAATAAGGCATTTCATATGAAGCAAAGGCGTTAGATGACCTTTTCCCACCCGTTATGACCATATTGTTACTATCAAAAATGGTTCAAACGTCTTTAATCCTGTTAATACAGCTAAGGTATTTTATATTCTGAGTCGTGATACAAATACGTTCCACAATTAAGGAGTAACTAAGCCCAAAGTATCCAAAAATACATTAAATGATATTACTACAATATAAATGCTCCGATCTCTTGGAAATATAATTATATTAGGGCAAATAAGAAATAGTAAAATTCAAGACTATTGGTTCAAAGATCTCTTGATGGAAATACTAGTGAGATAGGGGAAGAAACAAGCACGTGCCGTATGTGGAATTCTTTAAAATTTCAATGAAATATATTAATTCCAAAAATAATTATTGCATCTTTTATACACACGTTTTAAAATTTTTTTAATTTTCTTCAACACCCTGATATATGTACTGTATATGAAAATTTGTTAAAAATGGCCCGAAGCGAAGATTTTAAAATAAATTACCCAACACAGAATATCATCTTTAACCTCCACTGTTTCTACTGAAGAAACGCGTAAACACAATCCAAGAAAATATCCTTTCTTGAATTGAAAAAAATAAATTTTTCAAACAATCTTAGCCTTGACTTAGCTCCCATCCATTCATAAGTCGCTCATCTCTTTTTCTTATTTTAACCGGAAGAATTCCCGTCACGTTCCTTATGATTCAAAAAAAAGGAAGAAATCTTTCAGCGAACTTTTATTATTTGCCAAGGAAACCAGCTTTTTCGTCCTTTTTCAATGTTGAATTCAATATAATCCGTGTTTGCAATGCATTAAATTGCTATGGAGGACTCACAGCCGCTCGGTTTACCTAAGTAAGCGTAGCCGTGTTTATCTTGCGATTATATGAAATTCATGCTAAAAAATTATAATAATTAAATTCTGGGTGGGTAAATTCACTTACTGTGTGCAACAGTCTGGAAATTAAGAGGGAAAATATGATAAAATTTTTTTGGGGTGGAGAAAAATTTTGGATGCAGATTAAATAGCTTTAAGGAGATTGCTTATGGTGGTGTGTGCTCTGAATAGTGCTGCTTATTTTAATAAAAGTAATGTATTTTTTATTAAATTCTTTTGTATTAAGGTCTCAAGACTTTTTCTCCTTTAATTCATTTTTTATGTTGCTGTAAAAATTAATTATACAAGAAACAGTTTCAATTATTAGTAAAGGTTGTAAAATTATACCAAATATGTGCCTCGTACATTTGTGTCGTTCAATGTAAGAGTCGTGTGGTCGCATATCTTGGAGTATTGCAGCTTGATTTGCTTTGGAGTTGAATTTTGTAATATCTTTCGCTGTGGGACTGGAACGGCTCCGGAGGTGCACTATAAGTGCAATAATAGGGCACTTCTGGAGTTGCTTTGGTTTTTTAATGGGGATATGGCAGAATGTTACTCCAAAGCAGATCAACCTCTAGTGCTTTGAAGTGTGGAGTTGCACCGCTTTTGCAGTGAGCGACACATTTGTTGTACAGCCTTTAAAGAAGAACAATTGATAATTTGAACTCATACTTGCCCCTCCCCTATTCCACTCGCCTTTTCCGCTTGTAGTAGCGGTAGTGTAGTATTCACTCAACAAAAATTTCATTACGCTAAAATTCTGCGGAGGCCTTCCTGTACATAGTTCTATGTTCTAAGGGTCTTTCCGCGGCTCAGTGTTGCTTAGCTGCTATGCTACTATCTGGTGTAAAAGATATTGTTAAGCTATATCTTAAGGGGGTAGACTACAGTAAAATTTTCAAAAAATTCATTTCTTTTTTTTTGCTTTAAATTTGAAATCAGCCACCTCGAAAACCACCGAGTTAGAAATTTCATCACAAAATAATCAAGATTTCACGTTTTGGCCAGAAATTTGGGACTCTGTCCCACAGTGCAATGTTCAAACGCGTTTTTCTCGAAACGATGTTTTTCAAAACGGTGTACATGATATCTCAAGATCTAATCGACGAATTGACTTGAAATTTGACACACTTCTTTTATGGATGAGTGCCTCTGGCGTCACGTAGGATTTTGTCAATATCTTGCTTTGTTCAATAATTATTAACAATCATAACATGAAATTTGTGCAAATACGTTTTTTCGGCACAAATTTCATGTTATGATTGTTAATAATTATTGAACAAAGCAAGATATTGACAAAATCCTACGTGACGCCAGAGGCACTCATCCATAAAAGAAGTGTGTCAAATTTCAAGTCAATTCGTCGATTAGATCTTGAGATATCATGTACACCGTTTTGAAAAACATCGTTTCGAGAAAAACGCGTTTGAACATTGCACTGTGGGACAGAGTCCCAAATTTCTGGCCAAAACGTGAAATCTTGATTATTTTGTGATGAAATTTCTAACTCGGTGGTTTTCGAGGTGGCTGATTTCAAATTTAAAGCTAAAAAAAAAGAAATGAATTTTTTGAAAATTTTACTGTAGTCTACCCCCTTAAGGCCCCCATTCACACACAAATGGCCGTCAGTTTGTGGCCTGAAGGTTATCGCCTTGAGGACAACTATCACCACACACTCACCGGCCGCCAACTGAATACGGTCTGCAGTCAAAGAAAACTGTCAAAAATCTTGCTGTGAATTTATGCACTCCAAACGGAAAGCAGGGCGCTAACTAGGCGCGAAAACCATCCACACTCGCGTTCGCGCTGGTTGGCTGGTGTTCACCGCATGAGTCTGGAGTCGCCATAAAATTTTCCCATGAACATTTTTGCACTTGAATTAACAAACTGCTATACTAAACACTTTCGCCGGTGTGTCTGTAAGGAATCATGATGCCACTTGCTTGCCACTACCTGTCAGGCGGATACCTGAAGTCCTCTTCTCTCAGTCAGACTCAGTAATCTGTGGCCTTCATCGGGCCTTGCCTGCCGACCTGTTCTGAAAGAGAATAGAATAGAGGCAGCATGTATAAACAGGTTTTACTTAATTTAACCTCATTCTCTTGCAATTTTACACTGTTTCTTGAGAAAAACAATTACGTGATGCCATGTGAGATTGTGTGAGTCTAGGCTCGACCCCTTGCGCCCAGCCCTAACGCCTTACGTAATTAATGGACGATCTCTTTCTCATATCCGTCAGTTTTGGGCTGCCATACCGTCATATTTTAGGGAGGGCACAATACCGAACAACTCTTGAACTCTTTTTCAGACAAATCTTTAACTTTTTAGTAAGTTTAGAAAGTGACAACAATTCTTTACGGGCATTTGCCCTGAGTGCGAAGGATTAGCTATTTTAGCATTGAAGCGCGAAAAAGTTCAGCTAACTCGGAAAGTGCCGGAAAAAGTATGAACTTTACATACTTTTCCAGGTGTTCATCTTAATTTTTGACATTTCAGACATTTTTTTTTGCATTATTAAAAGTTCTTGATTAATTATCGTGTACAAGTTGTGAAATAAAACTTGTAAATATATGCGATCATGATAATATTATGTTGCTGTAGACACGAAAAAGTATTTATTAGCTGCGTTCCTTTTCTGCAAATTTTTACTATTTTTTACACTTGCGTACTAGCAACTACACTTGCTCTTATAACCGAGTAGATATCACTTGCAATTACGCAATTGAAATCCGCTAGGGGGAAAGCGGCCATTTCGAGTCTATTGTGAATTATTTTCACTTACGCCATTACCCGCTAGATGGCTTTTATTTGTGTCGAGCTGATTTACTCATATAAAAACGTCCATAAATAAAACTTCAGTCGTATAATTATCAAAAATTATTATCTTTCGTTTTACTTTAGAAATTATCGCATTAATTTCTCCATTGTGTCACAAATTCTTCTTTTAAGAATTTTTTATTTGTAAAGTTTAAAGTAACGTCAAAAATTTCAAGTGAGATTTTACTCAAATCAGAAAATTTTGCGTTCCTTTTCTGCTCTGCTCACAAGTACTAAATAGTAGAAAAGGAACGCAGCTATTATTTAAAATTGGCTAGTTATACAGTGAAAACAACACTAAAATGCAAAGTCGCGTTCTCGCTCACATCAACATGTCCTTGGCTTTTCATACTTAAAAATTAGACGCTGAAAAAAAAAGCAAGTGTCATAACAGCATTTCGCTATGTTGAAATAATAGTGTGCGTATGTGTGTGTGCGTGTGTGTGATACCAATTATTCAGTTTTAATTAAACTGATTAGTGATTTATTTATCAATAGACATTAACAATGATGTTTAAACAAGAAATTTCAAATAAATTTATATTAAGATAAAATTGCAAGATACCTTAGCCGTTTAAATACAATTTAAGAGCTTAACCCAACGCTTGTGTTAACATAACACCATCGCGGAATAAAGTTTTCACTTCGAGTTCTTCAAGCTTCACATTATTATAACCATTCATATTAAATGAAGGTATGCAAACTATTAAAATAAAATTTCTAAAACAAAAATAAAGTACCTACAATATTTTGTTATTATGTTTGTTTATTCGGAAAGTGTACACAGGAATTCAAATTTTTTAGAGTACAATATATAAGATACAAATCTTGTAGGGTAGAATATAAAGGATTAAAAACTAAAAAATAAGAACAAAGAGAAAACAAGGACCGAAAAATACAAACAAAAAATGAAAACTATTGGAAAGTTTACCGAACTAAATATGACTTTGACCGTAGGCATAATGCATGCATGTGAATGTAGGACAGGAACTCGCAGGGGATGAGAAATTTGCGATAAGTAGAAACATGGGCATTTTGTCGTAAGCCAAAAGAGAATCTAAAGCAGTCATTAAAAGCTACATTCAGACGAAACCTGCAAACGGCACCTAAGGTAATATAGCTCGAGATGCCGTACAGAAAATGCGGCATGATCAGGCTCTTTACCTGCCTGTGGCGTGACTGCTGAAGCTGGAGTTTACCAAATAACCATAACCTACGAAGGCAACTATAAACTTTACTAAGAATCAGCGAGACGTGGTCGCAACCAAAGTCTAAAAATTAAGTTGATGTCTGGCTATCAGAGAGAGAATGCAACATTTTCATACGCGTTTGCATACAACTAAACAGCTAAACTGTTATAAGTTTATATGGGAATAAACTTAATGTATTGGTGCATATTTACTCGTTTGTTTTGATTTATGAAAGAAAGCAGCTGATTCAATTTTCTTTCCTTTTCTGTTCTGCATACTTTAACGTAAAGAGAGAATCTGGCTTTGTCTCGCCGAGTTCACGAAGTATGCGTTGAGTTTTGCTCAGCAGTGATGTTCATATATGCACCCACACAACCACCATGAAGATGAAAGACTTGTTATTACTAGACTTTGGTCGCAAAAAGTCAGCCTCGAATTCACCACAATACCCAAATTCGTAGCCTTATTCACAATTCATAGTGGAGTATTATCAATCGTGATCATGGGTGTTAACTGAGCGACGGATAGTAAATAAGGTTAGAGAGAAGAGAGTTATTAGTCGCCCAGCTTGAAGTATTGTGCAGGTCACCAATCACTCTCTCAATGCATTCACCTAGTTTATCAGATGAAGATGAGGTATGAACTTGCGCATCATCAGCAAAGAAGTGAAAACAGCAGTTCCGGATGATGGTAACGTATCATTCGTGAATAATGTGTAGAGCAAAGGTCTGAGAACAGAGCCCTGCGGTACTCCTGATGACACAGGAAGAAAAGATGAGTACTTATCGTTGAACTTGATGCATTTTGACCTGTTGGCGAAGAATGGGGAGAGGAGAGAGATATCAGAAGACGAGAAATGGAAGAGAGTAGCAAGTTTATACAACAAGAGAAGATGATTAACGGTATCAAAGGCTTTTGAGAAATCAGGCAGAACCAGCACAGCGGTCTCATTATCATCCAGCATCGCTCGAACATCAGTGGTGTGGTGACCTTTAGCAGTGTGAGACAGCCAAAGCCAAACTGGCACTTACACAGTAGATTACGTCCTTCGACAAACGATTGAATCTGATCATACATAATCCTCTAAGGACCTTGGACAGGTAGGATAGGATACTAATTGGCTTGAAGTCAGAGATGTCTGAAGGAGACGATTTTTTAGGTATTGGCACAATAAAAGCTTTCTTCCATACATCAGGAAATGCAGAGTGTGCCAAGCAGCAATTGAATATGTGAGTAACTGCATCGATCACATAAGGTATTATAAGCTTGAAAAATTGAGGTTCAACACCATCAATACCAGTGGCATTCGAATCGGCCGCACTTCGGTCGCATCGACACATCTAAAGCTGAAGCTGTCAAACGAGAGCACAGCTCTCCGATCTAAATTAAGTGGGCATTAACGGTTGGATAAATGTGTGATTGATAAGCTCGATGTCAAGGTTTAATAGGCCCAGTATGTATTCAATGTTTACGTATATTCTTCCATATCTGTTGAGATGGGAGGTCAGCCGCATAGAACTCCCGCTTAGCTATATCTCTCGTTATATCGCTCACTCTCAGTCACTCATACACCAGCTGGCAGAAACAACAACAACACTGCACGTCAGACTATAGAAATTAATAAATCACGAAAATAAATCAACTTTTATGCGGATAAAATACTCTGTGGAGTCCAGAGTAGTCCATAATAGATTTACGAAACTTATTCTTCAATGACCGCTCAAAAAGCTATGGAAAGCAAATTAATATTCAACGGGAAATAGTTAATAAAGTGAAGATCAACAAACCCACGTCTTTACTCCATGAACACTCGACTCAATGACTATACATTATTTTTTAATTTGTTACGATAACCAAGCCTTAGCTATACTCGCAAGAACAAGACCAATACCAAGACTATATTAGCCTTCTCTTGTTCTTGCAATTGCTCATCACTAACCCAAGCTTGTAATTTTTAAAAAGATAAAATTTCCTACTTGTACCAGACACCTGGGTTATACAAATTAGAGCTCCATTGCGATTTTTTAAACAGTGCTGGAGCCTTGCACGACGACTGAGCAAAATGTAAAACACGACATTAAGCTTATCAGTGTTCGCACTTTTTGTTTCTGTATAGCACCTATGAGAGGCCACCGCAAGAGTTCTAAAGCATAACACAGGCTCCGTGCTTCGTTATCCGCACAACATCAAACTACACTGATTAGCTCACTTCTACACCCAACAGTCCTCTCTTTCGCGAACACCGTGGTCTGGAAGTTTGTTTATAAACAGAAGCCCTGACCTATGGAGCCATCTTCACAATCAGTATTCCTGCACTATCACCAGTTAAAAAGCAAGGTTCATTGCCATCTCCTTGATTGATTCGTAAGATTCGTTTATCACATAAAAACATCGAATAATTCTTTGAAGCGAGTTTTTTTTTGTTTCAAAACTGCAAATATAAAATATGTTTTAAATAGTAAAACTTTTCCATTGCCGTCTTGCCGCCACAAAAAAGTAGACATTTAGTTGACACCAACAGTTAATCTCGCGAATATTTTATTTCGTTTTGAATATTCACCACCAGCAAAAAATCATTAATTGTCGAAAACAACAAACAGAACCTCTCGGCTCCCACTTCGCAGTCTCCAAATTGCAAAATGGATTCTGTAATTGCCAAAATCAAAACAATGCTTTACGTGACGACACACCCTTTTTTCTACGTTCCCGCCATTCAATAAAATTTGGACACTGCTTTTTTTGCACTTGTTCGCAGCAGTGTCCGGACATGAAATTGCGCGCCAAATTGATTAATTTTGAGCGTCAACAAGTTGATTCTAAAGGCAACAAGAACTGGTGCGAGTCATGAAGCGGCTGCGGCGGGGCAGGGTGGGTATAAAGCAATTTTTGTTTAGTTTGTTGCCAAAATAGAAATCAATCAATTAGAAGGCGCCCTGTTGACATAGCAGCTGCAAAGAGAATGGGGATTTACTTGTGGAATCCTTCAACTTGTTGAGCGCTTGGCAATGTTTGAAGTTTAATAAGGGAAACTTTATCTGAGGCAACGACGACGTGCAATCGAGATTCAATTTTGATAATAGAGTGTAAAACTATTTTTAGTCGAGTGTGGGTAGATCGCCTTGAATAAGATAATTTTATTTAAGGTGATTTCATTTAGATTGCTATGTTCACGTTTCATGATAACATACTTGATATAGAAGAGCAACCAATCCATGTTTACTACTATGGTTGAAAAAGTTCTTTGTATGCATTGCATGAAAGTAACGAACTTGTAGACTCTGGCCCCTGTGCTGAATGTCGAGTCGTGATTTGTGACAAGTTTTTTGAGTTGAAGAAAGTGGCGTTTCAGACGAATTGCGACTTTCAGCATAGGGGGCTAAACTCGCACTTAGCACTTCCACTCTAGGCCACTATGCTGAAAATCGTAATTCGATTAAAACGTCACTTTCTTCAACTCAAAAAACCTGTCACAAATCACGACTCGACATTCAGCACAGGGGCCTCTATATAGTATTGACTTATTGAGATTCAGTTCCTTGACTCATAGCTCGCATTATGGTACCTGGGAATGATGATCGACCAGGGGCTTAGTTTTAAAACACACTTGGAGGGCATGGCGGATAAATGTTGCTTTCCAAAGTGTGGGCTCAACCTGATGTGTTGCCTCCTGATGGCGAGGGTGGTTAGCTTAATTTAGCTTTACGCAGTTCGAGTGTGGCCAACAGCATTGAGCAAGAGGACTAGCAGCAGAAAATGGAGGCCGTGCGTGCGTACAGTGCGTGCGGTGTTCTTGGGTCCCGTCTAGTCTTTTACAAATAACCACAAAATCTAAGCGACGAGTGCATGTGTCTGTTTTGTGTGCTTGTGTTTGGCTATTAGAGACTATAGCGAATGCAGCAATGCGGAAAAGTAGGCAGTAGACTAATTTTTGTGCGTTGCGTGCTTTCCGTTTACGATACAAGAGACATTCTTCATATCACACGCTCAGTTACTCTCAAATTATTATTATTTTCGGGGGGCGTCCTGCTACCCACCATACCCACATTATCTGCAGGAATACCAGTGTAGATACCCTCATTAGGTGCAATGTACTGCATAGAAGAGAATTAATCGAAATAACTATCGAAATATTTGGGGTTTTCTGTGGGATTGCTAGTTATACCTTAGATCTTATGAAATAATTTAATTCCTTCCGTTTACGGTTGAATATAGCCGTGATGTATATAAATTTACATAATATTTCTGAGGGGGGGAAAACACGTTCAGGCAAACCCCAAATTCTTCATTTTTTACTAATCTCTAGTAATACATTCATAGTCCAGGAGAGATATTGGAAAAGTATTTAAAAGTTGAAATAAATCTACCCTGCGATTTCTTGACACTATAATTGAGATAAAAATCGTAGGAATTCAATGAATGTGTTTTTTTTTTAAAATTGGTCCAGGGGAACCAGGGGTTAATAATAGTAGCGAAAGCACGTTTTTTCACGTTTTAGATACGAAAATGTTTTGCTTTGTGCTACAAACCCCGTTCCGTTTCCCCTTTTAAATGGGAGATACGCATGTTGGCCAGCCACCTTGATAGTCCGATCGGTAATAATCGTCTGCGGGTTGTAAAAAAATCGGGCGACAAAATCGGTATTACGTAATTCTTTCAGCGACAAAATATGCCGCAAACTCCGTTCCGTTATCTTGCAGATCGAAAGATACACCGTGTAGCCAGCCAGCTTGGTATCAAGCTAGCTATTTTTGACGAAACAAATTAGCAACAAATTATAGACCTAGACCCGTGTGTGGCACGATTCTTTGATATACCTAAGCTTGATATACATATGTATATACTCGTACATCGCCACTGGGCCGCATGTGGATTGCCTTTCATTATCGCATAGTTAGGAATGTCAGGGGCCTCCATGAGGAAAAATGATGCCTACCCGAGTAGGAAAGAGGCGTGGATATGAGAGTTAAAACGGCTTTAAAACTTTAAAGGGGGAAACCTTTCGACATGGCCTCATTTGCCCCATGCGCATGTCCTTTAAATTTTAGTCGTTTAATAGAGGATAAAAATGACTGTGGGGAGTCTGACGGATGCTAGAGGAGACATTGAACCATGTCGGTTTAACTCTCCGATATTGTATAAGTTCGAAAAGAACACTCATTGGAAACATCGCCATTTGCTTGTCTATGGCAGTGGTTTAAAAAACTTTATGATACTGCGGCCCCCTTGCTACATAAAAAACCCTTGGGGCTTCCCCAATAAAATATGTAAATTTGCAGGGGGGTGCGAGATCTAGAACTTTGTATTTCATCGTTTGGTTGATGAGATTCAACTGGTTTCAGGAGGCGTAACATGCCAGCGAGTTGTTTCTCGGTGCCCCGATGTCAAAGTCGCGATAGTAATGGTTGGGAGTAGGTGGTAGTTCCTTCCTCGCCGACTAGAGCTGCTGTTCGACATTGCACTCTATACGAAGAAAATAGATTGTCAACAGTATAAAAAGCCTTCCCTTAGACTCTAGCCTTAGTCCAGTCAATGCACGGTTTGCCTGGCAATTCCACCAAACAGCACCGATTGGCACCAAAATTTGGCTGTAGGTTCTACTTACCCTCTACTTCAAAGTTGTCAATGTGCCGACGGTTGCTTTTACCCTGGGGGTCGACGCCACCCCTTCTAGGGGGTTAAATTTTTTTTAATGAAAATAAGTATGGGAATGGATAGATTGACTAATTCTAAGCAACTTTTGTTATATAAAGTTTTTACTAAAAGTCAATACTTTTCGAAATATTCGAGAGTGAAAACGTCAATTTTTCAGCAAAAAAAACCCCGTTTTCAGACGGTTTTTCATGAATAACTCTGAAAATAAGTATTTTATGAAAAAACCATTCAGAGTAAAAATGTAGCTTATAAAAAAACAAAAAAAAATACTGGGTTTAAAATGCTAACGGAGTAATAGCTTGTTAAAGGTTGGGTCTTCTTCGTCAAACGCCAAAATCGTAAGTTTCAACGTGAAATATCCGAAAAACAACGCATTTTTCGGGGAAAACTCATAAAACTTTTTTTGTAGTGCTTGGAAAAACCTTTAATTTTCTTTTTTTTAAGTTTCTAGTACCCAAATTAAGTGAGTTATGACAAAAACAAAATTGATCCCCATTTTTTTGGCAGCAAAAAAATGTGAAAATCACCTCCTAATTACCACCCCAATTGAACATGATCGTTACCACCTTACAATTTACTTCATATATGTACTAATAATATGCCCTATAAGTTTGACCGGTTTTAAGTGCTTGGTTAAAAAAAAATGAGCTTGAAGTGAAGAGAGCTTTTTTGCAAGTTTGCAAAAAATTGCCTTTCTTTAAAAATAACTCAAAAACTATGAAAGATACGCAAAATTTAAAAAAGTGAAAAATTGTAGGTTTTCTTTTTCTAAAACTTCTGTTTTTTTTACTTTTTCTGTACGATGAAAATTGAGGAAGATATGGCCGTTTCAAGTTTTCACATGTTTGCAAATGCAACTTTTTCAAGCTGTTTCAGCTCAAACTTTTTAAAAAATAAGAGCTTACAAAAAAAAATAGTTTACATCAGCTTATAGCTCTTGGAAAAACCTATAAAATAGTTTTTTGTTGAACTTGATAGCTCAAAAACTAAGGGAGTTATGGTAAAAATACCCAATCACAAATTTTTACAGTTATCAACACACGTATATATAACAACCTGATATACTTCACGAAGGAGTAATGCTTATTATGCAGGAATTTTCTCGGATCAAACCATAGAGCAGACGTTAATGAGAGCAATGAGTGTCGAAGGAGGTCCGTTCAAACGAGGAGCCACGGACAGTGTAGTTCTTAAATGGATTAAAGATGTTCTATTTACCAAAGATATTATAGAAAGCTTGGAGGAATTCTGTGATGTTGAGTTCAGCAAAAGTCACCAACACGTTGATTCGAGAGATACTCGAATTCAAAAAGATACAAAGGATGTATTAGCTTTGCAGCATTTTTTATTAGACAAAAATCCTTTTGAAGACGTTGAACATTTGCAAAATATTGTCACGGGATTGATTGGATCTGATAGCATTAATTATTATGATGCTTTAACTGTTGGTATAGAGGCATTAAAAAAGATTAGTGGTCTAAATTTTGCAGAAATAAAATTATCCAAAAAAGATAAAGTCATTCCACTAATTGGAGTTAGTAGCAAATTGAAGATTGGTGGTAAATATGTTCCCGTTGATCCGTTGCTATTATTCCAAAGAATATGCGTGATGAAGAAAACCGACGAAGAGTTAGAAACATACATGAAATATGAATTGGCTCCTTATCCTCTCTCATTGTTCGATGATGTTGGAATGAGAAAATCATCGAAATCTATATTGTTCAACCGTTGAGGAGATTTTACAAGCTGGTCAATATTGCACTGTCATTTTGTACGGACTTGCCAAGGATACTCAATGTAATAAATTGAGAAAGGTTACTGACTTACCTGCATATCTCGAAAAAATTAGATATGAATCTTTTATAAAAGCCACCACCAAAAAAAAATGATGTCAAGTTGTCCTCGCTCGTTCCAACAATTGATGCTTTAAATGAGCATATAAAAAGAGTTTATTTGCAATTCCAGTTATGGCTGGGTAATAAAAATATTAATCCACTTGATTGGGGTTGGGTTAATATTGAAGAAGTATTTGCTCCAATCAAAAATATAAATCAACCTGCTCCTGAAGAGCTGTTAAAAATGATTTTTTGCAGCTGCAAAAGGGGTTGTGGTTCAACCTGCGGTTGCCGAAGAGTAGAACTCTTCTGCAATTCAACTTGCTCAAGATGCAGCGGAGATAATTGCCTGAATAGTGCTCCAATTGTAGATCAGGAGGAAGACGAGAATGAGAGGCAGATGAGAGTGAGGATGAAGAAGAAAAGAATTTTTAATTATGGTTTTTGATTTTTTTGTGTTTTTTATATCAAAAAATATATTTATTGTTTTAATTAAAAACTTAAGAATATTTTTAATTTTTCCTATTTTTTAAATCAAATTTTAAAAAGTAGGGGTTGTTTTTATAGGGGTTTTTTTTATAGGGGTTGTTTTTATAGGGGTTGTTTTTATAGGGGTTGATTTTATAGGGGTTGTCTTCATAAGGGTTGCAACTTGTAATTCATGATGCAATGATAATTTCGATCGATTAAACGCTTGAATCTACAATTTTACACTTATTTTCGAATAGGGGTAGTTTACACCCCTAAAAAATAAAAAGCAACCGTCGGCACATTGACAACTTTGAAATATAGAGTAAGCAGAACCCAAATCCAAATTTTGGTTCAAATTGGTGCTGTTTGGCAGGATTGCCAGCTTTCGCCGTTTTTTCCGTGCATTGACTGGACTACCTTTCATATAAAAAAAAAACACTGCGACATTTTTAGCCGATTTTGACAAATGAGTAAGATTTATTTAGGATATTCTCTACAATTCATGAATACAATGTCGACTAAACAGCCTCCATTCGACACCCAAAAAGCGGCTGTTTTCGGGTGTTATAGCATTTACTTCGGTTCGTATGTTAGCTTTAAGTTCGCCAATGGTCTTCGGATTGATGGCATAAACTTTCTTTTGCAAGAACTTCATCGTAGGGGCTGCGGTGTGGAAAGCTGCGCAGTCTTTCTGTAAAAGGGTTCGTCATAACCTTTTCCCGCGTTTTTCGGACACCGTGCGTTGTCGAAGATTCCTCGAACGTAAAAGAAAACTGGTCCGATGATGGTTGTCGAACACACATCGACCCAAAACAGGGGCCGGTTCACGTAACTCGACAACGAAATTTTTTTTTCGTTTCGCGTTCACGTAGCTCGAAAAAATCGCAAATTTTCGTTTGTTGACTCGAAAGCTCTTATGTTATCGAACACTTGTATTATTAAGATTAATTTTCCAATTTAAAAGTAGACTTTTATAAGTTATATTACATATGTAAATTATTTTTAAAAATTTAATTAAGTTGATGCCAATAAATTGTATAATTTTACAGCGGTTTTTGTAAAGAAAATCGTGTTTCAGTAATGTGGTTTCCTTAAATTTTCTTTCGAGCTACGTGAACGCTCAATTTTTTCGAGACAAATTTTTTCGTATTCAATTTCGTTTCGAACGATTGTCGTCGTTCGAGCTACGTGAACCGGCCCCAGGCTTTCTCGTCGCGCAGTGGTGTTTCGTGAATTTGTCGACAGTTTTGGTTATTGACTTCGCTAGAGAGATATGAGCTTCGTTCGTTATCAAAATGTTGTCCCAAAACTCTGGTTCGGCATCGATCATTCTTGCGACGGCATTTCCATATTACAAACGACGCGGGTTGTCCATTGGCAACAATCATTGAGTAACCTGCACTTCGTTTGGGAAGAGATCTTGCTTCATAATCATCTTTAGAGTCGTTCCATTCACGTTCGACGGCAAAACGATACATTTGCATTATCGGCAACACTCTGTGTACCAAGTTACGAATTGTGTTGTCTAAAAACACCGAGTTTCTCCCATAATTTGTTCGATAAGCACCCAGCCTTCGCAACTGAACGATTGTTTTCAACGTTTTCAATCACCACAATTTCAAGGAGTTTTTTCGTTATGAGTATACTCATAGCTGTACAATGTTACTGAATAACGTTTCAGTAGACGAGAAGCATTATAAAAAAGACACAATAAAATTTAAGTAGAAATTAAACAGTGAGCCAAAAAAAGTCAAAAAGATCAAATCATCGGCGGCCCCTTAAAGCTAAAAACGCCCTCCTTGTGGTGGCGCCCCTCAGTTTGGAAACCGCTGGTATTTGGAAACTTTAAGCCACCACAGGACCGATATGTTCCACCGAAAAGAAATATTTTGTCGCCACACCACTTCTCCCGCAACCAAATACTATCCCGATCGGCTCTAGCTTCAACACTCCTTTTAGCCTACTTAATAGGCAAGAGATTTGTTCATAAATATAACAACTCGAGCCGCTGCCAGTATTACCTAACTGTATCCTCTATTTTCTCTAAGCATGACGGACTGGTTGTACAAAGGGTTATTCCTATGCGAAATTCTGCTACATGAAAAGCCATGTTTAGAAATTTGAACCTCTCTTATATTTAAGGTATTAAAATTTGGATCCCCAGTCTGATATGATTGAGTCTATTAATATTCGACAGCTTTTCAACTGTCTGGCCAAAAATGAAACATAAGCGACAAAATCGATTATTTTGGCCCGTTGGCCTTTTCTGAATGAAACTTTATTAATTATTTTGATATTCATTTTATGGCAGTAAATTCATTGATGCCCACGGCGAGAAATATGTAAAAGTAAGGAAAAGTCGCTTTTACATATTCCATCATTTCGCATTCAATCAAACTACGTCACACCTCTTTCCAGGACCACCATGGCAGAAGGTAGCTTATCCCGCTAGCAGGACTGCGTCAGTATAATATCCCCCTCTTAATTTAAATTTAAATTAATCCGTATCTCATTACCGACTGCTGTTCATACAAAATTAAAAAAGATCCCTCCCGTGAGTGATTTCCTAGTTAAAAACCGTCAACGGAAATTCTCATCATTATGAAGTCAGGTCGTTTCGAGCCCCGAGAATTCGGCCACATTATGTCATAATCTTTTGCGAAAATCCCGGGATTCGCCCTTTGACAGAACGTGTTTCTCCGTAACAAACATCTCATATCATCGTCGTAATGGATTTTCATCCATTTTCACTTTCCTTTTGCTGTTCCCAGGACGGGAGTCCTTACATGCTGTCGCTTTCCCCCAAAAAACAAGCATCTTCTCTCGTCCTCGACGAACGACACCGACGGGATGAAAACACGGCATCAGCACTTTCTGGAAGGGGCGTCGAAACGGGACGAAAAAGCTGGTTGATAACTTTAAGCTTCGCGTTGATTAATGCGTCATAAAGACATAATTTCGTGCATAAGTAATGAAGCAATTTACCGTTAAGTGTGTCACCACCTATTAGCGAGTAGCGTGAAGTAAAATATTGGCCACGCCACTGGAACCTGCAGCGTAGGACTTTAATTAACAGCAGCCAAGGAAGGCAGCCAGTGGAACATGTTGCGGCACTTTTCATAAATCGAGTAATTAATGGTCCACTCGCAACTGCCGCAATCAACTCCGAATTCCTTCCCAATTTTTCATTTTAATCGCTGCGCGCGAAGGTGTCCCTGCCAAGGAGCAAGCTAAGAAACCTGCAGCTCGGCGGTAAATCCCTAGAAGGATATTAGCCAGATGTGTAACGAAAATTAGTTGGGGAATATGAGATTTGATTTTAAATATTGAAACAAGGATCAGAATTTCAATGAATCCGCCGCAGCGGCACCAAAATATAAAAACGAATGATACCCAGATAACACACGTATCCTTTTTCGTGGCGAACATTTACAACATAATCCTCCTGGGTGTGGATGAAGGATATGCAAATATCATCACGAGAAGATTTCGATGTTTGTGCAAATTTTGCGGGCAAGCAGCAAGTATGGATATTGTCCTTGTTGCGGGAATTATTCCGTGAAAGGACAATTTTCATCTTCTTACATTTTCGGGCCGCTTTAGCAGGCAACAACCGTACACGCATTTTAATAATGAAAAGGATGGAATTGTGTTCTGTATAATTTTTTAAGGAATAAATAGAAGCCTTGTCAGTGAGGGGCTGATGTGGCAGTGTGGAGAAGGAGTAGCGTCTTGTCGTGTGTTCTATTCTTTGGGAGAACATGTAGGGCGCC
This sequence comes from Thereva unica, assembly GCA_949987705.1. NCBI lineage: Eukaryota > Metazoa > Arthropoda > Insecta > Diptera > Therevidae > Thereva > Thereva unica. The sequence continues at coordinate 59,234,915 of OX465281.1, read as the reverse complement.
GTGGCGTACGGGTTGTGTGTCATGGAAGATTTATCTCTAAAAATAAGCGGAATCACACGACAAAGGAAGGGCGAATTAATTTGAATGTGATTTTCTATGATGTATTCCTTAAATATATCCTTGCTGTGTGAACAAATCATTCAAACCGAAAATAAATTAGTTTTATTTTTGCTAATTAAAAAACCGTTTTTATTTTGACATTAATCAGGATCAATTTGTAGTGGTGTTGGTTTTTTAATTCAATGGAAATAAATATAAAGCAAAAAACTTTTTTCAACTTTAGCTAAACTAGTCCAAAAAATATTGTTTTACGTTCATGTTTCAAAAAACGAAAGGAAATTTTGTGTTTAAATATGGAATGCAGGTCTATGTGAAAGTTAGACTTTGAGGTCAGTAGCAGTATTATCAGCAGATACGTTAGGCAGTCAACCAGGTGTCCACGTTAAAACACCGGAAAACTTAAACTCGAGTAAGAAATCGCCTTTAAATGTCGGCAACGATACAGCAGTAAACATTGAAAAACGTCGGCGAAGGAGTAGCAGCTTTAGGCCGAAGTGCGGTTCGTCGTTTTGCACGTAGAAAGAGTTTTGCGCCGCCATTGGTTAAAACTGCCTTTACTTCCCGCTCAGCATTAAAAGGGGAACGCCTCATGCAGAATGGGAGCCCCATGTGGCAAATGAGGACATGCCGAAATATGGATTTCCGCGTAGGTTTCTTGGTCCGTGCGGTAAATAAGGGGCTTGTCTAAAGATGGCTTTCGCTTAGATTTGTCCTGAGCACATAAAAATCTGCGATACGTATGAGTGAATGACCTTATGAGCCTACCTTATGCTTTTCCTTATGAGCCTACCTTGTATTATTGTACCATGGCCTGAAATACATATTAAGCTATCATGTTGCGGTCCGTGAAAGTTGAGATTTATAGTCCGGGAGGCAGCGTTGTAAAGGACACAATCATTTCACCCCACATGAATTTTAGTGGAAACTAGCTGAATCTCGGTGCGCCCCATCATAGCGATATAAAAGAAGTTGTAAAAAATATTTGGACAACGAAGATTTCCCATCCACGTAAGGTCCAAGTAACTCAGGCGAACCCATTTCCATTGGAACAGCATATCCCACGTGCTTCTTTTTGAAATTTTAAAGCATGACAATTTAGGCACAATTTATCCATTGGACCGGACCAATCACAACATTAGGGTGCAAGCTTTAATAGTAATATTTATTATAATTGAAAGTTTCCATCCTTCCCAAAAGCAGTTTGAAAAATCCGTTTTCCATCTATCTACGCATCGCGGGTTGGGGTGCAATGCTCGATATGGCTCATGAATCATGTTTATTGTTATCATTTCTAATAATCATTCATCAGTAGTTTCCACAGGAATTTTTGCCGAAATAACATCTAGTAATCTGGTCTTATCAACCAACCAAAGTAGAACAAGTGCATGTGGCAACCCACGTTTCTGTCTCTCAACTGAGTACATCCAGTAACGTGTCATGCAACTAGATGATTTTTTAGAATCAAATCAATGATTGGCATCTAAAAATGGTATATAACAGTCAACTCAGCAGAAAAAAAATTACACCAGATAACAACAGATTGTTTATTTTTTATTCTGAGGTTAGGTATCATCCTTCATACTACTGGTCCATAAAGTCGTTTCTATATGGTGCAAGTTTAGCTTGAAGATAGTAAAAGGATAAGATAAGTTTCATACTAGATTTTGGTCAGACAAACCAAATATTGTATTATTTAGGGGTTGGAAATCATAACGGATTGGTATGGCACTTTTATATTTTTTTGTTAACTTTTTACTTATCACCACCGAGTCATATTATAACAGTTTAACCTATATTCATGAGAATACTCGCACCTAGCTAAACTTCTAAAAGTGACTTGTTCCGGCTGCACCAACTTCTAGTAACGGTTTAGCCGCTAGGCACTGATTCTCAACCAATGTGCCGCGGCACTTTTGTGTGCCGCCAAATTCTTGAAGTGTGCCGCCAACTATTAGAAACGTATACAAATAATGTTGAATGCACTTTTATACAGCAAATTATTGGAACAAGAACGCGACGGGAATAATATTTATACTGCAATCATTACAGCGCGTTCTCGGCATTATTGTTATGCCAACTCAATTATTCTGCAGAGCCGAATCGAACTTACCGCTCTATCGGCGATCTTTTTTCATAGATTTACTGCAAAAAAGGGGACCAATTTATATGTTCCCACTAAAGTGCCATTACGATACTGAATGTAGCATATAAAGTATTCTCGTATATCCTGTATACTCGCTTTTTGCACCAGTGAGAAAGAGTAATTGGAAATTACCAGTGCGGATTCGGGAAACTAAAGACAACAACTGATCACATATTCGCATTCCGACAGGCAATTGAAAAGACGTAGGAATTTAATATAGGTCCCGCCTTTTGCGCTACGGCCAAAAATCTACGAAGCAATGGTGATACTGAACCTTCCAAACCAATTAATTCAATTAATTGATGCAGGTTTTTCTAACGCTACATATAGTACGTATACATGATGAGTTGAATAGTTGAGTTGACATTGTGTTGAAAATAAAAAAGTACTACATGTTACAAAAAATCTCAAACAAAACACAAAGACGCTACGTTCAACTAAATTCAACTACTCAACTACTGGGCCTGTACTCCTGAAGACGAAACGAAACAAAAACGAAACCGTTGGACTTATTATCAATGAAAATAAATCGAAACATTTGCGGATCCCTAATAGCAACAGTAGAAAAAGAGCAGGACAAAATATAACAATCGACAGATATAGCATATACTTAATCCATAAACAAGTTCACCTACTTAGGAACTTAAATTAACAAAGACAACAACATTACGACGGAAATTAAAAAAGACTTCTGCTAGCAAACAAAAAAGTATGTTTTAATAGTTTAAATCAAAAATAATAACCAGGGCTCTCAAATTTAAGTTATACAAAACAGTAATAAAACCGTACTGATGTACAGATCGGAAGTAAGGACGCTTACTAGGCATGACGAGCAGGTCCTCAGAAGCTGCGAAAGAAAAATTCTCCGCAGGATCACAGTAAATGAAGAGGGTGTCTGGAGAAGAAGATGTCATGCCTACGCTGGATAGGACATGTAATGAAAATGCTTGAAGAAGCGCCCCCAAACATCCTGTTCCTCCAAGCGCCATCGAAATAGACGTACGTAAAATTAGGATTAACAAAAACAAGAGACGCAGGACGGAGAACGTTGGAAAAAAATTCTTATTCTTAATTCTTATAATTAACACTCTTATAATTAATTTTTAATTAATATTAAATGAACATTCTGTTGTCTTTATAGTCATATTATTTTATTTTACATTGAAAGTTATTATCATAAACTATTTTATTAGTGTGTCGCCAAATTTTGAAATTTTAAAAAGTGTGCCGCCGAAATTTTAAAAAGGTTGAGGATCACTGCGCTAGAGCGTTTTGAAATTATTTTGGTAGAAGTTTATATATTCCCCTTGTATTTTTGTAACCCAATTAGATATTCTCATGAATAAGGCAGCAATCTACGCAGAATCCTCCCACCTATCTATAACTGTAAAAGTCAAGTTTTTTTTACTAAATTACAACTTCAACCACCCTTTTCTCCAAAAAAATACGTAATTAACCAATACTTTTTTTTACAAAATTTGAAAGCTTGGATCTAACAACATTTATGTTACGGCCTTTACTTTTGAAGTTATAAGCAATTTTAATGCTAAAATTGGTTTTATTTAGTGCTTATTTGGTGCTTTTCGACAAAACTCAGGTGGAAAAGTACTAAAAAAGGACGAAGTAGAGCCAATTTCAATATGGGCCATATGGGCCTTCGAAAGGCTTTTGGGTAAAACATGCGGTCCTACACCACACATGATGTACAAGATGTACAATACGATCGTTAAACCATCGTCACATATTCCGCTATAGTTTGGTGGCCTAAGACTAAACAGGTTACGTAGATCCTGAAGTTCACCAAACGGTAACGGCTTGCTTGGCTCTCCATTACTGGAGCTATGCGAATCACTCCTGCAGCTGCGATGGAGGCAATCATTGGATTCACCCCATTGCATATCTTCGTATGGAAATCCGCCGCCATAAGTGCCTTGAGACTTCAGATCCCACCCAATTGGCTCTATACAAAAGACACATGGATATCCTTAACAATATCCCAAACATTTCCATTTGCCGCGTATCCGACCTCCGACCATATGATTGGTGACCTGCGATTCCAAAGAATCCTTCTGAGTGGGAGGAACTTATTCTTCCTGGGGATCCAAAACATCTTCTGGTTTAACGACGGGTCAAAGATGGAACATGGTACAGAGGCTGGTGTCGCAGGACCCAACTCCAAGGTATCGATTGCAGGATGGGTACGTCCCATAGGTCCTGACTGAAATACATTTTTTTATGTGGCTTGGTCAAGCTTATCCTATGTACCACTAGTCCGTCATGTCGTTCAACTCATGGTGCAATGTCTAGTAGGTAAGCTTGACCTGAAGATAGACGAAGAATATGAAAGGTTAAGGGTAGTCTGGTGGATGCATGAGGAGGAGGCAGTGAGCCTCGCATTTGCACTCTTGGATGTTGCAGTTCATTGTTTTTAGCAGCCGGTGAGTCAAAACCGTCAGGGCTAGCGATAGACAGTCTTGTTGGAGTGTTATGCCTCCTGAAACAAGTGAATCCCGCTAACCAGCCGACAAAGTCTGTTACTAACACTACCAGACTACCAGGAGAACAAGGAGGTGCACCGACCACTAGGTGAAGAACCGACCTAAGTGGAAATTTGATACCTCTTTATTAACCCTGTTATTACCCGGTTTAGCCGGCAGGATGTCTTATTAGGGCTACCGACATGACATTGCGACCTGCGCTAGACTCAACCTTGAGAAAGGTTTAAAAAACGCCAACATTTAAATCTTCTGTGACAGCCAAGCTGCCATCAAAGCACTCTCAACGTGGAAGTGGGAAATGTGGTATACATATACAATAGGCCTAATTTGGATGTTGAACGGATGCTTCCTCATTCCTTAAAAAAACGAACAATTTAAAAAAATAAAAATAATAAATTTCAACATGTTTCGAATTTTGCCAAGGTCAGCTATACCCAGAAGCATACAGTTGGCCCTTGTTTTGTTTAATAGTTATGTTCAAACTATCATTTGATACTAAAATTAAGAGGGTGAAAACACCGACCCTAAATGCAACGCTAAATCCCGGACTATTAGCACACTTAATAGATCGGTTCTCGTTCGATTGCGGGGTGGTCAAGCAGCATTGGACGTGGTTAGTACTCTGATATTGGGCCGATATTGACACCGCCGAAGTTATTACTCCCATATCTACGCCGAAACTCTCAAATTTTTGAGCGTCTATTGGCCACTTGAGATGGGGTAAGGCGGGACCGTTATATGGCAATCCACACGGGAAACACATAGGGGACCTACCTGCACACCCTCAAAATGCAAGTTGGGCACTTATCAAACATATTTTTCAAGAGTTAGTCCTCGTTAAAATAATATTCAGAATATCGCAGACCGAATTTACATTACACCAAAAAAAGTAAAATCATCGCACGTTATTTGCATTTACTAAAGCACTACTGTTCTCAGCGATGTAGATCCTGCACCTCCTTTACGTGGTTCTGTTGATTAGAACAAAACATTTTAAAAATGCAAAGGACCAAAAAACAAATTCTCCACATCATAAGTTTCTGCCAACCAGAATATCAGTTTTTTCATACATGCAAGGACACCATTTTTAATTATTTCCTCCGATATCACCCAGTAATAGAAACTCACTCTGGCAAACGACCCACATCTGATTTCAGCCATCCCACACAGGAATGCAATTATCCTTGCCAAATGAGTTTCAATACGAAAAGTTCTCCCGCCCTATCGCTTTGGAACAAAACCTCGGCTACAAAATTTACAAGTGGCGCAGTAGGAATAAATAAAACAGATGGAAGCTGCCATAGGTAGAGCATTAAATAGAGGATCCTGGGAGCTGTCATATTGTCAAAAAGGCTTGCTTTGCTGCAGCCAAGTCAGCGTTGCATGCAATTCAGCGAAATTCTTCATGCAGCCCTGACTTTGCACTTTGATGTCGCACCAATTGCAAGTGGTGTGCAGGTGAATTTTTTTACCATCGAGTATCAAAGCCATTTCGAAAAGTCAAAAACCTGGAAGCATATCTAGGCAGTAGTAGTTAGTAGATGTCACTCGATAACTGTTACGGATAATTTGACGAAGTAAAGTCAGAGAAAATCTGGACCTGTTCACACGTGAACCGTCTCTCCGTTGGATCAAAGCAGATTTATTAATCATCTAAAAAAGTTTTCATGAAGACACAGGGGAAAAAACTCGTTTGCAGCTAGTGAAGTGTAAATTTTTACTAGGAGAGCTTTTCATACCAGGTAAAAGGCCTTGACGGCTACAATATTGCAAAACGACGCAGATCAAGTTGGACTTGTGCTATATTAATCCAAGCACCTTAATGGAAGGTTCCATTGGGTTTACATCTAAACTGAAGTTGAGTATGGCAGAAAAAAACTTCATGTCTCGTTTTGTTGAGCAAAAAATGTTACGAAATTTCTATAGTTTACATTTTTACATTTCATGAATTTCTTTCGATGTAAGCACGCGATGACGCTTATACCTTTATGCTGCAATAATGCCAAAGAATAGACACTACATTTTTCAGAAACATATAAATATTTCGATAGTGTATAAATGTTATATAAACTAGTGGTTGAATGCACTGAAATCCGGTTCGTTAGTTTGGTAAGCTTCGTTAGTTTGAATACTGGTGGATAGAAATATTATTTGAGGTTTATCAACTATTCCGAAAACGTCTATTTTATTAAGTTAACCAAACGACACCAACTAATAATGTTAGTTCAGGAGCGGAGCTGAGTAGATCTTACTTCGTATTGGGATTTTGTTTAAACACAAATATATAAAGAAATAAAGAACTATTTTTAATTTTTATATTTCTTATTAAAATGCTTTCTTTGTCACTACTTCTTTAATTATGAACTATAATAGCATGTGCGACACTGCGCAAGGGAGAATGCTGGTGGTAGAGTTGACAAGAGTCTTGTTCTTCAAACGGAAGAAGAAATAAAATACTGGCAAAATACGTCACTATCTGCACGAGGATTGACGTTTAGAGGTCCCCATGAGAGATTTGGATCGAAAAACAGGGAGTATAGATTTTTTCAAACTCCGTGACACAAAAAATTTGAGCAGTTCTGCGCACCTCGTTGCCAAATTTTATAAATATAGTTCTATCATTTACCCTCTTTTTAGTTAAAACGGCAACAAACGCAGAAAAACCTCAACAAAATAATTTGGGAAGGGATGCGCGCATGAGAAATGAATAAAGTTAATATATCTTTATATGTGTTGAGCAGAGCTTTTAAATACATGTAAAGCCCCTGCTCAGCAAAGGCCATTTATTCATCATAATAAGCATAATTTTACTATAATTATGCGAAAAATTTCTCATCCCTAAATTTAAAATAATTTAAAAAAAATGCTGAAAAAATTTCTTTTGGTTGCATGAGCTTTTTCATTCATAAAACGATAGTTCTCCGCAGTCGCAACCAGCACAACCTCTCCAGGCAGAAGCGCGTATGCGGCTGACGGAAAACGTCAACAATCTAGCAATCAAAGTGATAAAAACACAAATTTCGTATTTATTTAGTAGGAATTACTACAAATTATTTTTGTAGCAAATGTGTAAGATACAAAAATTTTAAAATAAAAAAATGTATAAAAAGGGGCGTTTTTCAGTCATAATTTGTAAATTTTTTTTAAATAATCATTGAAGTCGCAGAAAAATACACCTCCCTGTAGCAATAGGCAGTCGCGACTGATTAAATGGCAGCAAGTGATTTGATAGGTGGAGTTAAATGGAGCTTTGCCGGAGCTTTTAAACATTTTTAAGAGCTTAGCTGGGGTAGATGCGCGGAATGTCACGACGTTTGAAAAACTCTATACTATGTTATGACCCTAGAACTTTTGGCCGAGCTCGACCCTTTTCTGGGCTTACAGATAAAATGCCACGGTAACCAAGGCAGTGGCACAACATCATATCTTTCGTCAAAAATATACCAATATAATTATCAATGGCAGAAAAGGTCATAAACACCATCGTGACTGAGATAAAACATGCCAAATATTTCTCCATCTCTGTTGATCAGCTCCCACATAGATCAGCTGTTGATCCCACATAGATCAGCTTTCTTTTATAGTGAGATATGTCTCTGAACAGGGATGTCCCGCTATCCATCCAAATTGTGGACATAAAGCAGAAGACCTGGCTAAAATCGACATAGAGACATTGAACCCCGACTTGTATATCGCCAATGCCGGGGCAGTCTTATGGCAACGCCAGCAATATGTCGGTTGTATATTCCGGTCTTCAAGCGAGAATAAAACAAGTGAATCTGTTCGGCTCACTCGCTGAATCTTGTTAGATCATGTGCGGCCGAGTTTTTTCAAGCTGCTATAGCTTTCTTCGGTACATTGCAGTCATTGTACAATTTTTTTCGGTATCGACACACAGATAAGAAATATTGCTGTTGAAACTGAAGCCAAAATCAACGGTCGTGAGGAGTCTTTCTCAAACAAAATGGTCTGCTCGAGCTGACGCCTGACGAAGTCTATGTTGCTGCTTGGATGAGATCATGGCAGCTTTTCCTAATGACACAAGTGGAAAACCATCTACACGCTCTGAAGCTTCAGGGGTGGTAGCACGTAAGTTGTCTTAATCGACCTCTTCATACAAAAATCTTTAATTTTTGTATGAAGAGGTCGATTGAAACAACTTACGTGCTACCACCTCAGGTTTTTTAATTCATTAGACTCCATAAAAACTTGCTTTCTTGCCCTTCTCTGGAATGACATCTTGGAAAGGTTCAACAAAGTGAGCAAGTCCCTGCAATCCGTAAAAATCGACCTGGGTACGATCGCCGAAGTTTATCAGGTAACATGCCTAGAAGACTTCAGGATATCCGTTAGTAGCTCTGATCATTATGAGTCGAAAGCTATTGAAAAATCCGGTGAGAATAGCTATGCATACGACATGCGGAGGAAACGCAACCGTAAAGACAAGTTCGACGAAGTCAAGAAAAGCGAGACCGTGCTTTCTCGCAGGGGCAGATTTAGGCTGACCGCACTTTGGGTACGAATTTATATCGTGCGTAAACGAACGTTATTGGACGTCCGAGCTGAGCGTGTTTCTCCGTTTATATGCGAGTAGTTACTGTGGCCTGTGACATCGTCGTAATGAATGATTTATATCTACTAGATTATTCTTCGCTGATTCTAAGACTTCAGCGGCGTCTCAATGGTCATCGTAGAACCGAACGCGTGCGGGAAATTTATTTAAAAAATGAAGAATTTGGCGAATTCCATCATATGGCGCACTTAAATAATGAGCCCGGGCTATTTCATGGTTATCTACGCATGAATAAAAAAATCTTTGAATATTCTACGCACCATAGATCTAATTTGACTAAATACCAAAGTACCAAACAATCCTTATCCTAGTGCTTTTCTTTTTGGATACCTAAAGTGAGTGAGCGAATATTAAGTTATTAACGCATGAATGCATAAAAAATCCGAGCATGCTGGGATTGACTTCAGACATCGGAAGTATACGCACCTACAGGTACGACTAGCTCGCACCTAGTGTGCGAGGTGCCGTATTACTCGGAGTATCGGGATCGTCAGTGCGAATTCGTACGTATTCGTACAAGACAAATTCGTACGAAAACGTTAAGCAAAAAGTTTGACTTTCTAACGATAAAACACCGCGTGGAATCTAAAGATATCCGCGGAGGAGCCCGACACTTTCTAACGTGGGGATTTTGATGAGACTTTGGAAAACGAGGGTAATTTGTCGTCGGATGAGGTTATACAGTTATCGTCACTGAGCTTATACAAATATTTATTGGAAAAACGCTTCTTGAACATTTTTCCAAACGTAGCAATTGCGCTCAGTATGCTGTTATGTACAGTAGCGTTAAACTGCACGGCAGAACAGTAATTTTCAGCGCTAAAAACGGTAAACAATTACTTAAGATTTACTATAGAACAGAGCAGGCTAAATACCCTCTCTCTAATGTACAGAGAGTCAGAAATAATGCTGATGCCAATGATGACGTCATCCGTTCTTTTGCACAGAAGAAAGTTCGCCGTATGATTCTATAAAGTTTATATTATTTTTTATTTTTATTTATAATAATTTGAGTCCGTTAAAATTATATTATATTTTCTTTACCTGTGCTAGTGCATTTTATTTGCTAAATTTCCAAAATGGCTTCGGGAAAAATAGTTTTTGAGTGATTTTTTGGCCAAAAAGTGATTTTTGCAAAACTAGACCTTGAATAACTTTGAAAGGATAAGTTTTCGAAAAAATTACAAAAAGACTGTTTGAAGGCAATAACGTTTCGTATTGATTGATTTTTTTTTTAAGATATAAGTTTTTGAGTGAAATTTTGGGAAAAACGTGATTTTTGCTAGAACTAAAATTGTAGAGAATTTCATGGTCAACATTACACGGGGTTGTATAACCTATAGAAACCGAAATACATGGAAAACTCGGGAAAAAAGCAATATCTCCGGCGGCCATTATTTTAGATTCCGAAATTGTCTTATAAAGTCACAAGGGAGCTGTGGACCAATTGGTAGCCATTTTGGAGTTTTTCTTCTTTCGTGCGTCTTTTTTGCTAATTTCCCCGGACTACAAGTAATATGAGAGTAGTGGGACCATGCCCATACACCTATTGTGCTGACTCAAAAGAGAAAATAAGCACCTCTTAAGCCCGGTACCCACTTGTTGCAAACCGGCGTTTCGTATCACCGTTCTTTAAATTTTTTTCTAAAAAAATTGCAACGCTTCGTTTCAAAATGTGCGAAATGATACAATCCAAACCCGATCTCTCATTTAGCGGTTTTTCTCCGTCACATCAAAGGAATGATACGATACGCTTTAGGAGGAAGTGTGGATGGGCATGCGCGTATCCTATTGCTTTATTGCCATTGACCAGATAACCGTATCGCGCTCCCGCATCAAACATGATACAGGCTGGATGATTCGAAACGCAGTGATGATACACGAAAAATTTGGGTTCCTGTTTTGTTCGTATCAATCAACAATTGAAACGATACAGGGATACGAAACGCCGGTTCGCAACAAGTGGGTACCGGGCTTAACAAATTCATTTTAAAATCGTGTCCTACCCAACACCATAGTATTTATTTTGAAAATGGACGAGTATGGTGCTGAGTGTATCCATGCCCGAAAAGTCACACACTGACAAAGATAGTAGCGCCATATAAGAAGAAAATCTTTTTTCATTTTAATTTGAAAATAAAAGTAGATTTGCTTGTTCTGCTCTTGAAAATCCTTTAATGACATTTATTGTTACAGAATACGTTGCTGCTTCAGTACATTTGATATAAATTTTATTCTTCTGGCTTGCCGATTAATCTTGGATGCTATAATTATTCATATGTTCCACAACGATACAAAGTGAAATTCGCATAAATTTTTCATAAATTTCATCAGATGCTTCCATACGTTTTATATTAAACTCGAAATTCAATTTATGCGCAATTCTCATTTTGGCATGACTTGCTTTTCGTTTTTTTAAATTCAGAACACACGTATCTTAGCAAGGAAATTGCCATTGATTTTTTGTTGGATACGAATTACAAAAATACGAAATCGAATAAAATATGGTAGAATGAAAACAAATCAACAAAAAGAAGGCAGATGATAATAAAAATCTGAAGTAAATACGAGCCGTTTTCCAGGTTCGATTATTTTCAATTCCAAGTCTCCGTGAAGTGCGTGCGTGGAGGGTATGCGTTAGCCTTAACAAAAATGTACTCGTAACCGATTCGTTCGATGCCCAATGGAGAAAATGCGGAACGTATGAGCATTTAAGAATGGAGTACCAGGGGCTAGGACGTATGCCATTTGCGAGCCTAATGGAGAAGCAGAGCGTTAAAGATAAAGGAAGGTGACCAGGGAGGCATACGTATCGGCGAATTATGCCTATGTGAACGATTTGATGGGGGAGAAATGGAGTCGGTTCCGTATGGGAGATTTGAAAGTGGAGATTTTTTCACAGGTTATCATTTACAGATTTGCTTTCTCGGGCTAACTGCCACTGTATTTCAGGCATTAAACAAAATTATGAGATGCTTTGTCAGAAGAGGTGCTGATGTTGGGCAAAATCTGGTGTATATTATGGTATTATTGCTTTTCAATTATCATATTTGAAAATATCCTTTTTTATAGCATTTGAATAATTCAATACTCTCTTGAAATTGAACCTAACGACTGAACATGTTGAAGAAATTGTGCCAAGTGTTGGTTGGCGGGTTAGTGTAGGGTTAAGAAGTTTAATCGAGAATTCGTGCTGTTTTTCACAGTCGTGGTTTCATGGTAAACGTATTTTTTCGTTTCAGTAATGAGTTAAAAATTCAAAAGATTACCTTTCAATATATTGCGGTACGATTACAGTCGAAATTGAAAAGAAGTCCATAAGTTTTTGTGCTTCTGGCTTAGCGAAATTTACATAAAAATCAACGCTCAATATTTTTTCCATTTCACTGATGTTTTTGTTTATTAAAGCAAGACCTTCTGCTGTGTACAGCAGTATTATTTCGTGCATAAAATCTATTATTTCATTAATTCTTTGATAAATACCATTTATTGAAAATTTTTCCTGCAGAACTAGCTTTTGACATAACTAAACCCGCAAAGGCTAGTTTTTAAACAAAACCACCTTTTGCTCTAACTAAACTTCAAATAGTGGGTTCAGCAACCGCCTATTGCCTAAGCTCAAGAACCAGTTTTTGCCTTAACTAATTAACCCCTCCATAAGCAAACTTTTCCTGAAAAAGCTTTGGCCTAGCTAAAACTTCAAAGTGGATTTGGCGTACTTTCTTTCAGCCTGCCTACTTTCCCAATTCCTCTCATTTTTCATGACGGTCCCATATCAAAATACAGAAAGTTACTCTACGGCGACAAAAAAAGTTCCACTTCAAAAAATCAATGAAACCTTAAAATCATTAATAGCACGAAAATATATTAATAAAACAAAGTGTATGCCTATGTGTCTGTGTTTCTGCGCTTGTGCGTACCGTCACGCATTGGAGCCAAACTATAAAAGATAGAAATCAGATTTTTTAAGAGGCATGGATAACCCAACAGATGACTAAAAGTTTTAGTTTTTCGAAATTTTAATTTTATTTTTTAATTAATTAATTAGTACTATATTTCACAATTTTGTATGTTCTACGCCTCTTCCAACTTGGTTTTGACCCACTTTCATGTAAGCGATCAACCCCAAATTTTGTCCATATGCATTATTCTACTTCTTAATACAGCTCCACCTCTTTATCGGTTTTGGAACCGTCCGTATACCAAAAGGCCACTCTGACCTACTTCGAATAATCGTCGTAAACGGTTTGTCAAAGCCAAAAGTGGCAGGAATGGTATCGAGCAAAGATATCATTGGCTTCAGGTTCAGCTCCTTGAGCATCGATAAATGAACCAGAAGGTCTTCTGGCTTAATGGAGAATAGCTCCCGTAGACGCAGTGCCTCCACCAGAGCGTCCTTTCCTTTTTCAGGTGTAGCGGAGGGAGGTTCAGTAGGGCCTCCATAGCCGCAATCGGACAGCTGCCTTTGGCCCCTGTGATACCAAGATAGGCCAGGCTTTGGACCCTGGCTAGCTTAATCATAGCACCCTTTTGTTTGGTCTTGGCCCACCATGCAATGAATGCATACTCGAACATGGGCCTTACGATCTCATATATAGCCAAAACATTAACCTAGGTTTGAAGCCCCAGGTTTTTCCTACAAATTGGCGACAAACATGGAGAGATGTAATTGCCTTGGTAGTTACTCTCTCAATGTGGGATTTCCAGGAGAGCTTATGATCCAGTATTAGGCCTAGAAATTGAGGCTCCTTTTGAGAAAACCATTTCTCTGCCTCCAAAGAGGGAGCTTTTAAATTATTTCTTCTTCTTCGATGGCTCTACAGCCCAATTCGAGCCTTGGCCTCCATCAGCTTCTTCCTCCAGACGTCTCTCTGCTCCGCAGCTTGTCTCCAGTTTCTTGTGTTGAGCAGTTTTGCTACATCGACCTTAACATTATCTTCCCACCTTAACCGTGGTTTGCCAACTGGTCTTTTGCCATTTGGTAGTAGATACAGGGCTTTTTTTGGTATCCTTGAGTCATCCATTCTTTGGACATGGCCGGCCCAATGTAAACGTAGTAGTTTGGCATGGGTCGAAAGTTTACATTCTTTGTATAAGTCGTACAATTCGTGATTGTAGCGTATTCTCCATGCACTGTCTTCATTGATTGGGCCGTATATCCTTCGGAGAACCTTCCTTTCAAATATATCCACCTTGTCTGCGGATTTCTGGGAGATACTCCAAGCTTCACATCCATACGTAGCTACTGTACGTATGATGGTTTTGTAGATTCTTATTTTAGTTTTTCTGTGGATGTCTCTGGATTTCATTACTGGCAGTAGTGAGAAGTATGTTCTGTTCGCGACGTTTATTCTTCTTTGTACGTCTATCGTTTCATCATTGTCTTCGCTGACTGTTGACCCCAGGTAGTTAAATTGGTTTACCCGTTCGAAGTTATATTCACCCCAGGTGGTATTGTGGTTTCTTCTTCTTCTTTCCACCCTTGACTGAATTAGAATCTTACCCTTCTCTGTGTTTATTTGAAGCCCTATATGTTTTGCTCCATCTTCTAATTCTGTAAATATTTCTCTAAGATATGACAGTGATCTTGCAAGGCAGTTTATATCGTCGGCATATCCTGCCAACTGTTTGGATTTGTTAAGCAGGGTTGCGTTCGCATCAATGTTAACCTTGCGAATTACTCCTTCTAGGCAGAGATTAAATAGCATGGGTGCCAGCCCATCGCCCTGCTTTAAGCCTTGCTTAACTGGGAAGGATTCCGTCAATTCTCCTTGTATTCTGACTGCACATCTTGTATTTTCCATTGTCATTTTTGTTAATTTTATTATCTTCATGGGGATGTTTAGGTCCAGCATTGTTGCATACATTTGCTCCCTGTCGATGCTGTCGTATGCTTGTTTAAAGTCGATGAAAAGTTGATACACGTCAATGTTGTATTCCCAGCACTTTCGGAGGATTTGCCTTATTGTAAAAAGTTGATCCATTGTTGACCTATTTCTTCTGAATCCAGCTGGGTATTCACTTATTGCAGCTTCTGCGTAAGGTTCCAGTCTGGTCTTAATTATATTGGTCATTATTTTATATACTGTGCTTAAAAGAGATATGCCTCTATAGTTTTCACAGTTGAATCTGTCCCCTTTCTTGTGTATTGGGCAGATAATGCTTTGCTCCCATTCTTCAGGCATTTTTTCATTCCTCCATATGCAGCATAGTAATTCGTGTATAGCTGCTGAGGGCGATTCGCCTCCTTGTTTGATCAACTCTGCTGGGATGTTATCAATTCCTGGATATTTATTGTTTTTTAATGATCGTATGGCACTTTGTACTTCTTCCAGAGTGGGTACATTTGTTTCTCTGGTGTCATCGTTATGTTGTAGACGGGGTTCTGGTACATGTCTGATGCTCTCGTTTGCGTTCAGCAGCTCGCTAAAAAATTCCTTCCATCTTTTCATTACATCTTCGCTCCCTGTGACAGTATAGTGCCTTCTTTTGTTCTGCATATACCGCAGGAGGGTTTAAAGCCTTTCTTGAAGAAGTTTACTTCCCTGTATGCTTCCCGTGTTTTGTTTTGGGCAAAGTTTTCCTCTGCTCTCAGGATGTGATTGTTGAGGAATTGCCTTTTCTTCTTCTTGCAGATGTTTTTTGCGGTTCTTCTTGTTTCCTCGTATTTCAATTTCTTACTCCTCGTCGGTCTCTCTATGTATATTCTCCTATTTTTATTTCTGGCCTCTATAGCTGCTTTGCATTCCTCGTCGTACCAGTCACTGGCTCTGGCTGTGCGTTTATACCCTACAGTTTCCTTCGTGACATCTGTCAGTACCGTCTTCAATCTCATCCATTTTCCCTCGACTGTATCTTCATTATTTATACCTATC
This sequence comes from Thereva unica, assembly GCA_949987705.1. NCBI lineage: Eukaryota > Metazoa > Arthropoda > Insecta > Diptera > Therevidae > Thereva > Thereva unica. The sequence continues at coordinate 59,218,766 of OX465281.1, read as the reverse complement.
CTTTCTGCTAGAGTTTTCTGATATCTCTCCAACACGAGCTGTTCTTGGAGGCGATCGACGTGGAATTTCTTTTGTTTGTTGTTTCTTCTTTCTTGAGTAGACAGCCGACATCTGAATCTAGCTTTAACTAGAAAGTGGTCCGATTCACAATTTGCACCCCTACAGGTTCTTACTTGCTTTTAAATTTAGCTTCCTTCTATTAGTAAATGATGCCCATATGCATAGTTCGCGTGACAATGCAATATGACATTTTTGGGTAAGGGTATCACGACTAGTATACAATTAGCGCTGTGACATCACTAGAAATACAAAATGGCGGCCAACAGAAAATGGGTATTACCTTTTTCTTTACAACGCGCTCGGTATTGGTATTAATGAAAGGGTGTGCCAAGTAGAATGCTATTAGCTGTGTAGCGTCTTTTCAAATTCAAAATGGCGGCAAAAAATGGCGGATTACCTTTTCCTTTATTAGCCACTCAGTATTGGTATCAAATGGCAAGTTGAATACAATTAGCTGTGTGGCGTCAATCGAAATCCAAAATGGCGGCGGCCAACAACCTTTTTCAACACCTTCTGTATGGGTATAAAATGAAAGTGTATGACGAGTATAATACAGTAAGCTTTTAAATCAAATATGGCGGTCACCAAAAAATGGCAGAAGACATACAGGGTGTACTACTTAAAGTAATAAAGCGGCAGACTGTGGATAGGTTTTGGGGCAATCGCGATGCTGTAGCCGCAAGGGCGTTTTGAAGTTTTTTTGCAAGAGGTTCACATATCCCCCTGTATTTTTGTAACCCTAAGGGTGAGTTGCACCAAATCATTGATTAAAGTTATTGTTAAAATTAACTTTAACAATAACAAAGTTGTTAAAGTTCCACTTTGTAAAAATGAGTTTTTTTTATGTGATAGTCTAAGCTTAGGTGTCATCCTTTGTACTACTAGTCCGTAATGTCGTACACGTCATGGTGCAATGTCTAGTAGTAAGCGTACTTCGAAGGATAGAGAGAAAGATAGGATAAATTAAGGGGAGTCGGGTGGGTGTAGGAGGTAATGGTGGTGAACCTTGCGTTTGAACTCTTGGGTGTTGTATGAGTTCGGAAATACTGACTGAGGTAAGTTGTTCCACAATCGCGTTGTTCTTGTTATAAACAAATTTCTAAATCGGAGTGTGCGCGAAGATAAGGGCTGTAGACTATAAGGGTGATCCGAGCGGGCAAGTCTAGTGGTGCGGGAGAAAAGTTACCGTGGAGGCATGAGGTTACTTCCTTCAGTAAAGCAGTCGTTGTGGTAAAAACGGTAAAATTTTGCAAGAGCTTCTACATTCTTACGGTGGCTTAGTGGGTCAATTGAGGAGCAAATGGCACTATCGCCAATAAGTTTGAGAGCGCGGCTTTGCACCTTGTCCAGCCAGTATAAGGTAGTTCTCGGGGCCCCAGCTCAAATATACGAGTTGTATTCGAGACGAGGACGAATGTAGGACTTGTAGATTGTAGCCCTTGCCGACGGCTGAAGGAGGAATTTACATCTTTTAAGGAATCCCAGGCACTGTGATGATTGTTTAGCAATTTGGAATATGTGATTATTCCAGCGCAGATCTTCGGCTAGTGTTATGCCTAGGATGTTTAAAGACGGTTCTGCCGTGACTGACTGAAATAGAAGGAGGGTCGGTGCAGGTTTTATTGGAGATGAGACAGTATTTCGTTTTGAATGCATTAAATTCGACACGGTTCTTGCGGCCCCAGTCAAGAATTCGTTCGATGTCCCTGTTGATTGAAATGGACATGAGATTCCGATAATGCAGACAAGGGCTGGCGCGTGCTTGTCCTACAGTATCGAAGCCATAGGAGTACCGAAGTGTACTGTCATCGGCAAAGCAGTGGAGTGGGTTGGAAAGGATTGAGAGCAGGTCATTTATAAAAAATTAGGAAGAGAGCTGGTGATAGAATTGAGCCCTGGGGAATACCTGCGGAGATGGTGTGGGGGTCGGATTCAATGCCATCCAATACTAACTTGATTGAACGGCCAGAAAGGAAGCTCTTAATCCAGTTCCTTAGAACGAAGTCAATACCAATAGGCTGAAGTTTAGTTAACAGAGCGGGGTGCCACACTCTGTCAAAAGCCTTGGAGATATCTAGAGCAACCAAGCCAGGTGCTCTGTTAGACAAAAAAGGAGGTCTCCAGTAGATCTTTTTGGTCTAAAGCCGTACTGTTTGTCATTTAATATTTTGTGGTGTTCAAGATATCTCAAAAGCCTCTTGTTTATTATTGTCTCCATCACTTTGGAGAGAATAGAAATAATTGCTATTGCGTGGTAGTTAGCGGGGTCACTAGTATCACCTTTTTTTGGTGTGGGCTGAACGTGGGCAAGTTTCCAGGAGTCGGGATAGACTCCGGAGAAGTAGGATAGGGCGAAAAGTTTGCGCAGTGGTTTAGCCAACAGTAAGGCACATTTTTTAGAACTATAGGGGGAATATTGTCGGGGCCAGTGGATTTATTGGAGTCAAGCTCTTTGAGACACCTATACACTTCACGTGTTCTGAAGAAAACTCTGTCCATTGAGTGGGTGGAATACTCGAAGGCTGGTGGTTGCATGTCAGCATCGGGTTAAGTAAATAGAGGGTGATATTGAAAACCTATAGCAGAAAAAACTTCAAAACGCCCTTGCGGCTAAACCGATTACGATTTTTTTATGGGCACCAAATTGTGCATTCTTGCACTGCATGGTAGATGCCAAATTTGCAAAATTGTGTTTTCAAAGCAACCAACAAATTCGCTGCTAACTAATTCGTCCTAACAAAAATCAACGTGAAAAAAAACAGAGGAAAAATTTCTAAAGCACATCGCACATGTGCGTTCGTTTTACTTTTACTCGTAGCCAAAGGCAAGTGAGCGCGTGCTCACGTTTCCTGCTTTCATTGCACTAACTGGTGCGGGCCCAACGAACGCCGCGTCGCCGAAGTTGCCTTGACAGATCAAATGAATTGTGCGTTTCCGTAGGGCAGTGCACCAAATGAGAAAGGCAAGCACGGCGAACCGCGGCGAGCGTAGCTTTGATTTGAGAAATGTCCATATCCAACGGCGCCGCGGTATGCCTTGACAGTTGTCCAGTACCAGCTTTTTTATATTCACAGAGAAAAGCGCGAAGTTGTGCAGGTCACGGTTAATTATTTAAAGAAAAATATAAATAAATTATTAAAATTCAACTTTTGAAATATGTATGTAATTTATTCAATTTAAATTTATTTTTTCAGATATGTTCCGCAGACCAGAATATTCAACATTCTCTATCTATTATTTTGCACTCTCACTGAAATTCTACTAATTTTAGCTTTTATAATTACACAAATGTAACTTACATAACAAAAATGCACCTAAGTTTTTACGTTCTAATTGACGTAAACAATAGAAAAAATTTAGTTGTCAAAGCTGTTGCGAAATGTCAAGATTAGTACGCGCGGGGCTCATTGGCCCCGTACCTGAAAATCTTTGTGCACTTAAAGCAACGCTCGAAAACAGGTATCGCACCGACTTTAAAAGAGTTTCTTGCTTCTACATTTTACCAGGTTTTTATGCCTGCACATTGGAACATTCTTATAAAAATTAAATAATAATTGCACGGGACCACCTTGGGAAACTATTTTTTTAAACAATAAGCAAAAAGCAAATAAGTTATTGCGTTACAAAATTAGGTGTGAACAGGACAAAAAATAGCTTCCTGTCGAATTGATAACCTCCCCCTTTTTTGTAGTCGGTTAAAAATACACTTATCAAGACACAAAATCAATGCAATGAAATTTACATCCTTTCTTCGAAATTAGTATCGCAGACAAGAATGAAGTCAACCAGTCTCAGACATGCGCTTTATTTTATAGCCTCGCAGCACCAGGATGGTAATCTAGAAGCAACTACCACTTCGTAATTTTGGAATATAAAACTTAAACGATTGTGCAGATGTTTACGCTAAAAAAGATAAAGCCATTTTCGACTTATATCCAGTTTTAACAATATGCCCAAATGCGCTATAAACAGATACTTCTACAAGAAGTCAGCAGCAGGGATGATAGTTTATACGAAAATACCACGCAAGGTGACAAATATCATTTCGAAACAAGCTAAAGGGTATCCGTGCGAAAAATGCCCATTAGGCAGGATATAAGCTACTGTACAAAATCAGACCAGGATGAAAGACCCTATGACGAACTATCAATATCCATAAGAGGGTTGAAAAAGCTTGTCAGAGGGCGAAATTTGTGTACACTCGCAAATATACATAGGGCTTCTTTTGAAAATAGAACTTCTGCGTAAATTGAATTGCATCCTTTCTGCTTTTGCTTTCAGGTGATTATTGAAGAAATGCATTTCCTGATGAGGGATTTTCTATCACATAAATTAAATTCTATTATTGTGCAGCATTTCGCATTTAATCATATTTGTTTAGTTTTATTCGACTGCCAATTGCTTTCTAATCCTTCAAATACATTGTTACCGTGACGCGTGTGCAATTATGATAAAATAAATATTGCCTTGCGTTAAAATTCATGATTAGGCATGAACTAGGTTACGTGTTTGAATATACATAATATAGTTCCATGATTTATTAAGCTCAAAGTTTACCTACGTGCAAACACATTACATTCACGAACAGATGTACGGGTATGTTCCCCACCCTGTTTACAATACTAAAAGCAGAAAAGTCGTAGATCCAATTCGGAATAATAATCCAGTACTTAGCAAACAATTAGCTTATACCCGCGAGAACATCTGTGCATACAAACCGAGACCGTGTTGGGGTACTAAATCGGAGCTGCTTTCCTTTTCCGTGGTTAGGCTTTTGCGAAGAAATATAAAATAAGAAAAGAAAAAATTCCCCCAAATAGACCAATTCGCAGCTCGTTCAATTCGTTCTGGATTCAACCAGTTGAGTGTGAGTCGCAGTACAGTCGACCTCCAAATAGTACGTTGCAGCTTCGTACTTTATGACTGCCATCGCCGAGCACTTAAACCATGAAGAGCCGAAACTTTCCCATGCAAGAAGTTCACCATGAATACTAAAAATAAATGCCGCTCACATAAGACATTCTCTTTGCCGAAGACTAAATATAGGCGCCATGGCATGGGGCGGGGGCGGCAAAGTGAATATGCGAAATCAAAGACTTGAGCAGACTTGCGACTGCGGCTAATTTGGGGCCAATTTGTATCGTCAGTAAAACTTTTCCAACTCCCCCCCCCCCACTTCCAAACGGGCAAAACAAGCGCGAACAAAGCCAAATTCTTATCGTGCTTCCACCCCGCGAACGCCCCCAACTCATCCACCCGGTCACCCGAATTATCTCAGCTTTTATTGCGTAAGCTTTTACGCAAAGCTAAACATGTTTTGGGGGTGTTCGCCGCCCGGGTCTTGTGGGGTGCTTCCCCAATTCGATGGGGGAAGCGACTCCGTTCTGGGTATATGGTTTCCGTGCTCTCGTATCGCGCGATTATCATTGAGTTTTGATTTTAATTGCCCGTTCGTTTATGAGGAATTTATTTTATTGGATTGGTTCCGTCGACGGATATGACTGGCTGTGATTGATGGTGATTGAAGCGCTCTGTACGGTGGCGCTTTTTGTTCAGATTTCATAAGGACATGAATATTCAAAAAGCTGTCAGTAAGCAGTAACCATAGAATAATTAATCGAGGAAATTAATTCAGGGAAATTAACGTACGTTTTAATTGAGTTCTCTTCGGGGTCTTGACATACAAGGCACATGCTAAATGCCACACTTCAGAAAACAAATTAACAGCTTTAAGCTATGACAAAAAAAATCAATTTTCCAGACAGGCAAACCTGGAATTTAATTATGAAAATATAACACTGAGTCATTAATTAATTTATTTACAACATGAATTTTATTATTTATTTTTATTATTCAATTTTCAATTTAATATTCCGGAAGAGCGCTGGGAAGTATTTTTATGCGATATAAAATTGTTGACAGTACTTTTTTGGTGCCGGTTTACTTAAGATGGTAGATCAAGGTCGAGCTGAAGCTTTTTTAGTCGTAAAATGTGAAAATTGTTGTTAATTAAAGAAGATTCGTTAAATTCTAGTATATAAGTAGAGTGTTGTAGTATCTCCGGCAAGATTAGGGTGACTAGATGAAAATTGTTAAGTTAATAAATTACGCTGTCTTTAATGGAACAAGTAAAATCATATTGACCATTATTAATAGAAACTAGTTGGGATGTGGGTTCGACCCTTTCGGTCCACACGATCAACTTCCCAGTATGATGGATGTTGAATATTATGATTGGATATTTTAATAATAATACCGAGAATTTGTCACAATTGTTTATCAATATTTTCGCTAAAATGTCAAACTAAATGTGCGCACTTACAAGATTAGGATGACGAAAATGTATACAAAATTGATGTATTAATGTTTTTCGGCACCTCAATGAAGTCGATATAGTTTTTAGTTCGTGCGGTATCGTGCAGGTACAAAAATCACTTAAGTCATTTAAACCAGAAACCCGCTGGACCGAATATTATAAAAATCTTTTCAGATTATATTGTCGCTAATACGCTTCGAACGGCACCTAAAGTAAGTCAGTACCTTTTGTGGTTCGGGCTATATCGTGCAGGTACAAAAATCACTTACGTCGCTTAAACAAAAAAACGGCTGGACCGAATTTCATGAAATTCTTTTCAGATCATATTTCGGTTAATACGCTTCGAACAACACCTCAACGAAGTCGATATCAGTTTTGGTTCGCGCGATATCGTGCAGGAAAAAATGACCACATCCGTACGCACATACCCACACACACACATACTTCCTCCCAATTTTTTGCTTAAAATGCTCCTGGGACCTTGAAAGATGAAAATACGTTGAAATTTTCGATTTCGATTTTCGGACCGATTACAATAACTTCCTATACTGGGAAGTTAATAATAAGTGCATTCATTCATTCGTCATTTTCATTGATTTTTTTAATTAATTTTTAAATACACTTTTATTAGCTTCACTTGTAACTATGTCATAAAATCTTGGAAGTGAAATTTGATCTACTTTCCGATTTTCGATTAAGCTGGAATTTTGCATACACGTTTAGTGGGCAATTTAACCATTTTGTAAAAAAACCAAGATGGCCGCTAATTTTTGCAATAATGTCCCACGGCCCCCTGACATGATGGGTATCAAAAGAAAGGATATGACCGATACAATTAGCTGAGTGTCATCATTCCAAATTCAAAATGGCGGGCAACACAAATTGCGGACGACTTATAATAGACTAAAAAGTAAAAAATATAACCGATTAACTTCAAAGTTTGCACACATTCGTAGTTCGCGTGATAATTAGTATGTATACAAGATGAATTGAATAGTTGAGTTGTGGTGTTGAAATGCACTACACGTTACAAAAAATCACAAACAAAACGCAGAGATGCTGCTGTCAAATAAATCCAATTACTCAACTACTTAGCTCACGTTTGTATGCATAATTTTAACTCAATCCAGCAACTCAACCCTACACTCTCCTACATGCAGATTGGCTCGGGTTCAACCTGAGTTCAACTCATCATGTATATGTACTTAATGCAATCATACCATTTTGTAAAAAAAAACAAGAAGGCGATTCCAAGATGGTGAATTTAGGCAATTGTGTTCCACCATCATCCATCACAAGGATATCAAATGAAAGAGTACGACAGATAGAAAACAGTAAGCTGTGTATACCGCCGCCACGGCATGAATGGCAACAGCACTAAAAGAACGTCGACAAATACTACGAGAGGCTTCCAATTCAACAGAGAGTGCTGGACACATAGCCGCAGCAGCTAGATTATCCGCAAGTGTACGTACTGTGCAAAGGATATGAAAGTCTTCATCACATCAAAAAAGGTTGCGGCTGCAAATGAAACCTGCTTTCACCGCTAGCACCGAGATACCAGCGTTCGCAAGGAATCACATGTCCTGTAAGCTGTAAGTACTGAAGAAAACAACAAAACTATTTTTTCCGGATGGAAAACTGTTTTTCTCGATACACCGGACGTTTTTTTTTTTTTCATTATTACCATAGCCTGAGTAAAGAATAACGAGATTTGTTCAAAGGCCACAGCCAATTAGGATCTGTCATGATTTGGTGAATATAACAATGTCACTTGGAGAACTGTTATCTAGCTAAGGTACAGAAGAAAGTAACCGTTCGTCCGTCTCCTCACTTGCCGTCAATAAACTGGCAATATTTGGCGAATGAAATTGAAGTTCGTACATTGGCTCTACACCACCATAGTAGACAGACACATGGTCATTTACGCTGGTCTAACATTGTGGGTTAATAAAACTAAAAAGAGCAAGCAGACATCTGCAAAATCTTTAATTCAATGAAAATAAACCAAAAATAATGGAAAACTCCAAGAAAACAAATCAAGTAGACCGGCCCTGGGGTAGACAGAGTAGAGCGGTCGCTGTCACTTGGCGAGGGGCGCCAAATAAAGTTTTGATGAAGCCTTTTGAGGGCGAAGCACACATGCGTTGTTTGTAGCCAGCCAAGTGTATGTACTCATCTATATGACTCGAGAAAGGCACGCTGACGCCGAGACCGATCGAACATGGCCTTAGGCCACATCCTGCACGAGGTCCATTCCATGGAGTAGACTGAATACGGGGGATCTAAAGAGACTAAACTCGAAAAACCCACAATCTCAATGTATAAGCAATCGTGCTGAAGTTATGAATGGTGCTGCGTGAATGTACTACATACTAAAGATGGACTCCGGATACCAGGCAACAGTCGGTTTGGATTAGCCTTCCGATTGTAAAAAAGAGCCCTGCCATGGTAATACAAAGCCCTGCCATGGGTAACTTATATCCTAGAGGCCCACTTGCAGAAGTAGTGGCACCTAATCGGAGAGCCGACTTAAAAAAGCGATCGCTTTGAGAAGACGGGGTGGCGTAGCCCGAAATCGATTTCTGGAAGCTGGCTACTGCCGTGAAGAGGGTCTGCGGGACCCCGAGAAAAAAGGGAAATCAATTTTCTTAGTAAGAAGAAGGTTAGAGAGCAAAGGGTGAAGGCTTCGACCATACGGTTTGAAAAGCCTTCAGAAAAGTTGGATGCACCCATAATGACGCCTAGAGTGGCTCGAACGCCGATATTCTGACAACTGGCAGAAAGTGTGAAAAGACCCGAAGGATGTGAGAGTGGAGAATACTCCGTACATCATTCACAGAGATGACGTTGTCCGTGGGCCAAAGGTCTATTAATGAGCCGAGGCGGACGGGTAGCCAAATTGGCTACAAGTTTTTTGGGCTATAGTTAGGGTTAGGGCAGCAGGAAAACCCATGGCCAAGCTGCACCCAGCCAAACTTGCTATGACCTCGCAGCGACCATTTCCGCTCCAATCACGAAGGTAGCAAAAACCCCGAGGTTACTAACTGAAGCCTCACTCCGGAATTTGATTCGGGAATGGAAGAGCCAAATTGGTCGAATGCCAGGATGGTGAGCACTGCAATTTTGCGCTGGTGGTAGAAGAAGCCTCTTTCAACTAGCATGTTCATTTTTTGTATTCTCTAAAATTAAAAATTAATCCCATATTTCCAAAGAAGCATATTGGTATACGTCAGTTAGGCCAAGTACACATTGGACGTTTTGTGCGCGCGCTTTTGAAATTAGCGTTTTAAGAATTAAAAAATTCATATTAGTATAGTTGTACACAAGCCGACGCGCGCTTTTTACCAAAAATACACTACCAACACTAAACGCAACGTCGAGCGCTCAATGTGTGGTAGGCCTTATACCAACCGTCCAAATTAACATCAAGCGAGACTGTGCCATTTATTTTTGTGTTATTTTAAGGTTGAAATAGAATTATCGAATTTTGGATCAATATTATTGAAGTGCGTATATCAAGAAATAGTCACCGATCCATTTCTGATCCGCTTTTCAATAGAATTTTGTATATCCCTGTTCACCTTTCGTAGAATTATTGAACTTTTTTTTTGCACTAAAATTTAAATATATTTTATGTACCTTGAAAAGTTAAGTCTAATCGAAACGTGTCAATTTCGGAAAATGGAAAATTTCCTAGAAAATGACTTCAACCATTTTTTGTTGTAGGGAAACCGAGAAAAACCTTAGGGCAATGGGCGACTTGAATTTGATCTTTTGATGGTTATTTGAACGACCCTTATGGTTAATTCTAATAACAGAAAGGCAATCCTTAGAACTCGTATTCAGGAAAAAATTTCTAAATGTCAAATATTGGTTATTTATTGGCTAACGGCTAGAATAAAATTTATTCCTAGAAGCTAATAATGGGGAAATATATGCTTTCAGTGAAAATATACGTGATTTATGATAAATGCTTTCGCTCTTTTAAGTACCGGCTTTAATTTAAGCACATTATTTAATAAAAATGACGTGATATTACCAGACCAATTTTCGATGATATTGTTATTGTCTACGAAACTTTTCATATAGAGAAGGAATTAAAAACGGATTTTGCTTGATAGTGGTATTTGCTATTATGGCGTCCCTAGAACAATGGTCCTCAAAGTGGAGTACGCGTACCCCAAGAGGGGTACACCAATTTCTCTTCAAAGTACTTAATGTCCTCTCCTTTCCTTTTTAAAACGAGTGGCTATCTTTAACTGGTGCGGGGATACCGTGTCGAGGAGCTACACGAAATACGGCGTTAAAAATCGAACAGCAATTGAAGCTCTGAGTTTTCATCATGAGCTTCAAAGCCTATTGTTTCCTCCAGCGTGTGCCTCCATTATTGTCGATCTCTGGCCCGTCTTACACTTTCTTATTCGTAATTGTCTTACGTCTTCTTCTACGACGATCGTCTATGTCAATACTGTCTTGCTGTCGGGGCTGGACGTTATCACACAACCCTTCATACGATGTTTATAACGGGGAGCAATGGACCCTTATAACAGTTACAATAAATGTGCCAGAGTGTCGAGTTCGACGCTGAGTTCAAAATGGTTGGCACTGGCACAAGACCATCCTTGTTTGTTTGGCATGACCAGAAAACCTCTAATACACCTGAAATAACTCTCAGTGAATGGACAAAAGTTTCGGCTGATAGTAAGGCAATGTTTGTTTTACTTTTGAGCGATTAAGATACACATTGCTCGTATCTCAAAACCTTCAGCCTAATCTCATGTCCTTTCCCATTCAGAGCCATGAGAAACACTTTTCCTGGTTCGCCAATCTTACATGAGGGTCAATGACTGGCTGTAATCAATCCAACGTTATTCCGCAGGTCTTTCAGAAAATTCGCCTGATTAAATTAAGCAGAAATGGTGTCACAACTATTCATGTAGTACAAGAACAATTATGGTCTGAAACGGGTTTTCCCAGCAGCAAGATGGAGATTCTAGACGTTTTGAAACACCTCTAATTTTCCTGGTTTCAAAAAGAAGACATTCTATACATATATCAGGTATGTTCCCCTACGAATGACACATATTCATTTGCCAAAATAAGTGCGAGATTGCTGTTTATGTGCGTCAGTGTTGCATGCATAGCATATTTGCTCTTAACGTGTTATTCTGATGTTGCGAGCTGCACCCCCGAAAAATGCTCAACCTCTTAGTATACATTATGCAGTGCTGTCCAAACCAATGTTCAGCTAGCGCTTAATTCCGAACGGAGTCGAAGAAATAAACCTAAATAGTGGAATTTGTAAGAAATAATGAGGTTCTTTAGGAAAAGTTGATAGTTTCATAGTTATAAGCACAGAACCCGGAGAGTTGTTCCCAAAAACTCCCTTCATTACGCACCTGGGTCCTTGGTAACTTCCACCAAGAAGAGTTTTTTCTATTCCACAACACCTTCTACCATGATGAGGTGATACCAGAAAGCAAATCCAATGCCGAATTATTAACACCACTGTTCGCCTCAAATTCTTCTTTAGCGGAAACTTTTCTCAGATTAGTCAATATTATGATAATATTATGGTGAGAAAGTGTCTAAAGTATGAAAACTCAATTAAACATCTATCTATGAAATAATGACGTAATACCGACCAACTACGGATTGACTACATTAATCTATTTACACTGAATAAATTGGAACATATGTAGATTTTAAATTTGCTCGTGTTTTAGCATAAGGAAACGATTCCCAATCGTGATAAATTATTCCAGTCCGTTTATTTTATTGATAATATATTAAAATGTATTTCTAACCAGACTTTAGTCATCGTCGGACTAGGACCCGAATCACATCCATCTTCTTGCCTTTGAGTTGTATATGGAGGAGCAATATACCAAAACCGGATAAATCCATTTTAGCAAATTTTACAGGAGTGGTCAAAATGTAAATATCTTTTTATACGAGCTTTAGCTCCAAGATATGTTTTTAAAGCCATTTTTAAAATTATTTGGTTGGTCGATCCAGCTAGTTGAAAATTCCGAACCCAAAAAAAGTCGCTTCGGTTCAAAGCGGATTTATCAAGTTTGCTTCCGCGGCTTCTCAGACGAGAACACACTGAAATTAGTAGAGAATTAATGAAATAATATAATACATAATGTGTATTAAAGAGAAGAGATTCTTTATTTTTTATTTTTTAAATTCTCAGATGAAACTGTAAATGCCACAACTCTTGACTGCTGTGTTTTGTATTAGCTAGTTGCATAACACTTACTTTTCGGGCCACCTGTAGTTATTTGCACTCAATGTACGGTCACCTATGCCATCACACCGACTAGCCATTGGCTGACGAATACTGTTGCGAAGGCGAATGCGAATATTCGTAACATCCCTTATTGCGAGTTAGAAATCTCTTGTTTTACTTATTATTACCTACTACAAATGCGATTAAAACAATAAAAAAGCTTTTTAGCGGCTTTCCGGTACTTTGCGCCATATAATTGTCACTTTTAGGTAAAAGTGGTCACTTGGGTGTAACGTAACGTTTAGGGGATGGGGGGGGTGGTTGGGTACAGAAAAACGTTACGACGCGTTACAGGGGCGGAGCGACAAAATTTTTCAAAAATTGCGTTACGTAATACTTGAACGGCCGCTTAGTTGAAGATGACATTATCAGCGGGATGTTATTAACTCTGCCGCAGTTAAAAAAAAATTTTAGATTTCGTTCATTACGTTCTTCAAGTACCTCTCTTGACCATTGTCGTTTTCGGATACACAATGGGTGCTAACATCCAACGATAGCATGCACCGTCGACGGTTTTTGCAGCTTGAAGAAAAATGGGCCGATGATGGTTTTGAGCACACTCCTGCCCAAACAGTGAGTGCGTTCAGTTAATGCAACAATGTTACAATGGCTGCGTTCAGTTAGCGGCATAATGTAACACAATGTAAAATTTGCCAAAAGAAAAGAGAATGGTAGAATGTTGCATTATGTAACGAATCTTAACTGAACGATATGTGCTGGATTATGCCACAAATGTCAAATTCACTATGACCAACTTTAAACTGTCATTATGCAACATATGGAGAAGCAACATATCTTCATGGGTTTATGTTACATAAACGACATAACATCGTTGCTAACTGAACGGCTTTTAGTGGTACAACGTACAAAGTTAAGTTTTGTTGCAAAATCCAACATTCTATCATTCTCTTGAGTCATTCCATGTCAAATCAACATGAAAAATTTTTGGAAGGCTGAAACTTTGCAAAAACAATCTTCAAACAATTACAAAGCAAACCTTGAAAAAAGTACTATTTCTATTTTTAAGCTATTTTTTAAACAATACTTAGGCAGCCCCATAAATTAGAAAATTTTATTTCGGCTATAATTCGCCGAAAAAGTATAACAAATGGGTCCCAATGTATACATACGATAGGTATGACCATGACCTTGTAGAACACAAATCAACGATGGTTTGATTTTTCGAACGCGTCCTGCTCTCTGATTGGTCAAAAGACTGAAAAAACGTTTTTTTAAATATCCAAAATAAGGTATTTTTTAAAAATTTGACAAAAATATGAAAAAAACGGAAATTTTGTGCTCTACAAGCTGGTGTTATTTATTTTTTGTGTATGATGGATTTAAGCCATGAAAAAAATTATTTTGTTCATCGTAAAATCCTTTTCGTGGTTTAACGCTAATTTTCACAGGAATTTCTTTTCATGTTGAGGATTGTCTTATTCGAGTCTTTTTCTTACATTTTTGTGGTTTTTTTGGTATACTATCGTTAATTGCAGTAGCAAAAAACATTTATTTTTAACGAGCGAAAGAAAAATTTAGTAATTGCGATTGCACATTCAAAAAAATAACCTATGTAAGTATTATTACATAGAAGTTAGTTAATTGCAGACCAAGTATTACAATTTCTTGACGAAGAAACTTCCCTCATTTCCACTGTTGATGCAGAAATTGGTTTAATACAATGTATTTTTCTCAGGCCTGCGTACTTCCGAGCTGCTGAATAACGAGCTTTTAGCCGTTTCGTATGTTTTTTGATTTCAGCACTGTCCACGTAATCAAAATTTATCCTCGGCAGGTCAGTTTCATCGTCCCTCCATTTGTTCGTCGCCCACTGGAAAAGCTGTTGTGGCGTTGTTATAACTACACCATTGAGACTGTCCGCTGTAGCACAAGGTTTGAACACTCCGCCAAGCCCATCGCACGGTCCTTTGCCAAGACTCGTCGCGAAAAAATGCCATTCTGCTACGATACCAAAGTCCTGTTGATGGTAACACAAATTGGTGAGATTCTTGTAGTTTTTGTACTGAGTTGGTGCTTCATCCGTGAAGTAAATCATTTTCTGAACAATTGGCAATCGTTGTTTCAAAAACTGAATTAATTTTCCAATGAAGAGATTAACAACATCAGCGTCATGTGTTTTATCTTCAGATAAAACGATGAAATTCAAATGAGTTTCTTTGTTGTCCTCAGTTTTGTAGTATGCCACAAATGGATGAAGACTAGCTATTGCTAATTTTATCGATTAACTAATATACAAAGCTTTCCTTTTATAATAAAAAAAAGAATCAAAAATAGAACTTTGCGCGTTTTCGAGAAAATGCCATTTAAAAACCCCCCTACGAAAAAATATACACTACCACCAATTTTAAGCCCTGTATCATAAACCAATGAACTTATAACATAATACAAAATTAAATAAGAATCAACATACCTTGCTTGATCACCGACATAATACACTTCCATAGATTTTATCGTTAAACGTTAGAAATTAATGTTTTTATATCGAGTATAAACTGGCATTCCTTTTTCGCAGAAGCACTATTTTGCCTAAACTATGAACTTTATGCTCCTGCGCTCGATGACTCATAGCAGTCAGCGATTTATATTTTTACAAGTGATCTGATACATTATTACAACTACGATGATACAACTTTTTTGAAAAATTTCCACATTTCGAAAATTGAGTTTTGAGCAGAACCTTATATGAGCGAGCTCCACTGTGCGTCGTACCGAATCGATAGCCAACTATTATTTGGCTACCAGCGAAGGGCTAGCAGCCCTTTCCGGCATTAAGTTCTTGCTATGAAGCCTACGACATAACCTTGTATTGATATTTTTACTTGAAATTTTAACCAGTTGTTGTTCACATTATAAAATTTTAAAAAACTTGATCAAATTTCACTTAAAATATCCGAAGTAATCACCAAAAAACCAAAATTGAGCAGTTTCTTCGTTTTTGAGTATTTTTTGTAACCGGTGGTAGCCAATATCATAACGAACAGCTTATATTTTTTTAGATTTTTTCGGACCCATAATGCCGAGAAATACGCATCTTTATTTAGAAAGAACGACCGAAATGGTAAATTTTTGACATAATGGCCAATAACTTTCCTACCGGCGGGCTAGAAGTAAAAATGTCCATTTCGTATAGTATTCGATGTAACTAGCATGTTCCAAAAAAAACTTTTGAGACTGAACATGACTGAATTCCTTATGTTTTGCTTATCTGACTCCACTAATCATGATATTCGAAGCCCATACCTTCGAATTCGACCACTACAAAAATTTTATCGGCACACTGGAATTAAACTTTCATTTTTTTCGATTGTTTATTTTTCGAGCTGTTAAGTAATAAAATTGTCCACTAATATATAAATCAGAACGTATCACATATTTCACGTACAACGATAATCTTGTAGTATAAATCTATTCATTATACATTGACGAAATTTGTTTTTACATTATTGTTTTCAAAAAAGTTCTCCCATTATCACGTGCAAATATAAAACAAACATAAAGCGTAAAAATCTTAATAAAATAAACAATAAATTAAATTATAAAACTATAAAAAAAAACTGCCTTTTAATAGAAAAAAACAAAATAATATCAAATTTGTGCAAGGTTAAGCAGTTTCAGCTTCATAAATTATGTTTTTATTGAATGGATTAAGAAAGCTAAACCAGATTAATTTTTTCTTCAAAATGTTCGTCCCAAAAGTTTATTTTTAATGCCACATAAATCCTTTACGTAGAAGCTTTGTGGGTGTGCCTAGTGCATAATAAATAAACAAGAATAGGTTGTGCAAAAATGCGAAAATTGAATTTTCTTTTTTTAACTAATACAAAGAAAATTCAAAATCAAAATAAATCCCAGTACATTAAAAAAACGCGAAAATTAAATAAATAAGAAAATTGTGCGTCAGTGCTGATTGTGGTGTCGCGCATCCCAAGATAAAAAGATAAAAATATCGCCACTGATGACGATCGAAATCTGCGATTCACCAAAAAAAATGATAGATGCGAATTCTTCAAAAGGTCGCCGGTGTTCGGCGTCGCACGTTTTTACTAGAAATTAGCCTTGTTCTATTTTTATCGAAACCAATTTTTAGTATATTTCCGTCCATGGTTGATTTGAAATGAATAAAATTAGTTTCCTGGCGTTTTAAGCTTGATTTATGCTTAAAAAACGGCAGCCATTCTCGCCACCTATACGAAATTGCGAAACAAACCCACGTGATTCGATTAAAAAAACAACAAAACATAAAATACAACACACACAAACACAAAAAAGAAATTGTACAAACAGGACCTTTCCGCCCTTATCACAAGGGGATTAACTTTTTTACTATTAGATGCCCTCGGTGGAGAGATTCACCAGTGGAAAGTTGAGAATTGTTGTTCTGTTCGCAGGACGTGCTCGCAGTGTTTCGTAATAGTTTATGAATTTATGGATTTCAGAAGCGGTAAACAAAAAGTTCCTAAAAATTCCTATTTTCATTGCCAGAATTGAAAGTCGGGGCGAGATTAAAAATATTTTCTATGATTTATTATTTTGGTGATTGTTCGAAGAAAAATAAAATCTTTTCGGTGTTTTTTATAAAAAACTTGTTTTTAATGACAAGAAATATATTTAAATAACCCTAACCAGAATTTGAATTGTAGCGTGAACGATTCTAATCAGCAAATAAGAACCTAAATTTAGTGGAGTTGATGCAGAGCAATGTCATGGCAGAAATGAACGCATAGTTACTAGTGATGAGCAAAAATGGTGTTGGTCTTGCAGTCTTATCTTAACTGTGCTAGACTTAGACCAAGACTGTAGCAATCTTGTCTTTCCTCATCCCCGGCGGGAAATGGAGTGCTCCAGCAGCCATCTTCGAGCACTCCAAAAGGAACTTACAGCTTTACTTCCCGGCGGAAATGGAGTGCTCCAACAGCCATCTTTGAGCACTCCAAAAGGAGCTTACAGCTTTACTTCCCGGCGGGAAATGGAATACTCCAACAGCCATCTTTGAGCACTCCAAAAGGAGCTTCGTTTCCATACCAGTTCCATATACTTTGAGTATTGAACTTTATTTTGTCACAAAAAATACCCAATTAGACCTGGGGCCGGTTCGTGTATGGCGAACGACGATAATCGAACGAAAAAAAATTGAAGTCGAAAAATTTTGGCGACGAAAATTTTAGCGTTCGCGTAAGTCGAAAGAAAATTGTTCGTGTCCTAATGCAAAAACTCGATAACCCAAGAGCTTTCGAGTGCCTTTCGCCGGCTTCAGACGAAAATTTTCAATTTTTTCGACTTACGCGAACCCGAGACGAAAAAAAAATTTCGTTTTCGACATACACGAACCGGCCCCTGGTAGTCGCCGACTGATTGAGATAGATGGTGTAGCCGTCAGACACAGATGGGGAACTATTCTGGAGGATGATAGAAGTTTTCTTTTCAATTGTATGAATTTATGAGAAGAACCAAAATGGAAAAAGAATAGAAGTTACGTCTACTTCACTTCTGTGTTACTTTTCATTAGGTTTGGTCTATTGAAAGAGAGCACAATTAGTTACAGCAACTATTCGCCTCAAAATCGCAACAATCAAACAGTGGCGGATACAAGGAGGGCAATGAGGGATATCCCCTCAAGAGCTCTATGATTTATGGATTACTTTAGTTCTGAAAAAATCACCAATTGAACTAGAAAATTCACTTAAAATCCTAAAAACTACCGTCTTTCTTTTCAACGAAAAAAAATCGAAAAAATGGCAACCAAATTTTGAAATTTAGCTGTTTGAAATATTATTGAAACTGTTGAATTTTTGAAATCGCGGTTAATAGTAAACAAATTTTAGAAGCTACATCTAGGTACAATAACTGTGTAAGCTACTTTATTAACATTTGTCCCTTACACGACGACGACGGTAAATGGTACCGAGGCCTCAATTAAAATGTCCTACTACTTTTGGTATGAGCGTATACACCTGCACCATCACCCGCCCAAATCCACGAATCTCAAGTGACTTATACGTTTTCACCGTTTCAGTGTATTTGTTGCATTGATGAAACAATTCTCGTTTAAAATGATACCGATAGGGTTAAACAGATTACATCATGTTACAGTCAGACCTAAAATTTACGTGTTCACAGTTTTTTATACCCAGTCAAAATAGACATTGAACTTCAGCATAAGGACGCGTTCACATGAGCTGCATGCCGCACGGCAAAAGCTCTTAATGTTCTCTGATTGTTCAGGAAAATATATCTGTCTCAACATCTGCTTTCTCTCTTACATAACATTGCTGCAAAAACCATGCAAAGAGGAAATCTCTTATCCATGCGGCAAAATCACAGAACTGTCAAGTTCGAGCTTTTGCAATGCGGCTGTTCATGTGAACAAGCTGCAAAATCACAGAACTATCAAGTTGATTATTCCAGCGGTGTTTAAAATGTTTTAACATCAACATTTCACATTTAAACAACATAATTTTTTCTACTTCTAAAGTAATCCATTTTCTTGTTTCACTTTTTTAAAATCACAAAGCAGAAGATTTTTGACAACCAGCAGACACACATGTGAACGAGGAAATGCAGCTATGCGGCAAGCTTTTTGCAGCCTCTCACGAAATCTTCCGAATACTACACGAAGGCAAGCCGAAATAGGGCTTTTGCCGTGCCCGTGCGGCATGTAGCCCATGGGAACGCGGCCTAAATCGAGAATAGCTAAAAATTGGAACAGCCCTTAGAAACATCTTCATATGACCTCAGAGGTAGCCCTAAAATGAGGCATCCCGCCAGCTTAAATGCTTAGGTCTGGTGTTCACCTTGCTCACCTGGTAGTGGTACTGCCTGCGTCACAGCTTTTGTTCGTTGGTTTTTTTTATGTGAAAGACTAGAGTCCCTTTATACTGTGTCGACAATCTATTTTCTTCATATAGAGTGCAATGTCGAACAGCAGCTCTAGTCGTGGAAAGAAGGAGCTGTCACAACCTACCAGGGATAGTTTTCAGTCCACCTATTCCCAACCATTACTGTCGCGACTTTGACATCGGGGCATCGAGAAACAACTCGCTGGAGTGTTATGCCTCCTGAAACGAGTTGAATCTCATCAACCAACCGATTACATGCGCTTTGGTGGAGCGGGGAAGGGCTAAGGAAGGCTATGACAGAAGGAATCAGGAATGTAAAGAGGGAAGAAGAAAGAAGGAAAGTTATATATGTAGATGAGAAAGTGGAAAAGGCGAAAGACCGTGGGGCTGGCCGGGATTCGAACCCGGGACCTCTGGGATAGTAGTCATACGCCTTACCTCTAGACTACCGAGGCCCGAGGTTAGCGGGATTACTTGTTTTAGGAGGCATAACCAGGTCCACGACATATGATTGGGAGCCCCTTCAAAACATTGAAATTCCATAAAATCTTTGAATAAAAAAGTTTGCGGTAAGAATAACTTCATTCAGAACATTGTAGGATATAAAGGAACAGATCTTATGTAGACAGGCCCTTGTGTTTCGTTCTGGGCTCAGTACTCATCTTTCTTTTGGCAGAATTAATCCGGATAGCTTCTGGAAATAGCGGGAAATATCGAAGCGCTACTAAGAGGATCTTTAAGGAATTGTATGGAACGAAGAAAACGGACAAACGTAGATCTGTTCTCGTTCGAAGTGGAGGTCAAGCAGTTTAGTTGGGGGAGTTGCACCCCTGGGCATATCACTCCGCTATCTCAAGATAGCCCCGACCGTTGTGGCTGAGCGGCTGTTAAAAAATGCACTCCATACAACATCCAAGAGTTCAACCGCTGGACTCACTGCCTTCTGCAGGCGACCCTTAATCTATCACATGTCTTTTATATCTTCAAGATAAGCATTCTATTAGACATTGCAACATGGCATGAACGACTATGTGGCCTATGACATATAGGACTATGTGGCTTATATTTCAAGGGTAATTCCTGGATATATTTGAAAAGAAAAAATTGTGGCAGAAAGGGAGGCTATCACCACTATCCAGTATGATACAGGGTATTTACGGAAAAAAGAAACTTGGGTGACTCCATTTAGAAGATTTTTTTTATGCGAAAGACTAGAGTCTCAGGAAAGGTCCTGTTGACAATCTATTTTCTTCGTATAGAGTGCATTTGTGTGATGACATGCGCTTTGGTGGAGCGGGGAAGGGCAAAGCAAGGTTATGACAAGAGGAATCGGAATGTAACGAGGGAAGAAGAAAGAATGAAAGCTATGTAGATGGGAAAGTTGAAAAGGCGAAGGACCGTGGGGCTGGCCGGGATTCGAACCCGGGACCTCTGGGATAGTAGCCAGACGCCTTACTCACTAGGCCACCGAGGCCCCCATTCAGAAGATATGTTGCAATTTCAATGTACTTAAGTTTTGTAGCGTTTTGCGATTTACAATGTTTTTTTTAGTTATTTTATTCTTAGGGCGTCAAGTTTTGTACTATAACTTCTACTACTAATACTATTTCAGATAACATCACCCCCCCCCCCCCCGATTGCATCTGGATCCGCCCCTGATATTCCTTTGAAGACTACAGAAACTATTATGAACTGCTTTTAAAAGAGTGCTGTGAAGCAGTATGAAAGAATTTCAAGAATGCGTGAAATGATAAGGAATGTAAAGCATAAAAAACGATAAGAAGTTGCAATATATTTAACTTCCTTTAAGCGTCAAGTCTGCAACAAGGAGAAGCATCCTCACTAGCATTCCTTTTTAGAAACATATATTTTATCGGACCGGGACTTTATTATTACAAAATGCAAAATATTTCAGAATAACTTTATAAGAAGCCCCAAAATGGCAACCTCTTAACTCAATTCGGGTTATTTTTAAGAAAATTTTTAACATCTAATTTTAATAAATAAAATGTTTACTCACCTATTATCGCAACAAAAGAAGCAAAATTATTGATTACTGCCATCGTCACTACTAAGCACCAATTGGCATCAACTTTAAACTGAACTTTGTTTATAAGTATCGAAACAATAGTCCTTAACTCCAAATTAAGCAAATTAATCGAATAATCTAGTACAACATTGTTAGAACATCCTATTTGATACCACTAATTTGCAGTCAAAAAATGTCCGCACTTTGATGATTATTCAGCACTTCCTCGAAAAGTAGTCCTGGCACCAAAGTAGACCATTCACATTTCCTGAAAAGAAAAAACAACAAAAACATCCTTAATAGAAAATCAAATTATTCGCCATTGAATGTCGAACGTCTGCTAATTTTTTTTTTCTTCCCTCACAATTTTTTCTCGGTAAACTTTTGCTCTTATCCTTTTTTGGCAACTTTCCCGTGTTACTCATATCCTTACTAGATCCTTGTTTCAATATAAGTGCTCTAGTTGAGAGATGTGCGAGTATTTTGAAATCGAGCCATGGGGTAAGGATGTATCAAAAATTTCAGTCACGTGTCTCTATGTTTTTTTTCCGTAACTTTCGTTTAAACGGAAGCCAGTAACGAAGACGAAGGACGAGAGAGGTAAAAGTCCTAGAAACTCAAAATAAAAAAGGCGGCCAGGCACTAAACAGAATTTCACTTAATTTTTCCCTCCTTTCTGCTCTGTCTCCTCTGATTTTTGGGTGTTTCCCTGGTGTACAGTTTTTCTACTAAGGAATTTAGTGCGATCTACCCGGGACGGGCGCTGCTGGGGGTGATGAGCGCCCCAACGCAAGGATGTTGTGGCAATGAGAAAGGACCTCTAATCCAGCGCTGAACTTTGCCAGTGGCATTGGCTTGGTCAAATGAAAAGTTAAGACGTGTAACACAAAATTAAATTTAATGAGACTTTTAAAGTGGGCGGGACAGCCGTGGCGCAGGGATGCTGCTCAGCCAGGTTCATAGAATGGAGAGTTAAGTTGGCGAAACTTGAGGGGAAATATTAAATAAAGTAAATTCTAAGTCTTTGAAGCTTAAATGGAAAATTTAATTAAGAGAAAATAAAAAGCTGCAAAAGGTTAATTGACAATACAACATATACTCGGGAAGGTCAAAGATAGACGGCATTCGGGGATTCGTTTGGGAACTTTTTAGGAAAAGCGATGGGATTTCGTTGTTTGAAGAAACTATGAAAGATGAACTTGGAAGGAATCATGATGGTTTGATTTGCCATTGCCATGGCGAAGATCGCCTTTTCTGTTTTTTGTTTATAATACTCGAGGGAGAGGAATCCTAGATTGAGTTTGGAACAGATAGGCGTTGAGTGAAGGGCCATTTTTAAGTGAGTTTTATTAAATTTTCGCCTTTTTTGTTGTGTGTTTTGAGATAACAATGTTTATTTGATTTCCTTTTTTGGCAAAAGATTTTTTTTTGATAGAAGTTTGTATCTTTCGCAAGAGCAAATGGTCCAGTGTTGGTAGAGTTTTATTTTATGCGAAGGTCGAATCTCAGATGTTAAACTTTATATTACCAGCTGGTCATATTATTCACGTCAAGCACAAAGGATAGCAAAAGGGTAGGATCGGTTAAGCCTGGGAAACGCACGACGAAAAGGCGGTGAACTTCGCATTTGAACTCTCAGATGTGTTATAAGTTCATTTTCTAATCGAGTGGGGCAATCATATTAAGAACTGAATATCGTTTCACGCTGAATATGTTTTTATATGACAGTTCAAAGCTCAACCAATCACCCTGTGTACTATCAATCATACGTGGATCGGTGTCGTCTCCAACAAGGACCGCACTTAATAAGACAGTTATATTCGAAAAGAGGCCAAATGTAACAATTGTACATTACAGCTCGGACCCATGGCTAGACTCTTAAAAAAAGCTAAAAAGAAAAAGTTATTGCGATAAAAAGTTTTGCGTGAACAGGACCGAAAAAACATACCTACACGTCAAATTGATAACCTCCCCTCTTTTGAAGTCGGTTAAAAGTCCCATGCACTTGCTTGGCGAATTGGAATATGTGGTTAATTCTTCAAAAGTTATATTAGCCGGAGCATAATGGCTAACATTAACGGATGGGTGAGCTATTAGTTCTACACTATCCACTAAAATGGTTGGTTTGTTGCAGGTTTTACCAGAAATAAGACGGCAATTCGTTTTGGAGACATTGAAGTCGATGAGTTTGTTGACTGAGTTAGACATAAGTCTACGATTGTCAAGACAGGATTTGGCAGTGTGTGTCTTGCACAAAGGCGTTTGACTAGTCATCACCGTGGATGTAAAGTGGATTAGGAGGGACTGAGAGTAGGTATTTTTTGAAGATTAGAAAACTCTAAGGTGATAAAATTGAAAACTCTCGATTTTTTAGAACTAAGTCTTGGAACAGCTAACAGAATAGGGTGCCAAACTATATTTTTTTTATTTTATGTGGCAGTGCTAAACTCAGGAATCACCCTTTGTACTTCCAGTCCGTCATGTTGTTTGTCACGTCATGGTGCATTATTTGGCAGCAAGCTTAGTACGGGGAGGACTAGGTTAAGGGTTATGGGGGTTCGAATGGATGTTGAAGAAGGTGGCGATGAGCCCTGCATATGAACTCTTGGAAGTTGAAGGAGCTCGGAAATACTGACTGCGAGATTATTCCACAGTCGAGTTGTTATGTTTACAAACGAGTTCATATCTTGTTGAGTGCGGGAAAGGGGGAGTTGCAGGTAGAGGGAATGAGGCGAGTGGGCTAATCTGGTGTTGCGGTTATAAGATTGCGTGGAGGCAGGAGAGCGTTTATTTCGGTGGAACAATCACTATGATAGTAGCGATAAAATTTTGTCAGTGCTGCTACATTCCTACGGTGGCTCAAGGGTGCGATGGTGGAGCAGGCGGTATCGTCATCAATTAATTTAAGTGCCCTTTTTTGGACCTTTGGACCAATGCTATACTGTCATGCACCTACACTAACAAACGCATTTTTATTTTTTCATACAGTCAGATTGCTTTCACAGATATAAAGTCCCATAGGACCGAATCTAAACTAGTTTAGGACTGTGACTGAGAAAGAATATTGGTGAGCTGAGTATTCTAAATCGGGGCATCTTTGCTTTAATCCCGGATTTTCAGGGTTTCGAGGGCAATGGAAGGGTAGACGATTTGGACACACAGAGCTCCAACGCAGTATTCATCAAATCAACGCAGCTATTGCATGGGGCGCCCACTAGTTTGATGAAAAATGTCCTAGGCGATCTCTGCCTGTGCAAATTTGTAAAGAGAATTGCTGAGATATAGTAGGAAGTATCTTAGAGGATTGGCTTTGATAATCTAGCCTGTAGGCTTTGCCTCGAAGAATGAGTCAATCTTCTACGTTCGGTCTGCTCGGTAGGTGAGATATAATTATCACAAATGTTGAGAAAAATTCGCAATTTATACTTACAAAGCTAAAAAATTTAAAAGGAAAAAAACGAAGCAATTTCTTCTAGTGTTCCTAATTTTTTTATGATTTACGGCGTTATCATAATTTATACTTGAAAATGTAAGTGAACTTGAAAGATAGCAGCAAAAGCAAACACTTTTATGTACTACAATTTTTTTTTTTAAATTGAACAAAATTTAAAAAAAAAACGCGATTCATGGGTGGTGATTATGAAAATATTTGCTTAGTTATTACAAATTGCGTAGAAATAAGTTCAGAGAAATGTTTAATTTTTATTTTCGGTATAAAAATAATAGTAGTCACCTCATCCAGAAGAGGCCATAGGCGACAATATGATAATTCTTGTCAACACACAAAAACTTTTCAAAGTCGGTCTCGTGCAGCTTTTGGTTATTTAAATTATCTCGAAATGTTTCATTATAATAATAAAAAAACACAGATAGTCTTTACTTTTGCACTTATGTTCACTTAGTTTTCGGAACGCATAACAAGTGCTATTTTTGGAATATATTATGAAGACTACACTTGTACAGAACAATGTCAATTAACGAAACAAATACATTAATTTATTTTGTTGAATAATTCTAATTGTTACGACTTCCCCTAAATTAGAAATTGCTTTTAAAATTTCAAAATAAACAAATACGCACGAAATTATAGAAAGGTGTAGCAAATGCGTTTTGAATTCTTTATTAGAACCTTGATAGCCTGCGTGCAACCTCAGATAAGCACTTCCTCCATCTTTTAGAAGTTTTTAAATTGATATATTGATGATAATGACCTATAATTAAAAATCACAAAAACACTATCATCGTTATCAGCTATTTAACATCGGAAGATACTTTTTTTGTTACACAATTAGTTACTTAAGCAGTGTTTAAACAAGCAGCAGGTTTTCCTTATCTCCACGAAATGCAATTGCAGTAATTTTTTTTTTTTGTACAACAGTAATTTTGTTGAGAAGTTATCAAGTTTGGCGTTTCAGAATTAAGAGTGATAAGAAAATTTGAAGCGTACTAGTTTTTTGTAAGCAATATTTCCTTATCGAAATCAGGTGATGCATCGTATGAAAATTTAAATATCTGTTGTAATTGGCCGGGCTGAGTAGCTTCTTCTTCTTTTCCTTTGATCCATTAGCTGACAGTCCGAACAGGACGTGCCCGCAATGGATACGTTGCTGTCGGTGCCGCTGAGTCTAGAACTCTATTCACGATTCGTTTTTATTCTTTCCGGTTTTTGGCGACGTCTTGAGACTCGGTAACTGATAATCGTGGATTATTTAGATCACCCTCGATATTCTTTAGCCGGACTTTCTTCGGGGCCAATCAATGGAATCTCCAGCCTGCGGAGCGTTTACGTGGTACGTTGTGAGCACTTTGGTCTTTTCCGCATTGATTTTAACCCGGGCGGGACTGGGCGATGTGGGAAATGTCGTATAAGATGTCCGTTGGCATCCATGCATTCTGTCATTCGGCATTATGTCGGTTACGAAGTTGTTGTCGTCGTATCGAACTCCAAGCCGTCCATCGAAACGTTGGAGAGAGGTGGCGAAGCGACGTCTCCCTTTCGAACATCCGTTTGAATCGGGAACTCCTCTGATAAGTCGCTTCGAAAAGGAACCCTACCGGTTGAGCCATCTACGACGCTTGGATGATTTTCAATGGCACGTGTTCGGTTTCCAAGACTCTCCACAAGCTGCTCCAATCGATGCGTTTGTCGCAACAAATTCTTTCTTCTATTAGCTGACGGAGAGCGAGCATTTGATCAATACATCTTTGAATCCGGCTTGTTCTTTCCGGCTCGTTTGCTCTCGATGTTTCTGGAGCCTCGATTGTATGATTTTCGTAAATACTTTGCCGACGATCGAAAGGAGGCCAATACCGCGATAATTCTTGCACTCCCGACTGTCGCATTTCTTCAGAATTGGGACAACGATCGCTTTCTTCCACACCGACGGGGCACGATCCGAATGCCTTAGATATGTGTGTTATGAGAACATGAAGACGTTGTGATATCTCCTCCGCTTCGATCATCTCGGCGGTTACTTAAAAAGTTCAATATTTTGCACTACAAAATTTGTAGTGACGTACACGTGTACGGCACTCCTTAGTAGAGATAATTTTATGCATAAGGTACATCTGTACGGCTCTCCACGCTGAAGGAGAATGAGAACCGACCTATTGAGTATGCTAATGTCACCCTTTATGGCCACCAGGATAATCTACATTCTATAAAAGTTCTTAAAATTCCAGTAATGCTGCCTTGGGAGCATATTTGGCAGCGCTCAAAATAAGGTCCCCTGAGCAGCGCTCCTAATTTTTCACGCTGGGTAGTCACATTGTGTTACATACACAGAAACATTTTGCAGCACTTTTCTCCTATCCTTTCTATGCCTTCTGCCTAAAATACCGGTTCTGGTGCTGCTGCAGGAATACTAGTATAGATTGGGCCATTGCAGGTAAGGCTAATTCTTGATTCCAGGTTAAAGGTTTTTCTCGAGGATGTTTACAGGTTTTAGTTAGTATTGACTACTGGCAATAAGTATTTCCAAAAAACAATTATTATTAGAAAAAGAGAATAAAATGTTGCGTTCATCCTGTTTATTGTAACAGATTTTAAAGTAGTAAATTTCTTACTAGTTATGTTTAGAAAAATTCAAGAGCATCAAGAAACATTTTTCACCTAAGAGTGAAATATTTTGACGAGTTATTAGTTAAAACAACCATGAAAATACTGTCTCTGGTGGGGGTTACGGGAAAATAAAAGAAATAATTTACGTTTGGGCTGCATTGCCAAGCAATTAGACTTTACAGAACAGGGGTGGCCAACCCGCAACCCTTTGCGGGAAAACGTGCTACCCGCGAAATTCAACAAGATTTAACAAAATATTTTGTATTAGAAGGTTTCAACATTTCAAAAATAAAAATATTAGTAATGGTTAAACTTCACAGTCTGCTATATAGGTTTTCCTGCTTCATTTGTAATTCTATTTTGCCCTAATATTGAAGTTGTAAATTTTGTAATTTGTGATGTCTGGGACAAAAAGTGGAATTTTCAACGGATAATCGTATCTTCGAAAATCGAGTTTACGAAAATTGAATACCGAGCCATATTGTCTAACGAAAACTTGCCCCACCATTACATTTCTCCTGGACTCTTAATAATGATCATACTTCGTCTATGGCAAATTTTAGCTCACATTCTCATCTCCTGCTTTACGGTACCATATTTTACCTCGACTTGGAAGAATATTTTAATCATACCCATTCTCAAGTGCCCTTCTCCTACGGTATTCTTCCATTTCTGGCAAACCTGATGGTTACTCAAATAAAGGCGTATTGTGATTGTCTCAAACTTATAAATATGACAATCTGGCTTTCATAAACATCACAGCTTTCAATCACGTTCTGCTTTTCCGAAAACTGGCCTCACAAGCACATTCTGTTTTCTCTGCTCTTAAGCTTTTGCAAAGTTTGTTACCTAACCGCTCTCAAAAGGTTAAACTAAGTGGCTAATTTCCTTAAGTGCCCTACTATACGCTGGAGTCCCTCAAGGCTCCTTCTTTGAGCCACTTTTATTCAGTATGTTTACTAACGATATTCTAAGATTCATATGTATGCATACGATATGCAGCTTTATTTTCCTGAGTCAAGAGATGAAGTACATATGTGTGTGAGAAAGCGGATTTGGATTAATTTGATTTTAAGTGTATTTTAATAATGTACCCTACTGGTCGACATTAAATTTGCTACATCTAAATCCTTTGAAATCCCAGTGAATTTTTATATCTCTCACTCCGCTACTTTTCGTCCCGGCATTTCTGCTATCGCGTTAAAGTCGGTACTTGCTTGCGTTAATAAAGCAAGACATCTTGGGGTGATGCTGAATAGCAGCATGGCCTGCTTCGATCACATTAGTTTCATTGTTAGTAAAACTTACGAACTCCTGTCTAAACGTCGTTATCATTGTAGCTTGTTGAAAAGGGCAGTGCGTATGAATTTGCTTATAGCCTCCTTCTACCTCTTCTAATGTATGGCCTTTCCATCTTTCCAGTTCTCTCGTATCTTCTTCGGCCAAAAACTTGAAGTGGCGTTTAACGATTGTGTACGCCATTTTTACCACATTTAACCCTACTCGAACTCCGTATTTGCCTCCTTTCTAAAGGCTCGATTGCATTGAGCGAGTTTACAACCTACTAGCCGGCGAATCCACTAGCTACTAATAAACTAACCCAGTGCCATCATGCATGTTCACTAGCAAACTAGCAGATTGTAAACAATCTTCCGAGAAAGTTGAAAGCCTTTACTAAGCCTAAGGCTAAGAACATAGTGAAGCAGAAAGCAAAGCAGCGATGAAAGCGTAGAGCAAAACGGCGAAACGAGTGAATTCCTGTGAACACGCGCATAGGGGAGCATACTGTTTTGCTCTGCGATTTTATCGCTGTTTTGCTCTCTGCTTCACTATGTTCTTAGCCTAAGACTTTACTCGCTACTCTCTGTAGTGTGGACCTCTTAGCTAGTAAGCCGTGTGTCATCATAGTTTCTAGTGAACTATTGTACTAGCTGACTAGCCGGCTTCTAAATTGGCCGGTTAGTAGTTTGAAAACTCGGTCAATGTAACGAGCCTTTAAGGACTACCGTGAGTATCGGCTTCTGCGAACATTTCACGATATCTCTGCACGAACACAAACCTGCATATGAGGACCGTTTTTTCAAAACTCATCATTTGAAAAAACTTAATTTTTCAGGAGAAGCATTTTTTGTTATACAAATTGAAAGAAAACTGAGTGTTTTGCAAAAACTGACAATTTTTAAATACTTATAGTATCTAAAATAATCAGTTTATTGAAAATATGATTACACCAAATGAAAGAGATCATTTAAAATAAGGCGATGACATGTAAAACTCATTTTCGTCAAAATTGGAGTTATGCAGTTTTGAAAAAACGGTCCTCATATGTACTTCAACCAGTTTATGCAGCTTTCACAATTCCTAAAAAATAATAATTTAAAATTCCGCGTTTCTGCACGTTAACGTCGCGTCGTCGTTGCTTCTTTGTCTTTGCAGCACAATATTATATTAAATTTGAATCAACCTGGCCCGCGGAATCATAATGTATTGTCAAAGTGGCCCGCGATACCATTTGGATTGGCCACCCCTGTTATAGAAGATGCGTGCAGAAATTGTAATTTTAATAGTTTTGTTTTTTAAGTTTTATTTTCGTTCGCCTCGAAATTATAATTTTGGCTGTGAAATTTTCCTCAATGGTTATGTACGCAGAGCCATTCAGATCTATGCATGCGATGATCATTTTGTTACCGATAAGTTTCCGTATAACGATAGACGAGCGTGGTGTGAAAGATTCGCTCGAGACTGCGCTTTCCATATCTACTCAGCGAGAATGGATATATCCCGGCTATGGAAGCAGATAATACTATAAAACTTAGAGGAACAAACGATCAGTACCAATATTACTCTTTTCGTAGTAAAATGTTATTGGAAAAGATAGTTGTGCCACAACAGGTTTCGAAGAAAAAACTTCAATGCATCGAGCGTAATTGGAAGCGTATGTCGCCGAAGCGCGTAGCCGCTCAAATACGCTTCCAGTGGACGACCAGCCTTATGCTGTAAACATACTAAGGGCGACGGCGACGGTGCACACAAATTAAAAAGCACACACAAGAATAATCATCTTCGACATCCGAATGCTACACACGCGCACAGGAACATACGAGAATAGCAACGCAATCCCATGTCACACCGCCCATACAATTTTGAGGGGCGACGGCTACGAAATAGAACTTGGATTGATTGAGTCGCCACTCTCGGCGACCTCGTCGTCGAGTGGTCTGCATTTTGTGCTGCACCCTTCATACTCATAGAAAAGCTGTGGGTTCTATTCGTTTTTGCCAGTCGCTGTGGAAACTATTTTCGCCCTTAGTATGTTTACAGCATTATTTTGGATCGGTCGCGCGTAGCCACTCGAATCAGGAAACAATTTTCTTCAAAGCCTACTATATTTTCAAATCACAAAATTGGTATGTCAAATTCACTTGAAACTGAGCAGCATGAAAAGCTTGCAGTGGACGACCCCTGTAGCGTGTAGCCGCGTATCTCAGAGCCGCTTTTAGCCGCCTGTAGCCGCTCGAATACGCTTCCAGTGGACGACCAGCCTAATTTGTATCCATGCACACAGTGTCTTAAGCTTTATAGAAGAGCTTACTTGGAAGATACTAGACGATAACTTTCGTCTATCAGTAATGGTTTATTGATTTTTATTATCTGGAATTTGTTTAATGCGTTTGCAATGGTCCTTTTTTGGGAAATATATTGAGCTTACGACAACGATGAATGTGCTTATATTTTTGTAATTTAAGCTAAAACAGCGTAAAAGATATTTCTGCAACTTTTATTTCCAATTTTGTTAATCTCACATCTGAAAAGACTCTTTCAGCATTAGCACTAGTAGTTAATGAATTGTATCTAACACCATTCCTAACTGTATGATAATATGAAGGTGGAAATTGTTATGGATATTTCAAATCCATCAAGGTCAACAATTTAAATATTCAAATCATCAACTATATCTTGATTGTATGTACCATAAAGCTTTACATCAAGTAACTAGCAATTATATGTATACACTTACATAATTGACGTTCAAGAAACTCAATCAAGTAAGAAAATACAAATCAATTTCTTGAATTTTCTTTCCCGTCTAAACAATTAAAAAAGCATTCAAGTCGTTAACGTTAAATAAAAATCATGCAAAGTGATTCTGAGTCAACTTTCAAAAATCAGTCAAGTTCATCTGCGCCTCCATAAATAAATATGCTAATTTCAAATAGTTGTATATATATGAAAATCTTACCGTGAAAGGTCATACTTTATTAAAAAGCGTTTTTGGTGTGGTGTGGTTATTGGATTTATTTACTATTAACGTAGAGAAGTTTCTTACAACGACTGTAGCGTATGGTATTTTTAACTAAGTATTTCTTGTAAGCAAAAGAAGCTGGAAACTTTCATAAGTGCACAGTTGTTCATTTTAACTTTCTTTTCGATAAAATTGCTGTTTGACCGATAGAGAAATGGATGCATTTCATCGTTTCTGTTAAATATTTGAAAATTTTGGCTTAACCAGCCGAAAGTAACTAATTTTAATTTTGAATGTCTTTCAGCTACCGTTGGATGGCATTTTATTAACGTTTTTTTTTATATTTATATGAAACTATAAAAACTGCATAATTTATATTTAACTAGATAACAGTTTCGATTTTCTTATTGTAGCTGCTTCGTAAAAATTATTCATTTTTAACTTAATATCGTAAATTTGTACTGCTTTTGCAGCATTAAATGTTGCTCATTGCCCCTTGACTTAGTGTTGGATAGGACGCGATTATAAAATGAGTTTGTAAGAAGAGCCTCTTTTTCCTTTTGAACCATTACAATGTCTCACTTCAAATGAGGCGAGGTGCTATTGTATTGCTAGCACGTCATGTAGGGAACGGCTCAAATGTTGCGATGCGGGTAGATCCATTGCGTTTACGATTTCTATAGAAAAAGGGGATTCGATACGACAAATGATGAATGAATGGGAATATTAATTATCGTGCCTATGAATGTTAATTACAAAAGTACCTACTACATAAAATATTTGTAAACTGTATAAGAAAAAACATATTTACAGATTTAAAATGAAATTTCATAAAATTGAAAATAACACAAAATATTTTATTTGTTGTAGATAGGGATTTAAAAATAGTATCTGTGACACTTTGTTGCTTGCCACTTAACCTATTTCTTCTTTCTACCAGAACTTGACCCGCTTTAAAAAAAATTAATGGTCTTGGATGTGAAGTATCACGTCCGTATTTTAACGTGACGACGTCTATTAATTTGAACGTGACAACGTCTGTTATTACGTTTTGTATTATTTTCTCAATTAATAAGTTATATATTTCGAAGCAAATTTTTTTTTGTGTGCGGGATATTTTCACACGCGCGTCCTATCTTAATCCGATTTAATAGACGTTGTCACGTCAATAAGGTGAATGAATGTATTTTTCGTGTGTAGAGGATAAATTAACGAAAATTTTGAGCCATTAACCACCAACATGTATGGGGGCGGAGATATGATTTTTTTTTGTGTGTGGGACATTGTGCGGGACATTTTCACACGCGCGTCCTATCTTAAACCGATTTAATAGACGTTGTCACGTCAAAAATGCGTTTAGAAGACACAAAAGTTGCAAAGCTGCACAGTCTTTAGTTTAAAAAGTTGATAGTGGCTAGGATATTGACCTTTTCTCGAATACCACCACTTTGCTGGGTCTTTGTATCTTTCAAACAGTGGTTCTACAAGGTATCTATGGCTTCAGTTGTTTGATTTGTGGTTTTTTTTAGGCCGCACACCTGCTTATCAAAGTCAAATACTAGACTCTAGCTCCGAAAGCGGAGATAATGTTGTAGATGTAGATACTGGCATGGCTTCAGAATTACGGGTTTGAATCTCTTATGCATTAATCTGACCTAGAGTAGGTATGAAAGCTATGCCTCCAGAAAGTATATTTCTATTTTACAATCGCACCTCGCCTAAAAAGAAGTACAAAATTTACGTCCCACGAAAAATGTATGCATTGTCTTTTCAGTACAAAATTTATCTCCCTCGAGTACAAAACTTCAATCCCTAAAAAAATGCCAACTATGATAAGGTGCTACTCGGGGCCCCTGCACAGAGATACGAGTCAAATTCGAGGCCGGGCCGAATCTTAGGTTTGTAGATTATGCCTTGGCCGACGACGGTTGAAAGAGGAAATTGCATCTTTCAAGGAATCCCAAGCATTTTGGTGGTGCTTGTTTAGCGATTTGGAATATGTGATAACTCCAACGCAGGTCTTCTGTTGATGTTATGCCTAGGACATTAAGAGATGGTTCTGCCATCAGTTCTAGACTTTTTTTTATGTGGCAGTGCTAAGCTCAGGAGTCACCCTTTGTACTACTAGTCCGTCATGTCATTTGTCACGTCATGGTGCAATGTCTAGCAGTAAGCTTAGTACGAGGGGATGGGGGGGGGGGGTTATAGGTTAAGGGTTAAAAGGTACGGGGGGGTATTGCAGAAGGTGGTGATGAACCCTGCGTTTGAACTCTTGGATGTTGTAGGAGCTCGGAAATACTGACTGCGAGAGATTATTCCACAGGCGAGTTGTTCTATTAACAAACGAATTCATATCTTGTGAAGTGCGTGAAAAGGGGTAGTTGCAGGTGAAGGGAATGAGACGAGTGGGCTAATCTGGTGTTGCGGGTATAAGATTGCCGTGGAGGCAGGAGATCGTTTAACTCGGAGGAAAAGTCACTATGAAAGTAGCGATACAATTTTGTCAGTGCTGCTACATTCCTACGATGGCTCAAGGGCTCGATGTTGGAGCAGGCAGTATCGTCATCAATTAACTTGAGTGCCCTTTTTTGCACCTTATCTAACCATGCCAAGGTGGTTATTGGGGCGCCGCCCCAAACGAGGGGGTTATATTCGAGAAGAGGCCGAATGTAGGATTTATAAATAACAGCACGGGCCGATGGCAGGAGGATGAACTTGCACCTCTTAAGAAATCCCAAGCACTGGGATGCTTGTTTGACGATTTGGAATATGTGGTCATTCCATCGCAAGTCTTTGGCTAATGTCACGCCTAAGATGTGTAAGGATGTGTCGGCCATTAGTTGAACTTCATCCACGCTCAAGGGTGGAGGGGTGTTGAACTTCTTTTTGGAGATAAGACAGTACTTGGTTTTGTCGGAGTTGAATTTAACACGATTCTTCTTTCCCCACTCTAGAATCAGCTTAATGTCGTTATTAATCGACTTGGACATTAGTTCGCGATCATCAAGACAGGATCTGGCATGAGTCTGTCTTGTATCGAAGCTGTACGAGTAACGTAGAGTACCGTCGTCAGCGAAGTTGAGAAGTGGGTTGGAGGGGATTGAAATAAGCGGAATTGAGGAGCGAGTTCCCTTAGAAAAGAGGCCGTTATTTTTTCGTGCGTTGAGTTCTACACGTTTCTTGAGGTCCCAATCTAGAATCAAATTTATATTCAAATTTACTCACGATCATTACGCGCTTGTCTTGCTTCATAAAAGCTGTACGAGTAACGCATAGTAGGTACTGTCGTCAGCAAAGTTGTGAAGTGAGTTGAATGGGATTGAGAGCGGGTCATTTATAAAAACTAGGAAGAGAGCTGGCGATAGAATTGAGCCCTGGAGAACATCTGCAAAGCTGGTCTGAGGAATAGATTCGACGCCGTCCAGAATTACCAAGATTAAACGGTCAGAAAAGAAACTCTCAATACAATCCTTTAGAAGAAAGTCAATACCAATAGCTTGGAGTTTAGTCAATAGAGTGGGGTGCCATACTCTATCAAAGGCCTTTTTTTATGTGTGATAGTCTAAGCTCAGGCGTCGCCCTTTGTACTACTAGTCTGTCATGTCGTTTAAGTCATGGTGCAATATCCAGTAGTAAGCTTAGCTCAAAAGATAGAGAGAAGGACATCATACGTTAGGGGGAGTCAAGGGGGTGTTGCAGAAAGTGGCGATGAACCTTGCGTTTGAACTCTTGGATGTTGTATGAGTTCGGGAATACTGGTTATGGAAGGTTGTTCCACAGACGAGTTGTTCTTGTTATAAACGAATTTCTAGATCGGAGTGTGCGCGAAGATAAGGGCTGTAAACTGTGGGGGTGAGCCGAGCAGGCAAATCTTTTGTTGCGGGAGAAATGTTGCCGTGGAGGCATGAGGTTACTTATTAACTTCCCAGAATAGGAAGTTATTGTATGTAATCGGTCCGAAAATCGAAATCGAAAAGTTCAACGTATTTTCATCTTTCAAGGTCCGAGGAGCATTTTAAGCAAAAAATTGGGAGGAAGTATGTGTGTGTGTGTGTGTGTGCGTACGGATGTGGTCATTTTTTCCTGCACGATATCGTGCGAACTAAAACTGATATCGACTTCGTTGAGGTGTCGTTCGAAGCGTAGCCGAAATATGATCTGAAAAGATTTTCATGAAATTCGGTTCAGCCGTTTTTTTGTTTAAGCGACGTAAGTGATTTTTGTACCTGCACGATATAGCACGAACCAACCATGATACCGACTTCTTTGAGGTGCCGATCGTAGCGTATTACCGAAAGTACAGTTTGAAAAGATTTTCATAAAATTCGATCGAGCGGTATCTATGTTTAAAGCGCGTAAGTGATTTTTGTACATGTTCTATAGAACACAAACCAAAAATGATATTGACTTCATTGAGGTGTCGTTCGAAGCGTATTAACCGAAATATGATCTGTAAAGATTTTCATGGAATTCGGTCTGGCCGTTTTTAACTTTCCAGTATAGGAAGTTATTGTAATCGGTCCGAAAATCAAAATCGAAAATTTCAACGTATTTTCATCTTTCAAGGTCCCAGGAGCATTTTAAGCAAAAAATTGGGAGGAAGTATGTGTGTGTGTGCGTACGTATGTGGTCATTTTTTCCTGCACGGTATCGCGCGAACTAAAACTGGTATCGACTTCGTTGAGGTGTCGTTCGAAGCGTACTAACCGAAATATGATCTGAAAAGATTTTCATGAAATTCGGTCCAGACGTTTTTTTGTTTAAGCGACGTAAGTGATTTTTGTACCTGCACGATATCGCCCGAACCACAAAAGATATTGACTTACTTGAGGTGCCGTTCGAAGCGTATTAGCGACAATATAATCTGAAAAGATTTTTATAATATTCGGACGAGCGGTTTTTTGGTTTAAATGACATAAGTCATTTTTGTACCTGCACGATATCGCGCGAACTATAAAAGATAGAGTTGACGTGCCGTTCGTAGAGTATTAACCAAAATATTATCTGAAAAGATTTTCATAAAATTCGGTCGAACCGTGTTTTTTTTTTTAAACGACGTTTATGATTTTTGCACCTGCACGATACCGCCCAAACTAAAAACGATATCGACTTCATTGAGGTGCCGAAAAAAGAATATTAACGAGGAAATGCTCTGAAAAAAATTTCATAATATTCGGTCGGGCTTTTTTTGTTTAAATAGAAAAACTTCGGCTAATTATCAAAAAGACCTTAATGCCTAATCTCCAATGGCAAAGCCAACCACGAACCAACCAACCAAAGTGCTGCTTCCTATTCCCTCTCATTGTAAATCTGTTTCGCTCGTGTTTTGGTCGACATGGGTAACTTTCCGTATGTGTTAGTTAAACCATTTGAGTTGCCACATGAAATTCAGCGGGCAATTTAGTACAAACAAATGTCAAAAATCGAGGCATAAATGACGTTAATTGTAATTCCAATATCCCGCCAAAAAATTTGGCAAGAGAAAAGTCTAATCTAGGCATAATAATAACAAAACAGACATTTCTGACATTTCACATCTACAGTGATAGAAATGTGTGTAAACACATTTTGTCAGCTAATTCAGCCTACTGGTACGTGGTTGGTTCGTGGTTGGTTTCCCCATTGGAGATTAGGCATAAATTGACAAGTTTTGCTAATATCTAATAAACTCAATTGAATGAGACCCGTTCTAAACGAAGTGATCTTTCTTGGATTCTGCACAACGATAGCCTTCGAATAAAACATCACTTGTCAAAATCCGACAACCTTTCAAAATCTTGCAAAAATTTCGTTACCCTTTACAAACAGCGTGATACAGTTTCAGAAAATTGCGGTTCATCCCGGGATTTAAAGTAATTACCGCAAAATTTGTTCTTTTTAGTTAAGTCTGACAAGTACTTAACAGTTACAGTTTTGCTAATATCTCCGGAAAGCTTTGGAATTTCCAAATGAAGTCATTCGCTTCTCAGTTTGGTAATGGCGGCCCGCTCAATACGAATTTGAACACCCGCTTTAGTGCAGCGAACGAAATACGGAGGAAATACTCTAGAAAAACCTTGTGGATTTACTACTATTATAGTTATTTGAACTAGCTTCTCTAGAGATTGCTTTGTCATCAGTTCTGATACTAGCCAATTTTCCACTCCATCTTCGTTCATCAATCATCATACTGTGAAGTTAATCGTGTGGACCGAAGGGGTCAAACCCACATCCCAACTAGTTTCAATGGAGCAGTCATTATGAAAAAAGCGATAAAATTTTGCAAGAGCTGCTACATTCCTCTGGTGGCTTAATGAGTCAATTCAAGAGCAAATGGCTTTGTCACCAATAATTTTGAGGGCGCGGTTTTGCACCTTGTCCAGCAAAGCTAAGATGGTTCTTGGGGCCCGGCCCAGATATACGAGTTGTATTCAAGACGGGGACGAATGTAGGACTTGCAAATTATAGACCTGGCAGACGGCTGAATTAGAAATTTGCACCTTTTGAGAAATCCTAGACACTGTAATGCTTGTTTAGCACTTTGGAATATGTGGTTATTCCAGCGCAGATCTTATGCTAATGTTACGCCTAGGATGTTTAGAGAGGGTTCTGCCGTTACGGTCTTGTTGTCCACTGAAATAGAAAGAGGTTCGGTGCAAGTTTTGTTGGAGATAAGACAGTACTTCGTTTTTAATGCATTAAATTCAACACGGTTCTTGTGGCCCCAAACAAGAATTCGTTCGATGCCCCTGTTGTTTGAATTGGATAAGTTAGCGATTATGTAGACAAGGTCTGGCACGCGCTTGTGTTACATTATCAAACCCATAGGAGTAACGTAGAGTACCGTCGTCAGCAAAGCTGTGGAGTGAATTGGAGGGTGTAACGGTCAGTTTTTTCACGGAATCCTTAAATAACTACTTGACGCAAGATCACAGTCGGAAATGAAATTGTCAGAGTTATAATGAGATATTAGTCGGTCAGTAAGTGTTGTGTGGAAAGCAAATGAAAGTTGCCTTCACTTGAAAAAGAATTCGTCTTTAGAAATTGAAGAATAATACTAGATATCCATCCTAAGAGACGAAAACTGAATACGATGTCAAGGACATTGATATAAGAAGCAAACCTATCTTCTAATCTATAAAAAGTGTTTCATCACATTAACCAACAAACGAGAGGCGGCGGAACTAATAATAAGACGTACAATAAATAATAGAGGGATACATTTAAGTAATAAGAGAAGAAAAATCTTCAACGAAACAACATAATCAGGGACGATAATGTTAGCAGGAAATCATCAGATTCTGTAACTACAAGCTGTGAATACGAAATAGTACCGGAAACTCCAAGGGACGTACAGAAAAAGAATCCAAATCACCAACACAATCACCATTCACAATGTTTAATAATAGTGACTTTTTGGACCTAAAGGAAGACAGGACCGAGGTATTTAAGGAATTAGATAAAGAGAAAACAGGTAACCAAACACCAACAACAAAAATGTAAACATATTGGAAATTTAATTACATAATGTTTGAAGTTATCTGACGTATGATGATAGTTCTTTGTTAGACAATTTTTGCACAATTGATAACGAGATTAGGTTAAAAATTATGATGACAAGATAATTTTATTAAATCATTGAAGAAACTATTAAACCCATATCAGATGTCATGCAATGCTGGTTTGGAATTAATATTGTTGGATATCTTAAAACATGTATTTTGGTTACATTGATTTTGGTAATCGCTAAGAAACATGTAACTTAATTGGTTGTTATACAAGAAAATACTGTTTGTGCTGGTTAATGGAACGGATTTAAAACAAAAAAAAAATTAAAAACCAACTTCAGAAAAAACCATTTCCGCGATGCACAAAAAAGGATGAAATAATTGTTTGTAATTCTTAACAACATCAATCCAATCAGAATGGATCTAGAAAGAAGAATCACTTTTGAAGACGGTGCTAACACATGTGTGTGATATATTAAGGGCATAAGCCTAACAAAGAAATGAAAACAATTGCCGAAGCAAGAGTCAGTGCAATCAAAGTCAACTACATACTACCTGGCACCGTCTTCAAAAGTGAATCTTCTTTCTAGATCCATTCTGATTGGATTGATGTTGTCAAGAACTACTACAAATAATTATTTCTTAATTATTTTTTTATTTTGTGCTTTTTAGTCCATTCATTTTTTAATATTGCCTGTCATTGCAGGGAGCCTACGTTTTTACGCTCCTGAAAAGCGTTATAAAGCATTATAAAAAACCTTTAAAAAAAATTGTTTGCCTTTTTTAGCCAAGCCCGAGAGTTGGTTCCCCAAAGCAGTCCCCCAACTGAATTCTAACCACTTCCAAAAGCTGCTTGTCCTTCGCATCGAAAGGGGACTGGGCTATTGGTTATGCTAATGTCACATTTTATGGTCACGAGGATAATTTCCGGTTTTTTGTTGTATAAAATTTATGAAAACTCCAGTAAAGGAAGAGTGCTCCAAATAAATTCTCCTGTGCATCGCTCCCAATTTCCCCACTCGTTGGCAGGGCCGGCGCATGATTTTTTTGCACCCGGTGCAGTATGCCAGATTGCGCCCTACCAGCTGTTAGTTTTTTTATAGCAGTGAAGGGCAATGAAAAAAGACACAAACACTATGTGAAGTTCTTTTAATATATAAAAAAGAAGTAATGGGAACATTTTTTCATTTTTTTTCGAGGTATATATTTACTTCTTAAAATCTTATTTTCTGAAATTGCACCCGGTGGACATGCACCATTTGCACCTATGAAAGCCTGTGTCCAATCAGGATTTACTTCGGGATCTTGTTTTTGTGCTTTAACTTTACAACCCTCCCGTCCCGCTAATGCTGCTTCTTTAAACTTCGTACTGCTTAAGCTTCTGGTAGATGGCCTTCGGCCCCACTGCCACCATTCTTCTCTACTAACCTCATCATCTGCTCCACGATGTTTTTCGGTAAACTTCCTAGCAGTTTCAGGCAGAATCCTGGACTCCGCAATCTACAGACCATAATAAAGGTCACTATGTCCAAGCCTTCCAAGGTATAATCGGTGATAACTGAACTGCAAGTATTTGTTTCCACTGTATAACCTTGAATAAAATAAAAACAGTCCACCTTGGCAGCCTTTCTGGACAAAAAGGTGCTTTCAAAAACTTCACCGCTTTCAACAACTTCCGAACAGAGCCGATAGTATGACTAGTACGAACTACAAAACAAGAACTATGGCAACGTGCCGACCAAGAAAGGATAGGCGACGAAAACAGGCGAACGAAATGGAATTGATTGGCCACACATTCCTTGCAAAGGACAATGGAAAAAGACATAAACACTGTGCAGACCCGGTGTTGTGCTCCATTGCGCCCGGTGCAAGTGCACCATTTGCACCTATGAAAGCGCCGCCCCTGCTCGTTGGTTAAAGTACCCTGTATATGTAGTATTAATTCCGTGACAATAAAACAATTTGTTCGCTGCCAATGAAAGGTTCAAGGCTAGCAAATTTTAATACTATTTTATGCCTAACTTCTTTTCAGAAAGGCGGTAAAGTAGCTTTTTAATTCAAAGGATAATACTCGTACAGCTTACTGTACTATACTCGCCATACACTTTCATTTGATACCCATACCAAGGGCGTTATAAAGAAAAAGGTAAGCCGCCATTTTGTGTTGGCCGCATTTTGGGTTTTGAAAGACGCCACATAGCGAAGTGTATTCTACTTGTCACACCTTTTCATTTGATAACCATGTCTGGGGTCGGGGAGCGCAATTGCAAAATTTGATTGCAGATTGTATTGTCATGCGAACTATACGTACACATGTGCAAAATTTGCAGTTGATCGGTTATATGGAACTGGGTCAAAATTAAGTTGCAAGATTTGTTTACACTACACACGCATACAGATCAAGATAATATAAGGCATATAAAAAGTTAAGTTGCCATTGATATCGGGGAAATTAAATGTAAACAATAAAATTCTTTGATTCTTCATCCACGTCATGGTATATTTCTTTATTCGATATAAACAATAGTTTTTTGAGCTGCAAATTTCGCCATAATTTCGTTCTCATCGGCTTTTGTTCTGGAAGCAAATTTACAGACGTATTCAAGTCGAAAACTTGTTTAATATGGAACAAAATTCCCCCGAATTAAAAAATAATTATTTTGTCGATATATAGAAAAGAAGCACCGCGAGGCCAAGGATCGAACTCGCACCCCACTGATCCCACAGACAAGAATACTTCTCTCTAGCCCTTTGCGCTATGTCAAGTACTATCGGCCGCTGACCAATATGTTAATAAATCATTTCAAAAAGAAGAAAAAGAGAAAAAGAAAACAACCAGCCTGTCCCGACCAGGGATCGAACCTGCAACACTACGCGCTACGCACTCTCCCACCGGCCTTCTACCAGTTTTGCAACAATAAAGTATTTTGTTCGGTGCTTATAAAATGTTTAGGTTGAACTAATTTTAACAGTTTTTTATGCCTAACTCCGAACTCCGTTATCAGAATTTAGAAAAAAATTAACGGGACCACCATGGGAAGCTCCCCCTTCAAATGAACCAAAAAAAAAAAGCAAAAAAGTTATTGGGTTACAAAGTTACTCGTGAACAGC
This sequence comes from Thereva unica, assembly GCA_949987705.1. Taxonomy (NCBI): domain Eukaryota; kingdom Metazoa; phylum Arthropoda; class Insecta; order Diptera; family Therevidae; genus Thereva; species Thereva unica. Next base: position 59,176,304 of record OX465281.1, on the reverse strand, counting down.
ACCACAAAATACCTACACGTTGAATTGAGTAACCTCCTCTTTTTTTGAAGTCGGTTAAAAAGTAAAAAGAAAAAAATATATATGCACCCATTACAAATAAATAAAAAATTAAGAAAAAAACACTAATACACAACATAAAATAAAATATTTGGTTATGAATAAATTTTATTAATTTAAGTTATTAACATACACTACTTTTAAGTTTCGATATCAATAATTTTTTTATCGTGTTCATAATTGTTATTACCTAGGTTGGCTCTTTGTTGGAAATAGTTTTGTGTTTGTTATCTAGGAATTTGTTCTTCGCTAACCTGAACATTTAATTGTAATATTTGATGTACAAACAGGACGTATTGGTACCATTGCGACGCGTTTTTTTTTTCATAAACTTTCGTCGAACAGAGTTATCTAGATATATGTACTGTTTTTGAATTTGAGAATGTGAAGTTGTTGTATCTGACAAGGATCAGTTCATTGTCATGGAAGATTGATTTTGTTCTTAACTCTTTGTGTCCTTGTTCTGTTGTTTGTACCTGTATTAAACAGGGAAATTAAATATTTATAATGAGAATTTCAATGTGTTCGATTTTTTTGGGAATGGTTGGGGCGGATTTTATTTCCTTTCAGAGTTCTTAAGTAGTGCATTTCCTTGTCAGCTGGTGGTTATCCATACTATGAGCTGGCAAGGGAACGAACTACAATGACACGGCCACAAACCCCACGACCCCATCCGGCGAGCTAGCAAATCCGTGTGGCAGGCATCATTTTAGTATATTCAATTTTTTTTATGTTTGGTGTTGTGTCCTTGGTCAGGCTTTTCCGGGCTTCTGACTAGGGGGGCAAGACCACGCATAAATGGCGCCCGATATATAGTCGCGCCATTATGCTGTTACAAGGGGACTGAGAGCAGGTCATTTATAAAAACTAGGAAGAGAGCTGGTGATAGAATTGAGCCCTGGGGAACACCTGCGGAGATGTGGTGGGGGTCGGATTCGACGCCATCCAATTCTACCTTGATTTAACGGCCAGAAAGTAAGCTCTCAATCCAGTTCTACAGAACAGAGTCAATACCAATAGCTTGGAGTTTAGCCAACAGAGCGGGATGCCATACTCTGTCAAAAGCCTTGGAGATATCCAGAGCAACCAGGCCAGATTCACCAAATCGGTGTATACTCCGTCTGAGGTGCTCCGTTAAGCAAACAAGGAGGTCGCCAGTAGATCTTTTCGATCTAAAGCCGTATTGTTGGTCGTTCAATATTTGGTTGTATTCAAGATATTCCATAAGCTTTCTTTTTATTATTGTCTCCATAACTTTGGAGGGAATAGAAGTACTTGCTATTGGGCGGTAGTTAGCAGGGTCACTAGCTTCACCTTTTTCGGTATAGACTGAGCATGAGCCAGTTTCCAGGAGTCAGGATAAACTCCGGAGAAGTATGATAGAGCAAAAAGTTTGCGCAGGGGTTTAGCCAAAGGTGAGGCACATTTTTTAAGAACTATAGGGGGATTTTTTTCGGGACCAGTGGCTTTGTTGGAGTCGAGCTATTTGAGACACTTATACACTTCACGCGTCCTGAAGAAAACTCTATCCATTGAGTGAGCGGAACACTCGATGGTAAGGGGTTGCATGTCGGCATCGGTTAAGGAAGAATTCTTGGCGAACAGAAGTGCAAGTAACAGTTTTGATTGCGTTCATACACTCTCGATTGAACCATCCATATTGCCTAGGCTTTATGGGTTTGGCAGAATGGAGAATGAATAAACGCATTCCGGCCAGTACAATTTTGGTAATACAGATGGCCGCAAAATTAACATCGCGGTTCTGAAAACACAAATCACAATAGGAGTTGGGGTTGGAGATGGGTATGAGAAGTAAGCACTGACTAGACAGTGATCCGAGTTGCCAATAGGCGAATCGATCTCAACGGAGTAACGTGTAGGGTGGGAGGTAAGAAAAAGATCAAGGAGGTGCGCCCCTTGTCCTGCAGTGTCAGGAGCACGCGTACGCTGTTTCACTATTTGGTGCAAGTTATTGGTCTCAGCAAAGGGCTCAGCATCCCTGGCAGAAACACTGGTGCCATTCGAGTAATTCAGCCAATTTACCTTGGAGATATCGATAGCAACCAGGCCGGATTCACCAAAACGATGAATGCTTTGGTAGAGGTGCTCAGTCAGGCATACAAGGAGGTCACTAGTAGATATTTTACATTTAAAGGTTGCATTCAATATATTCCATAAGCTTTCTTTCTTTTTCGTTCTTGCGGACGTCACTGCTTGCAATTTACCTAGCTACTTGCCAAACAGATCTATATATACTGACATTCACGGGCTAGTGAAAGTCTTGCAGTGATGAGCAAAAAGTTTTGCCAAAAGTCCCGCAGTCTTGTCTTGATATTGCTTAATGCGCAAGACAAGACCTTTTGCTTATCACTTTAACACCATCCAAAACGATTTCTGGTAGATCAGGGTACTTCGATGGATTTAACTACAGCAGGTTCAATGTCGACCAGCACAAAATGCGGCGCAATCTTGTCACCTACTCAAGAAAGGATTTGGCCTTTTTGGCGCAGATATATACATAAAGTTTTGCACATCATCAGCTTACATATAAGTCTTAGAGCTATTTACTACTAAAGGAAGCTCATTAATGCCCTGAGAATGGAACCTTGAGGGACACTCCCACTAAGAACAGCAATAGAGCAACTACAGGCAACTAATTTAGCTTGTTGAGAGCGGCAGGCTAAGAAACTAAATATACAGAAGTTTGAGAGCAGTTAGAGAAAGGTGGACTTGTGAGGAGAGTTTTTGCAGAAGCAAAGTGTTTAACCTTATTGAAAGCTTTGGAAAAGTCGAGCATTAATGGACAGCACACGAGATGCTCTTCGAGGGAAGTATAAAAATCATTGGTGACTTTAAGGGGAGCAGTTTCGCACCAATGGTACTTGCGGAGACCAGATTGCCACACGTTTACATATGTAAGCTGTTCGCCTTATTCACGAATGTGAGTTGCTAACAGCTTTTCCAGAACTTTTGCTAAGAAGGGGAGTATGTGAAATATTATCACTACCATTCGCTGGTTTATTTGTCGTAACATACAACCACCCGCTCAGCTTATCACCACCTCCTATATGCAAATACTACAAGATATTGTATCATAGTACGGCCAGTAACACAGCCTGGACTATTATTATAAAGAGTGAAAAGTAAGTAAAGTAAAATTTTTAAATAAACCAAGATTTTCCTTAGTTTGGAAAATCATTTATCAAAATGTACCATACCAAATTACTTTATTGTGAAAATTATTAAATTTATTATTTTAGTAACGACGATTGAATTCCCTGAAAGTCATAGATCTTTCCCATAAGCCCGCTGAATCTTCACGGAGCATTTGGATTCCAATCTTTTTCTTGGTTCAAAGTTTTTGACCAATAGCAAAAATAATAAACTTGAAAGGCGGAAAAAGGAGAAGAATGGTCAATTTTTCATATATGAGGTTCAATCAAAGGTATGACTACTAACTTGCTCCAAATTTACCGCATTTATCAACATTCACTTCATCTCTTCATGAAAAAGCCTGATAGTTATGTAAACAAAACATATGTACCTATCGCCTGAGTGAACATCCTTGTTCAAGTTCTGTAACTCTAAAAAACTGTTTTGATTAAGCCAACGTCACGCCACGTCAGTGGAGGTGCAAAAAATATTTTGAACCTTTTGTTATTCATTAGTTCGTAATATTTCTTTCAATACGATACTTCGAACTCCTCCTTTATTTTGCAGACTGTAAATCAATAGCACAGTATCGTGTGACCACGGATTAAGACAAAAGCTTCACCCAAGAAAAAGTAAAAACAAATTTTTGCAAATTGTGTGCCATTTTTTATACTTAATTAATTAACTAAAAGTTTCCATTTTTTTACACCTGGTTCTTCCCCGAAAATTAGGTTGCATATGTTGAAAATTCAAAGAATCAAACGAGAATTTCGAAAAGAAATTAATACTATGGACCTGTTTTAAACGAATTCATAAAGGCATCTTCTTGTTTTAGTTGACGAACGTCATTTCTTGCGTAGAACTTTCTGACTGCGTTTTTTTGTAGAGTTGGGGATCATAATGGAGTAGAACTTTGTGACAAAGTATCGCTGGTTTCTTCGATTATTCGTACATTACATAAATATTCATAATCGCAAACGGATCTACATTTAACATTATATTCAATCGTATACGTGCAAATTTATTCATGCGAACGTAGATTGGAGTCAAATAAATATTGTGCGACATTATTCCCAATAAATTTGGTTTTTAATAATCTATGGCGGTTATTCCGCATTTTAAAATAATTGTCTGCCGGAAGTATTGGTGGAATAACCCGAGATAGCCTCTAGGCAAATGTTGTCCAAACTATATATATGAAATCTGCTTAGATATAATTTTAAAATGATTTTACTTGAAAGGACGTGGAAGGAAATTGGACCATAATTTCATTAATTCTCAGTCTTTAGTTTTATTAATCTTATACAAGGTATTTTAGACTAAAATGCTAATCCTTTAAGGCACCGATTTCCAAACTGGGGGCGCCACCCACAAGAGAGGCGCTTATACCTCAAACGAGGGGGGTGCTCGGATGATTTTATCTTTTTGCATTTTTTTTACTCAGTTATTGATTTCTACTTAAATTTGACTGTGTCTTTTTATTTTACATCCCATCGCCATCCAGACCGATTTCGACAAATGTGCCCGATTCTGAAACGACATTCAGTACCATTTAAACTATAAGCCTTTTCACACCGAAAAACGGTTTAAAATTGTAGCGTTTTACATTGAAAACAATCGTGAAGATTGTGCGTGCTTATCGTAAAAAATATGGGAGAAATTCGGCTCTTTCAGACAACACAATTCGTTGTTTGGTGAGAAATTTCTTTGAGTACGGGTCTGTAGAGACTCGCCAGCGTCCCATTGCATCGCGCCCGCGAAGTGGTTGAAGCGGTGATAGAGAGTGTTACCGATAATCCAAATCCTGGTTGGAATATGCGTGTCCTATCTGGGATCCTATATTCCAAGTGAGCAGCAGGAGAATCGAATCCATTCAAAAGAGATTTCTTCTTTTTGCCCTGAGACATCTACACAACCCCCATGACTACCAAACCCTGCCGCACTACTTGGACAGGCTCAAAGTGCTTGATCTCATGCTGCTGTCTAGCAGGAGGAAACTGCTCATATCTTGCGTTGCCTTTGACGTCCAAAGTGTAAAGCTTAAGGTGCAGTTTCTGTCGGACAGAATCAAATTGATTGATGTAGTCCGACACACACGACACACTAAACTACTTACCATACAAAAGTGCAATTTACTTAATGATTGTTGCCAACGAATAAGCCGCATGCTTGCAATATGGAAATGCCGCCGCAAGAGTGATCCATTCGAATGAATGATGCCATTTTACACTCTCTGGCGGAGTCAATAAACAAAACTGTCGAATTTGGGGAACAGAGAACCCACAATTCGTTCATGACGAAAGTTACTGTTTGGGCCGAAATGTGCTCAAAAAACCATCATCGGACCATTTTTCTTTAAAGTTCGAGAAACAATCGAAGGTGCACACTATCGTTGTATGTTGGTGCGCTTAGTGGGTCCGAAAATGGGTGATAAAGGTCTGACAAAACTTTTTCCAACGGCCACGGCGGAGCCACTACGATGAAGTTCTGGCAAAAGTCAAATTTATGCCAACAAGACCAGCCGAAGTAGCTGCTATAACGTCCGAAATAGCTGCTGTTTACGTATCGATTGGAGGTCAATTAAATCACATAAATGGTAGAGAATATTAAATAAATCTTGTTCATTTGTCAAAATCGACTGAAAAATGTCTGAGTTGTTCAATGTTGAAATACCGAAGGTCAAGATGACGCACCCCACCTTTTTTTTTATGAAAAAACCAAGCTTAGGTGTAACCCTTTGTACTACCAGTCCGTCATGTCGTTCAGTTCATGGTGCAATGTCTAGTAGTAGCTTTTTTTGAAGAATAGAGGAGAATAGGAAAGGTTAGAGGGGGTCTGGAGGGTGTAGAAGAAAATGACGATGAACCTCACGTTTGAACTCTCAGATGTTGTGCGAGTTCGGAAATACTGACTGCGGGAGATTATTCCACAGTCGAGTTGTTCTATTCATAAACGAACTTCTAAACCGTATTGTGCGTGAACGAGGGGGCTGTAGGGTATGGGGTGAGCCGAGCGGGCCAGTCTTGTGTTGCGGGAAAAGTATTGCCGTGCAGGCAGGAGGTCCTGAATTTCGGTGGAACAGTCGCCATGGTAATAGCGATAAAGTATGGAGAGGGCTACTACATTCCTGCGGTGGCTCCAGGTGTCTATGGAGGCGCGAAAGGGGCCATCACCAATGAGTTTGAGGGCACGATTTTGCACCTTGTCGAGACAAGCCAAGGTGGTTTTTAGGGGCGCCTGCCCAGATATGTGAGTTGTATTCGAGGCGCGGCCGAATGTAGGATTTGTATATTGCAGCCAATGCGGCTGGCTGGAGGAGGAACTTGCATCTCTTGAGAAATCCAAGGCATTGGGAGGCTTGTTTGGCGATTTGGAATATGTGATCATTCCATCGCAGATGCTCCGTTAAAGTTACCTCTAGGATGTTGAGAGTTGATTCAGCCGTTAGATTCTCTCCATCCACCGAGACAGGAGGAAGGTCGGTACAATTTTTGTTGGAGATCAGACAGCGCTTCGTTTTTGTGGCATTGAATTCGACGCGGTTCATTTCGCCCCAATGAAGAATCGTTTCGATATCCCGGTTGATCGAAGCCGACATCAGTTGACGGTGGTAAAGACAAGGTCTGGCACGTGCTTGTCTTATATTGTCGAAGGAGTAAGAGAAATTCAGAGTACCGTCATCAGCGAAGCAGTGAAGTGGGTTGGAGGGGATTGAGAGCAGATCATTAATGAATATTAGAAAAAGTGCGGGTGAGAGAATTGAGCCCTGGGGAACTCCGGCCGAAATGGCGGGGGTTGGATTCGACGCCATCCAATACTACCTTGATTGAACGGTATGAAAGAAAGCTCTTAATCCAGTTCCTTAGAACTAAGTGTATACCAATAGCTTGGAGTTTATTCAACAGAGCTGGGTGCCATACTCTGTCAAAAGCCTTTGATATATCTAGAGGAACCAGGCTCGACTCACCAAAGCTGTGAATGCTTTGGTTGATACGTTCGGTTAAACACACAAGCAGATCTCCAGTAGACCGTTTAGATCTGAAGCCGTATTGCCTGTCGTGTATAATTTGGTTGGATTCTAGATATTTCATCAGCCTTTTATTGATTATTGTCTCCATGATTTTGGAGAGAACAGAAGTAATTGCTATTGGGCGGTAGTTTAAGGGGTCGCTGGCTTCACCTTTTTTTGGGTTTGGCTGAACATGAGCTAGTTTCCAAGAGTCGGGATACACTCGGGAGAAGTAAGACAGGGCAAAAAGTTTGCGCAGAGGTTTAGCCAAAGGTGAGGCACATTTTTTAAGTACAATAGGGGGGATTTTGTCGGGACCAGTGGATTTATTGGCGTCGAGTTCCTTGAGACGCCTAAACACCTCGCGAGTCCTGAAGTGAACTCCGTCCATTGAGTGGGTGGTATTCTCGAGAGTGGGGGGTGACATAGCAGCTTCGGGTAAAGAAGAATTTGCGGCGAACAGAGAAGCTAATAGGTCGGCCTTGGGTTTGCTTTCTGTTATCACTTCCTTGTTGTGAATAAAAGGAGGTGTTGAGGAGGAAGTAAAATTCTTCTTGATGGCAGTTACCAAGGATCAGAAGTTTTTGCTGCCTGTAGTGGAGTTAAGAATCTTACTTCTCAATCTATCATCAAATGATGATTTGACTTTCCTGATGATGGAGTTACAGGAGTTTCTAAGTTTGACGCACTCACGACGAAGTGGCTCATTAGGCGAACGTCTGTAAGCTCTATAGGCGGCTTCTTTAGCTTTGATTGCGTTCATACATTCCCCATTGAACCATTTGTTCGGCCTAGGCTTCACAGATTTGGTAGAGTGAGGGATGAACAAGCGCATACCCGCTCGAATAATTTTGGTGACACAGAGGGCCGCATTGGCATTACGGAAACACAAATCCCAGTCAGTGGCCTGGAAGAAGCGAATAAGACCCAACCAGTTGGCTTTCCCATAGTGCCACACAGTTCTTTTAGGAGCTGTGGTGGTTGTGGTCGAGGATGGATATGGGAAATAAGCGCTAATTAGTTTATGGTCCGAGTTGCCAAGGGGTGAGCTAACCTTGATGGAGTACCGCGTCGGGTGCGAAGTAAGAAACAGGTCAAGGAGATGGGCTCTTTGACCTGGAATATCAGGGACTCTCGTCGGACATTTGACAATTTGGTGCAAGTTGTTGAGGCTCGCAAAGAGCTCGGCGTCTTTGCCAGGAACACTGGTGCCATTTGAGTAATTTAGCCAATGTACATTGTGAACGTTGAAATCACCCGCAACAATGATTTCGCTTTCCGGGTAGGAAAATAAAAATCCGGAAATCTGTTCGGAAATAGCATCGAAGGCTGAGGTGGTGGCCTCATTACTAATATTAGGACTCCTATATAAAAAACAGAAAAATATGACGTGGCTATGGATAATTATTTTAATCCAAAGATGATTAAAATCAGAGGATGTACTACTGTACACCTTCTGAAAGGCCACGTCATTCCTAATATATATGGCTAATCCCCTATGGGCAGAAAAGTTGTGCACTAAGTTATACCCTGTCACCTGAAATCGATCTAAATCAAGATCTGGTAACACTTGGGTTTCACTCAGTGCGAAAATAGCAGGGGTATGGAGGAGTAACTCGCACGTAACGGCCAGGAAGTTCGCATTCAGTCCCCGAATGTTACAAAAATTGATTATAAAATCATTGTCACATTGGGGACTGTTTTGCTTGAGGTCCATGACCTCATTTGTAGCCGGCCGCACCGGCGATGCATCCATCGGAGCTGACGGGAGTAGCCTTGTTGCAGCAGTGTTATGCCTGCTAAAACAAGACGACTCCTATCAGCTGACCGATTAAGGCTGCAGCGCCGGAGCGACCGGCAGGAAGCGCGGGAAGCGGGTGGAAGAAACTTACGTGTTGTCCGTCGGTCCTTCGGTTATTGTTGTTGTTGATGGTGGCCTTTGCTTGGTTTTTTGTTTATGTTTTATAATTATTTTTTTTTATGTTATTGTTTGTTTTGTGATTTATGTGTGATGACATAGCATGAAAATTTTTACATATGTATTTTATTGGGGGGCGCGAAGGGTTTTTTATGTAATAGGGGCCGCAATATCATAAAGTTTGGAAACTAATGTTTTAAGGGGTGGCTCCTGGATATATATTTGTAAAAAAAAAACCTATCGGCACATTCACTAAAATACAGACGTTCGGAGAAGTTTTTAATTTGCCTAAATTTTAATAACTCTTGTTGTAGTATACTGTCCGCTAGTCTCCTAGAAGCAGTATGGAATCAAGTGTCGTACAATAAAGATTGTCTTACAATAAGAGCTGTCTTTTAATTACTACATGGCGCAGTCGGTAAACTGAAAAGAGCCAAGAACCCGATAGTAAAGTGATAAGGATCAAATCATAGTCAAAACAAGAATGATACAAATGTGTTATGAGAAAATGAGTGAATTCTAAAATGAATGGGAATAGCAGGGAAAAAAGTCAAGTGAGGAGAAGTTTCCGAAACCGCGTGGAAGGCCACCAATATATCATAACAAATAGTCCCGATGGATTATATTAGTAGAGAAGAAATGCTAAATTTAGGGGGATCAAATCTAGCCGAAAATTGGAGGGTTTGATGCTACTGGACCTGAGGCAATGGAGGATTTTAATACGTCCAGCCTATCGGAAGAAGAAAAAAAAGATTGTGAAAAAGTGTCACCAAAACTTTTGAAAGTTTCTGCAATCCAAAAAAAAAAATTAAATTTATCAGAGTTTTTTATTTACGAATCGAATACAAGAGCATTGTGATCCCTTTGATAGTTTCTTGGAGGACATAAAATAATTAGCTAAAGCCTGTGGATACATATCGCATAGTAAAGGATAAAATTGTTACTTGTACGAGTGATAAAATCCTTCTTTTGGAAGCAACGAATTTAGAAATCACTAAGGCGATTCAATGGGGACGTGCAGCGGAATCTACAAATGAGCAAGCGGCTCAATTACAAAGCAAGCAAGGAGTTGCGGCAAGCGCAGGCAGCAAGCCACATGGGAATAATGAAAGCAATTATAATAGTGTTAGAAATAATTCTTTTAATTTTAAGGAAAACAAAAATTTAGGTAAATCTAAGTAAAGTCAAGAAGTATTAATTGTTTGCAAATTTTTCTTAAGATGCCATGAGCGAAGGAAATGTTCGAGATTCTAAATTAAGCAAATTTTAGAGATATTCCAAATTATAGTCATTTGAATGATATATGTGATATTCTTATTGCTACAGAATCGGAAGAAGAATCGATACTGTTTTATTAAAGGTTATACAGAGGGCTAAAGAGTTAGGCATTAGGTTTTATAAAGACAAAGTTAAATTCAAATAGTCTAACGTAAAATTTTTAGATCATGAAATAACAAAAAATGGTATAGGATGTGATCCTGGTAGGATTGATGCAATAGGTAAAATAAATACCCCGAAAGACAAGAAAGATTTGCAATAGTCCGTGCTGGCATTCCCGAAATCATTTATAATGGAGGTTCTCATGGATAATTGTCACTTATTGTCACGTGAAATTTTTAAGTGATGCGACAATTTTTTTAAGTAAAAAGTGACGAAGTATTCGAATTTTTTTGAAGTTATACTTCTTTAGGCGCGTTTGGAAAAATATGTATTATGAGAGTGAATTTTGAGGAATTCGCAACGCAACATAGGAGAAGGCTTAGCACGGAGGATATGGGCGAAGGGGTGGAGGGCAAGCATTTCAACTTCCATTCTTCATGCGCACTGGGATTATCATTATTATGGGCATATGGAAATTCGTAGCCGATGCCGGTTCACGATGTCGTTGGGTGAGGGGGTTTTTATGCCGAGGCTATGGAGGGAAATAAATTTCATGTTGGATTCATCAGCTGGAATTTTCGTGGGCATAGGAAGATTCGTAGTGTTTTAGGCACAAACAGATTGGTTGCGCCAAACTGCCTGTGATTTTATTTTTGTAGCGCTGACTTACATTTGTCAGAGCTATTTTACTAGTATACTTAATTTCTAGTTCGCCCGTAGGCTGATGTTTTTGGGTGTTTCAAGTTTACTATTTATTCATTTATATTTCGTTTGGCGTGTATTTACTTGGTAACTCTGCTGCTTTCATAATGCCTTCACTAGCTATTTTTCTTACCAATTCATTCGGGGGAATGATTGCGAAGTCTATTTTGCATTAGCTGGAACATGTATATCAGGATTGGTGTACTTTTCGCCCATTTTCCGCTGTAATATAGAGGAAGGTACAGTGCCTAAGTATTTTCCTTTCCAAAAACTGCAACTTATTTGCCACCTTTGCGGATATTGGACATCATACGGGGAAGGCTTAGGTTAGTACTGGTCGTAATATTGTCTTATAGCGCAAGTTTTTAGTTTCTGTTGCTGCGTCCTAGATTTCATTAACGGCTTTAGGCTAGTTACTATTATAAGGGCGTTTATCAGTTTGAGTCTTACGTGTGAGTGATGCATCTGGACTCCCAGGTACTTCATAAAATAATTGTGTGACCATTAATGATTATTTTCCACAGTTTTGATTACCTCCTTTACCTGAGAGATTCCTGAAGCAGGTTATTAAACTTTTCCCTGATTAATTTCTACCTTCCATTTATCTAGGTTATCTATTATTTTGTTGACGTGTGTTTGGAGTTCTTCTGTGGTTTTAATAGGTGAGACTGAGACTGAGACTTGTATTCCAAACAAGTGTATCATCAGCGTATTATATGTAAGTTGTGTTAAGAAGGGGAATTGTGTTTTGGGAAGTCGTGTATAAATATATTGAAAAGCTTGGGGCCTAAAATGGAGCCTCGGGGAACTCCAGATTCAATTTTGAACGGTTGAGAGGTTGGTTCTGTGAAGCAGTCTGAATTTACAAGTTTTGATAGCAGTATCCGCTCCAAAGTATTAGTAGGCAGTATTTGCTCCAAATCAAAAATCTAATTTTTGAAACAAGTATTATGGCCATACAAAAAACACTGAGAAGAAGTTCTTGGCAGAGGCGAAGATTTCCGTCCACCTATTAACTTTCTCCAAGATCGTGTAAATCTAGCGCCGAATAATGATCGATTGGTTTCAAATACACGACACGGTCCCATAAATGATGCTGTATTTGCTCGAAACTCTTTGTATGATATTTCAGTTACCCTAACGCGCTCAATTTAATTGAGTAACCACAAGTAGAAGAAGCTAGAGAAGTAAACATAATTTAGAAGTGACGTTGATTTCACTAGTGGCAAAGGAAGTAAAATTAGTCTACTCAAGGTCGATGAACTCACAGGCTCATAACAAACGTGGAAGGACGGGTCTCGAAAGAGCATGGAGAGGTGAGTTATGAAGGCATACCTCTATCGGCTCGGACAATATGAGTCCACGCAATGCCCGGCATTCCTAAATGTGAAAGAGGACACAGACCATGCCCTTTTGGAGCGTCGAAGATTAGCCAAGGAAACTGCTGCGCAGTAACCGACAGCTAAAGGCACGGCTAAGAGCATAGAAGACTATAATGGTACCATTGTGTGATATATGGAATAAAGTGGAGGAGAAGTTAAATATCCTCTATTGGTAGTTAAGGCGGAAAGAAACCAAAAGGAAGAGAGTAAGGCTTAGAAATAGCAGCAGTATTATCAGCAACCAGCTGGCGACGCATATGAACATTCTTTGCGTGCTGACAGGAAATCAGCCAGTCTTAAGAAAATTTGATGAGGCATGTTAAAACCATTGTAGTTAGGCCTGATAAGTCAACTAGTAGGTGATTTCAATTAGGATTTGAGTCCGGTATAATCTGCAGGCTAGAGCGTGTCGGAATCATGATGCTTCCAGCTTCCAACGCATGAAAATAATAAGAATCCAATTAGTTATTTGTATGCCAAAGAAGTATAACTTCTAATGCGCGTACATAAGTACACACACCCACTGTTTTTTTTAATATTTTTGGTGATTTAAAATTATTTTTATATTTTCGTGTTAAAATAACAAGCAAGGAGAAAAACCAGGAGTATCGAATAGAATAAAATGTAGCCAAAGTAAAGTTTTAAGGAAAGAACGGAATGTTTATGGATGCTGAAAAGTTTAAGTTCGCCATCTCTTCAGATCGAATTTTATAACCAACGGAAAAAGTTCCCTCTCAAAAATATTCAAAACCTCTCCCAGTACACTTCTTTTCTGGTGTGATCCTTCTTTATAATAATAATTAATCCACAAAGAACAACCGATGTTGAAGGTAATGATATTGTTGTGAAGAAATACGAACAGTTCTTTTGAGATTCTGAAATATTGTATAAATATCTGAAGTGAGATAAATCTATTAAATGCTTAAGAAAAAAAATGAAATGTTCGTTACATCAAGCACGGCAGCTTCCAAGGATTTTATTTATCGTTTATTGTTTCTCTTGCTAGAAGCTGAAACCTCTCTCTCTCACTCATCGCTATCAAAGTATAATTCCACAGAGCTCATATATTTCTAAATTACTTTAGCATTTAAAATAAATCTTTCTAAATTACTTTTTGTTGAACTGAGTTGCCATCTTTCAACAGATGCCCACGTCGTATACTAAAAATCCACTGACAGGAAGAATTTCAAATGAAGAACTATAGCGTCTTGACGGCTAAGAAAGGATAGACGACCAAATCAGACGCAGGAAATGGAATTTGATTGGCCACTCCTTGCGACACGAAAATAGGAATCTACCCAAATAGGACCTTTACTGGAATCCGCAAAAAAACCCGTAGTTCGGAAGACCTACAACATCGTGGAGGAGAACACTATTAACAGAGGCCGCAACAGCTGGGAGATCCTGGTCAGAGCTGAGAGTTGTCGCGCTAGCTAAACAGAGTGGAGCGAAGTGGAGCGCATCTGTTTCCGCCATATGTCTCGTGAGGAGTTAAAGATCGAAAGTTAATAAGTAAGCTTGAATTTGTTATAAAAAAATTAGGAATTTGTAATTACATACATACTTGGAACGCAATCACACTTATTTCTCAATGATGTGCTAAGAACGGAATAAAGTAAATGCCTAATCAAATCATGAACGTAATTCCGTCCATCAAACTATTGCCTGTTTAATTATAAAAACACCTAATAGCAGGTTTAAATTACTGTTGTTAAACATAATCGTATTTAATATGACTTTACAACGGGCCGAACACCGACCATGATTGAAACATAGTCCTCGGCCATATGACGGGCATCAGAATGTTGTTTGCAGGACTGTACGGTTGTACACCACACGCACACCGACGGGTAAACGTTTGTATATAATGCGATTAAAAAAAATGTTTAATTTGCATCTGTGTAGAGATATTTTCACACACTCTAATGGAGTAAATAAATCAGACGCATACACAAACGAATAATCCTAGGGCCTTATTCTGAGAGTCATGTGACTTTGCAAGTGACGTGGCACTCAAAGAATGGTATTCTCCGGGTCGACTCAAAAGACATTCTCAATTAAAATTGGCAATTGACAGTTTCATGGGTCATTCCCAGAGCCAGCGGAATAAACTGAGTTAACTGCGTTTAAGTGGAAGTTTTTAGCCGTGATGCAACAGTCATGCAAATGTCATGTGAGTGAGGCGACTCTCAGAATAAGCCCCGCTATCTCCTCATTCTCTTTATATTCGGACACCCAACAAAACTATAAGTTAAATTGGCGAATATTCGCTCCCCAACAAAACTCAAAACCCACCGTGTATTTATTGAAATCGTCCATATCTTCGAATTCGATTACATATTTCAAAAATTTTATCAACACTGCAATTGAATGTTTAATTTTTTTCGACTGTTTTTCTTTCCTTTGAGCGGTTAAATGAAAATATTTCCCACTACTTAAAATATAAAAATCAACACGCACCAAACACTTCACGTACAATAAACCGCAGACGACGGCGAGCTCGTTTCTCTTGTGCATCAAAGATATTTAGGATATAACGAAAGGACCATTGTACATAATGAAAATGATCGAAGTCCCATAAAAGACATTCAACAATACATTTAGTACAGAGTCGTTTTTTGGCTCAAATTTCCAATCGTATGACGGTTTTTACAGATCCGTACTAGGTCTTTTGAATCTTTGATCAAGTTTGGCCGTATATGCTCCCAATAAAAATAATTCGAGACTCTACAGCCGCCATATGCCCCTTAAAAAGCCAAGCGGCCGGTGTTCGCCCGTTATTAGACCATTTTTTTATTTTTACTCGGAAAATTTTTCAAAAATATGCTTAGGAAGACGGATCCAATCTTTTGTTATTTTACACAAAACAATTCGTCGTGTTCGCGACGTCCGACTGATTGAAAAGGAGTTTATGTATACTCCAAATTTAAAATAGTATTGACTAATGTCAAACATTTTACACCCTGAGTCTCCTTTCAAAAGAAATCAATGTAACCTCAGGTGTACCGCAAGGCAGCCACCTAGGACCACTTATATTTAAAATATTCATTTCCGATCTACATATCTGTCAAATTAAATAATTTAAAAAATGTATAGTGCTATAATGTCTCAAACTGGTGTATCCTTTTTACAGTCGAAACTTAATGCACTCCAAAACTGGTGCACCACTAATAATCTTCTTAACACCAGTAAGTGCCATGTAATTACGTTCTCCAGGAAAAGAAACACACAGCTGCAAAATGATTATCTCAATGATAATGTCTTGGATCGTGTCGATCACATTGTTGCTTGAGGCATTGTCCTCGACAGCAAGTTAAACTATAACTTACATTATGATAATATTATTGCCAGATCCAACAGCTGTTGGGCTTTATTAAAAGAAGAGCTAAAGAATTCGACAATGAATGAGATCCTATATTTTAAATTAGTGTAAACCGAATAGAATTTGCCCAAAAGAAATTCATTCTTTTCGCGCTTAGAAACCTCTATAAGTAATCCTTCGGATTTTCTCAACCTTCCGCACTATACGGACAAGCACAAAATCCTTGATCTTTTGCCTCTATCTCTTAGACTGAAATTGTTCATATATATTGTTTTATCCAGGATGTCCTGAACAATAACCTCAACGTGCAGTTCCTGTCGGACACCATCAAATTTAACGATACTCGACAAACAACGCATTCCAAACTACTTAAAGAGTACCCGCATCGCAATGAATATGCTAGAAACGAGCTCGTTAAGTGCTGCATTACCTTCAATGTCTACTCGGCCTGCTTCTTTCCCTCAATTAACAAAAGTCGTAACTACTTCATTACTTTAGTAAACAAACATTAAAACTTTTGGAGGTAATATCATATACAAAATTTTTCACCTTCAAATTATGAAAAATGACGTAATGCTAAGCACTTGTTATTATTAAGCAGCCAAATATATATTGATCATCAAATGATAAACGAAAATTATTTTACTAGTTATGACCATAAAAAAAAACAGAATTTAAATTCATTTCATTCGTATCAAATATTCGAAATTGACAGTGCGACATCCACCTCCATGCAATTTTGCATTATGACTGCTTCGTTTTTGTTCACCAATAATCCAACAAAATGTGAATAAAATTTCTATACTTAAATTGCATAGCTTCAACTTTTTGAACAAGAATTTTCACCAAAAAAAACTTTTTTTTATTGCTATTATTACTTCCACTGTGAATTTTCTTCTTTCCTATAAAGTATTGAACTTCATTCGAACATTGAAATGCTGGAAGAAACTCCTTTTATAGTATATCCATCAACAGGAAAGGAATGAGTTCTAATATACGAAAGCATCGATTCAGGTATTTTTATAGGTTAATTCAAAAAATATAAATATTACGTAGAAAATTTTACATCCTACTTCGCGGCGTGGTTCATAAAAATCGCATAAAGAAAAGTTATTCGTGCATTTTACTAAAAAAGACACACAGTATTCTTTTAAAAATATGGATTGCTGCTGAGTAGTTTCTAACATATATTTCTGTATAAGTTAAGATGCACCTAAATTTATTTGAATTTTTAACTCCGATTAAGCAGACAATTTTAGTGTTATAATTCAAACTTATAATTTATGTTAATTTTTTCTCATTATTATTTCTGAGCTGTTTGCAATCAAATTATATAATTGAAATATTTACCGAAACGTTTTTTATCCAAACATAGTTTTGCAAAATCCAAAAGAGGCGGGATTTTTTAACTCTGCAGGTGATGCAGGTAAGATCGAAGAGAAATTTTTTTGTGGTGTTTATCAATTTGTTTATTTTTATTTAATCACTAATATTTATTTTGAATTTTTCTTTTAATCTATTAAGTAAACATTTTTTATCTTAAGATTTCTAAATCAAGCACCTTTTTTTATTTTATTATTTATTTATTTTTTTGTAAAGCACTACTAGCAAAATAAATATTCCACTTTTACTATGAAGAAGCTACTAAAAGAAACCAAATTTAAAATTTGTTTTATTTACTGGGAATTGCCAGAATTAACGTGCCAGTCGAGTGTTTACTTCCCGATAATCACGTGTTGATTGCCCTAATAAAATGCACCCAACAGGGCTGATGCCCACACTAAAAATCTCGATCTTAACGTAATAAACAAATTTACTACTAATTAGTTGTTACATTGGGCAGAAAGATTTTCAGCCTGAATTGGCGCAATTAACGACCGCCAGTAAAATGATTCACAAAACAACAAACCAAACGGAGTCTATTCACCTAAAACAAAAATTTACGTTTTCTTAACGAACGCACCAAAAAAAAATCAAACTTCAAATAATCTCAAAGGGGGCCAATTTCCTATCAAAGTTTATTTTTGTAAAAGCGCGGTTATATATTTTTTTTTACATATAATATACATATGTACAATATCACGGACCCGCAGCTTTTTGGTAGGTAATAGAAATTTAGTTCACACTAAAAAAATACGATGAATTCTTTCTGTTGTCGTTGCTGTTTGCTCAAAAACTAAAATCCCGCGAAGAAACCGTTCATTGAAATGCTGCTGCTCCACCGGCGCCGACGACAGCTTAAAGTTAACTGAATTTCGTCCATGCTGACACCGTGTATATATATATGTATATAAAGACTGACATTCACTCTCGTGCTGTTCAATTTAAAAGTCAACTAGTCTGGCTACACCGCAGCAATGCCATAGAACGGTGCTTTTAGCTTGGCTTTCGTGCGGCACACGTCGTTAAAAACCTAGTCCCAGGCTCCCAATGTTCTCTGTGATATCGCGTAAGTCCGACAAGACTCTTCTTGGGCCCCCGCAAAAGACAGCCCGAAAAAATAACACACAAAACATAAGAAACATGCTGCGATGCCACCGTGCGCCTGCGCTGCATTTGTATATGTACATCCCTGACCTACCTCAATAGAAATTCCATTTAGACCCGAACCGGAACTAAAAATCCAATCGGAATTGAAATTTCGATAAGATCATAACTTTTCAGCATAAATTTTTCATAATTCACGCGATTGCCGCCATTGTCAACACTCCAGAACCGCGTAGAAAGCCGTCAAATCGGAAAATTCAAATTTCCCGCCATTTTTGTTTGGTCTGGTTTCGCTGCAGTTTTGTGAGATGCAGCATCCACGTGGTTCCGTTGGCAGCACTCATACACCCACACAAATTCTCTCTGTTATGTAAAGGAACGCAGAGCGTGTTTCTCTTAGTTATGCTTACGAACCTGTTTTCATTTACCAATTTCTCTTAATGTGCTAATAAATAAATATTTTGAAAATTTCGCAATTAATATTGCCATGTCGAATTATTTAACAGTTTTATTATTGTTGCTAGTAAACATATTTTTAATTTATTTTTAATCAAACGTTGAGTTTAACGAACTTTCGGAGATTGAATTGGATAGTAAGGATAAAAATCTTTCGATTTTCAGGTATACCTCGATTTTTAAGAACTTGGGCTTATGACTAGGGTGTACGTGTAATGATTATAAAAGCAAGTGTGTAGCTGGGTGGTGGCTCATCCGACCAAATTCCCGTTTGATTGATGTTGGATATTACGAATGGTATTTCAATAAATGAACAATAATAATTACACAAGACAACTAGCATGTACATAAAGCTTAACCAAGTTTATAAATTAATAAAATTCTAA
The DNA here is from genome assembly GCA_949987705.1 of Thereva unica. Classification (NCBI taxonomy): domain Eukaryota; kingdom Metazoa; phylum Arthropoda; class Insecta; order Diptera; family Therevidae; genus Thereva; species Thereva unica. The sequence goes on along the minus strand of OX465281.1, from coordinate 59,157,052 downwards.
AAAAATATTTCTAGATTCCAAGTGGGTTTGTTCACTTGTATGAAATAATTGAGTGGTCAGTCATCAGCGGAATAGAGGGAATAACATGTAGCATATGCATAACATGCACGTGCCGCAACTATTTTGCCCTGATGGAAGTGCAATCATAACCTCCTAGCGGTGGCCACTGGTAACCAGGGTCGGCGGTTTCATGCACCGGACGCAATTTAGCGGGGTGCAATTGCGGAAATTATGATTCAAAAAAATGTACATAAACTTTGAAAAAAAAAAAAAATTATATAAAAGAATTTTCAAGAAATTACACAAAACCAATTTTTATCCTTGTAACTTTCTCGTGCAAGAAAAACCCGAAAATTTTACTTCTGCTCATGCCGGAAGTTTTTCGCTTCGAGGTTTCCAAAATTTTACTCAAGAAATGTTACTCGAGATTTTACTCAAGAGCAGACCTTCGTCTATGTGTCCTTCGGTTTTTCGGTGTTAGTGGCGTTGCTGCCACTTCCTCTAGTTCTCTCTAGATTCGCCCAATCTCACACCATAAACGAAGACATGGTCTTTGGTTAAGTCGGTGGGCCCACCGATCCTTAACAGACAGTTCTCACTGCTCTTGTTAATCCGTTATGAGCTCGCAGTGCATTATCTGCCACCGCACTGTTTTTGGCTCGCCTACAGCATAATGCTGGGTCATAGATATACATATAAATATGTGCAGATCATCCCTGCGCTCTGTTGGACATGGTCCTGTTGTATAAAAATACAAAAAAAAGTTATGTTAGAATGGATATATTTCGGTCAATTTTAAACCAAAAAAGTTTTTCGACCCAGCATTTTAAAGGAAATTTTGTCTACTTTCTTTGTTATAAAGCAATACCTATAACTATACCCAAAAAAGATATAGGCAAAAAAATAAAAAACAGAAAAACATCAAAATTTTCGCTTTTTCATCTTGTTTCAACATTTTTGACATAAATAAAAATTTTGCAAATTTTTTTTAAATAGGCCATTTCCATGGGAAATTTAATATTCTTTACCAAAAATTTCATAATACCGTATACCGAAATTTTGCTTCGTTTGCGAGATATATTGCAAAAATTAAGAAGGGTCCATTTTGACCCCTATCTCCAATTTCCATCCTTTAATTTAATAGCACTCCGCGGTTTTTTCTTCTTAAATGACCCATTGAACGATTCCCGCAATAAAATTCCGGAAACGTCTTAGTTGCTTTCTATATGACATAATCAATAGACTATTGGTATGTCGCCCCTATTCACCATGTCCTCCAAGTGTGCAAAATTTAGCCTCCGGTCGATCATCGTTCCCAGGTATCTTAGAGCGAGCTGTGAGTTAATGATGTGTTCCCATACCATGATCCTCAGTTTTACGCTCAGCAAGCGTCGGACCAGGGCTTTCAGTTAAAATTTCCAAGATCGCTTCGTTTGCGCACAACTGATCTTTTCGAGGCATCGTCCTATGCCCGTTTCCCCGCTGTGGTCCGCAAACCCAAGCGAGAACTGCTCGATGTGGTAGGCGGAGCCTCAACAAATCGTTATACATTGCGGAACTCCTCTCGTATTTCTGTACACCTTCCGATTCTTTCCTTTTTAGATAAAATACAGTTTGGAGGGGGGTGGGGGTTGTCTGGCTACCCATCCAGGCCTTACACGTTCTGCCGCCACTGGTCTCTACATAACTACCACCTGCTAGCAAACTAATAAAACGGCCTTCGTCATTGAGAGTACACTAGCATATGTAGTCCGGAGAGTGACATTGGTCCCCAAAGAATTGTGCCGAATTAAATGCCTTCAAAACGAAGTCCTGTTCTCGGATAGCCATCGGTTTTGGCTGTAATATACAAATCTCACATCCCACCAATCCTTTAATAAACCTGCTTTTTTGGCCCGGGGATTCAAAATCTACCTAAGTATGGTTAGATACAGTACAAAAGGACGACGACGACGCGATTTCCTTCCACTACTTATTCTTTGAATCTTCGTAGGAATACAACTGATCTTACAAAAATGTTTGCTAATATGATAATAGCTGCGATCCATTGGGACTGGTAAAGAACTCAAAACTGCTGCTAGCTACTCGCAATTTCCCTTGCTCTTCTTTTTGTGCAGGTTACGCATAAAATTTCCACCAGGTTTTCCAAAGCTTTAACTACTCAAAAGAGATGGCTTTCCTTTTTGAAGGTTAAGTTTAAGGATCGCAGCTAATAAATAAACATTCTAATATCTCTAAAATCTTATAGAAGCATCAGCAAATTGGCTAGCTCGATTCATTCCCTCTGCCTACATCAAATCTTTTCGCGCAAACTACAGATTAGAAATTCGTTCCGAAATAGCAAAACTCGACTATGGAGCAATTTTTGCAATAAGTATTTCCGGACTTATGCAACATCCAAGAGTTCAAGGGCAATGCTCAGCGTCACTCTCTTTCCACATGACACCTTTTAACCTCAAACCTGATTTATCCCTCGTATAATACCATATTAGACATTGCACCACAACGTGTCTAGCGAAATTATGGGTCGGTAGTACAAATAGTGATTCCTGCGATTGTATAACAGGTTCGTTTTATTAAACGCTGGAACTTACTCAGGGCGTCATTTAACTTGTGTGTTTATTTTGTTACTTATGTATTAATGTGTGTGAGTATATTTCTTATCTTATATACCTATGTACATATACCCATATATCATATCAGCAAGGACTAACATCAAAAGACCTATAACATAGCAAAAGACCGTATTAAGCAAAGCAAGACTTAACTTCCAACGGAATTTAACACCTCCTTTAAAACTGGTGGACGACTAGCAAAAGAAACTGCAATAATCCAAAATCAACAAAGCTGCAATAAATGCATAATCCCCGCTTGTTATCTAAATATTTAATGCAATTTCGAAAGTCCTATCAATTGTTGGTGAGGCCCTCACGAAATCGTCGCCGACAATAGGCCCTTTCATTGCATTCTGCATGGTGTTGACAATAGCGTTAGCAGATGAGAAAATCTTAACCGCTATTCTTCCCTTCAGTCTTAAAATTCATAGAATGCAAACAGGAGCCAGAAGAGCGACAAAAAGGTCCTCGCCGACAAAAGAAATTCAAGGATGTATACGAACGGAAGGGGGCCTGATTTGAAGGGCGGAAAGTCAAATCTTGTTAAGGTGAATGACAAATTACGCCTCCAGAGGGGTCTGTTAGCCTAATTCCAGAATCATGAACAGCGGTGAACAGTTCCATGAGAGCACAGAGCACCTTTCATCCGATTCACGTGGTGGCAAACTCTGTGCCGAAAACTTGCTTTGTCATAATATACCCTAGAATGAGGGTGGCCGCTTCTGATACCCCAAAACTCCAAAGTTGATGCCGCTGATGGTTTCATTTTAAATATCCCGTGCTGCCTCGGGGAATCACAGGGAACTTTTTCGTAGTGCACTTCCGGGCTGGATAATAACTGTCAATCCCAAATGAAAAAAACGAGAGAGGGAGAGAGAAGTAAAGTAGAACCTTTCTTTACACAACTTTTGTATATTCCAGGTTACGGCCATCCCCGAGGCCGGGCTAAACATTCGAATGGAAGAAAGATGTGAATTTAAGTAGAATGATATTATTTTTAAGTCTATATTTTACACGAACCTTTTTTCTCCTCACAAAATCTTAGGTATCTAAAATTCCATGCCTAAATAAAAGGAAAGGTCTAGACGAAAAGGGATCCTTCCTAACATCCAGATTATCTAGATGTTTGCTCTACCTTGAGACTTATTTTCATAAAGTTTTTATTATCGAATGAGGAAGAGCCCTTGGGCAATGTCCTTTTCTTAAGGACACATTGAAGCTCCAAAAGCGCAAACATTTCAGACAAATTTGTATACCATTCTAAGGAATTTTATGTCCTATTCCTAAATTGGAAATGAGAAAAGGAAAAAAGCTACGAGTCCTCTATCTAAGGAAAGACAATGATACTCATGAATCCTTCGTTGAGGGGCTACATTTGATATCAAATTACACACTTGTTGCATATTGAAATAAAAGAAACCTTTGGGCGGATCAAATTAAGCATTAAAGTTGTTTTATTCGGGGTTAAGGGTTCGATTATTGAAAATAAAACGAAATATACTTGAGAAATACAGGAAAGCAACAAATAGTCGGGCATTTTACATAATCCAGAACGAAAATCATTTCCATGTTAGAAACCTACAAAGGCATAAGAACCTTCGATGGTTGGAGAAATTTTTCATAGGAGCAGTAATGCTGCTTCGAGAAAAAATAAGTTTGTAGTTATGTTTTTATAATAATCGCCATTCTTAACATATTTTCGCTCTGGGTTATAGTGACATTTTCAAAATTTCGTACCTGCTAAGATGCGGGGTTGAAGTAATATGTAAACATACTGAGGTGTCAGGGCTTAAATATTTCCTTATCTTTTGCTGAGGAGATGGAGGAAACACAAATCCTTCCCAATGGTCTAAGTGCCTACGGGCCACGGCTTTTTCCCATACATTGCTCGAAAATCGACTTTTTTATGGTGTCCAAAAATTGTATAGGTACACTGATAGAAAAATTGTCTTGATTCTAGCAATTCCATAGTCTTCGTTTCGTTGTCTTGAGTAGAAACATTTTTCAGTCTTAACATGAGAGTGCTGTGTCAGAGTAAGACACTAGAAATTCTTGAGCCAAGCAATTGTATTTCTTCGCTCAATACTTATATATTTTTCGACCAAGATATGTCTTTTTCGAAAAAATTTTTTTTAATTTTTTCTCAAGAAACTAAACATTTTTTAGTCAAAACAAAATTTGTATTAAATCAAGACACGATAAAGTTTTAATTCGAGAATATTTATTGAGGCAATTCACTATTTTATTACCTCGAGTTGCTTAAATTAAACTAGTGGGATGTTGTGCCTAGAGACTAGCCACTAATTACGCTTTTTCATGGTATTCTTTCTGTTGAATAACACTTTAGACTGGATGACAATATATTAAGTGGAGATTGATCCGCACTCACTTCCAACCCGCCGGATCTGGGAATCGAGGCCAATAATTCGAATGTGTCAAATTGAAAAAAAAAAAAAAAGCTAAAATAATATAAAAAAAATATAAAACGAATCTAAACATTTTTCTTTGGATTGGAGGCAAATCTAATGTGATGCACTTTGCACAACAGAATTAGGTGTATTATTTTACTTAAACATATACAGTGGTGGCCATTAAAATAGAGCCACAACCATAAATATGCTTTGTGCATCAACTTTAGCACAAATTTATACATATGCTATGATGCAATCTATGATATTAACCAAGCAATAAGTTTAGTACAAGATACTATGACTATATCCGCTAGAGTGCATTTCCGTTACTGAACGAAAGCTCATTTTCTCCAGAAGCGTCAAATTCTCCTGGTCAAAAAAATAGAGCCATTGTATAAATTTACAGCATTTTGATTTGAGGAAAGTTCTTTGTCAGCGTTATTTGAATTGTAGCATCAGGTAATAGCGATTTTATTAAAAAATAATCAAATTTAGGGTATATGCATGTCGAATTTCAGTGAAAATGGGTCGCGGAAAACATTGCTCTTTGGAAGAAAGAACAAAAATTTTAACGTTACGGAAGGAAGGAAAATCTCAACGGGAGATTTCTAAAATTGTTGGCCGTTCGAAGAAAATGGTTGAGAATGCGCTAAAACCAAAATATTCTGTTGAAAATCGTGGGCGAATAAGAAAAACTACGGCCAAAACTGATCGGCTCATCGCTAACACCTCAAGAAAAGACCCTTTCAAGTCCTCGAAACAAATTAAAGTTGAATTAAATCTCGACGTAAGTGAACGTACAGTTCGCAGAAGACTTGAGGAACAAAATTTACATGGAAGAATAGCGAGAAAAGAATATTAAAAGCCGAATTAAGTTTGCATCTGACCATGTTAACTGGGATGGTCCTGAGGGCATAAAAAAATGGAGGGATATTTTGTGGACGGACGAAACTAAAATAAATTTATTTGGATCCGATGGTCGGAATTATGTTAGAAGGCCTCCAAATAAAGAATTCCTCCCACAATACACAAAAAAACTGTGAAACACGGACGAGGGAACATAAAGCTATGGGGTTCGTTTTCGTGGTATGGAATTGGACCAATTTACTGGATCAAAGAAAACATGGATGCTCAACTGCGGAACTTTTCTCGCTATTCTTCCATGTAAATTTTGTTCCTCAAGTCTTCTGCGAACTGTACGTTCACTTACGTCGAGATTTAATTCAACTTTAATTTGTTTCGAGGACTTGAAAGGGTCTTTTCTTGAGGTGTTAGCGATGAGCCGATCATTTTTGGCCGTAGTTTTTCTTATTCGCCCACGATTTTCAACAGAATATTTTGGTTTTAGCGCATTCTCAACCATTTTCTTCGAACGGCCAACAATTTTAGAAATCTCCCGTTGAGATTTTCCTTCCTTCCGTAACGTTAAAATTTTTGTTCTTTCTTCCAAAGAGCAATGTTTTCCGCGACCCATTTTCACTGAAATTCGACATGCATATACCCTAAATTTGATTATTTTTTAATAAAATCGCTATTACCTGATGCTACAATTCAAATAACGCTGACAAAGAACTTTCCTCAAATCAAAATGCTGTAAATTTATACAATGGCTCTATTTTTTTGACCAGGAGAATTTGACGCTTCTGGAGAAAATGAGCTTTCGTTCAGTAACGGAAATGCACTCTAGCGGATATAGTCATAGTATCTTGTACTAAACTTATTGCTTGGTTAATATCATAGATTGCATCATAGCATATGTATAAATTTGTGCTAAAGTTGATGCACAAAGCATATTTATGGTTGTGGCTCTATTTTAATGGCCACCACTGTATGTCTTATTGTTAAAAATTCGGCTTACCGCACCTTTTGTATTAATTTACACTTCAATGTAACTTTTTTTTATTTTTAACACTAGAACTACCGACCGGTCAAAATGACCGGTTGCATCAATTCTTCATAAGATTTTCCCTTTAAATTTTATTTAATATTTTATAAAAATATTATGACTTTTCTTAGATTTATGTATTTAATAATATTATAAATTATTTTGATTTTGCACCTTTATTCTGCTGAGATACATATGTGATATACCTATTTGTTAAATTTTTACATTTTGTCCACTTAATAACAAACCGGTCAAAATAACCGGTTTGGTAGAAATGGGTATACAACAACTTTTGGTAGTTCTAGTGTTAAAGAAAAAATCACGCACGCACTTCACTTTTCTTTAAATGTAGAACATCTACTGAAAAACATAGGCACCTGTTTATCCATAGCATATATGCACGTGCACGCACACAAGTACCCCCACCTCGCAATGAGACCAACACCAATAATTACCCGCCAAAAATTTGAAAGAATTGATATATTTTAATTGCACCCCATCTATGACAAAGAATAGTGAACACCATCTATGGCTATATTACATTACTCTTGGTTTTACCTATGATTATCAATTTCCATAAAAATACAAAATGCATTTCATAAATAATAGAAAATCTGTTGTCATAATTCAGTTGTTTACTTTCTTCGAAACTTTATACATATCTAGCATTGGAATGTACCTTTTTACGTAAGCATGAATAAATATGTTTATTGCCACAATCCTACAAGTTAGTGTTTGGAGTAATGGGAAGGCGCTAGATCGGGGTGCGAAGGGACCAGGGTTTGATTCTTGATGAATTTGAGTACTTTTTTTAGCAACGATGATTTATTGTAGTATAATAAACTAAGCCTGCGTTGATGGTAAAATCTCAAAGCGGCGACTAATTAAAACCTTTGGTAATTCAATTGTGAGCTATAACTCAATCTATAATGAGCTAAATAAGCCAAATCCGTTCTTAACTAAAACTTTTATTTCACGTTGCATTGATTTATTTATTGTCATAATGCTGTATCCTAGTTTGGCCATGGAGATTCATAAGTATCACACTGACCAAAGCTATTATAATTAATCTTGAAAAGTTTTTGTTAAAGGCTTATGTAGGTTATAAGTTGTGAGACTGCGTAATCTAAAACTTAACAAAGTATTTAACAAACAATACAATATAATCATCATAGCTTAAAAAAAAGGAAATCAAATGTAAACAATAAAATTCTTTGATTCTTCACCCACGTCATGGTATATTTCTTTATTCAATATAAACAATAGTTTTTGAGCAGCAAATAAAAACTATATGCCATAATTTCGTTATCATCGGTTTTTGTTCTGGAAGCAAATTTAGAGACGTATTCATGTCAAAAACTTGTTTCATATGAAACAAAATCCCCGAAGGAAATTAAAAAAAATTATTATGACGAAAAAAAAAGCACCGCGAGCCGAAGGATCGAACTCGCAGCCCCACAGACGAGGGACTTTCCCTAGCCCTTTATAGTCCATGGAAATGGTACTTTAACATTGCAAAAATGCAGGACAAGGTTTTATTTTTGGGATGTGTAGGGGGGGTCAGTGTGAGCTTAAGTTTGAGTTTTCCGGATTCTAACCCCCCCCCATTTGGCCGCCATCTTGGAAAACGTATGCAAATGGTTTTTCCACTATATCTCCGAAAGGGCACATCTCACCGGAAATTTGCAAGGACAATTGCTTAGAATTAAATAATCTACAATTTAGTACTTAGAAATTTTGTTGTAAAATGAATAATTAAGAAGTTATAAGCGTTAGAACACAAAAATTAGTCACAATATTTTCTTTAAAGGCTCTTTTTTGTTGTTTAAATATACTTCTGGTTGAAATTTCCAGACCATTTTCTCAGTTTTTGGTCTTTTGACCAAGAGCTACATTTTGAGATATGGCCCAAGTCTGTAGCGGCAGTACTTTCAGAGATGAAAGTAGGCTTCAGACGGACAGACGGACAGAGCCTCTGTATAAGCTTTTTTTTTTGAAAAAGCTAAAAAATGAGTATCTCAAACCAAGAAAATTTTTTCCTTACTTCTAGTCAACTTTTGTCTTCATCCAAGACAATAAAACTAAGACTATGAGTATTGCCTATCAGAAGACAATTTTGTTTTCGTTATATCCAAAACATTATTTGCTTGGTTCAAGAAAAAGTTTCTTAAGCCAAGAATTTTTTTTATCAGTGTACTGTTTTTTTATCAATTTATAGCCGCATGAGATGGCGATGATACTTGCGAAACAAAACTCGTCCAACAAAAATGCCTTTTTTTATGTGATAGACTAGAGGCTTGGGGAAAGCCCCTTTGTACTGTTCGACAATCTATTTTTTCGTATAGAATGTCGAACAGCATCTCTAGCCGGAAGATAGAAAGTAGAATGAAAGAGAGAGAAGTAGGAAGGAGCTGCCACAACCTAGCCGCGATATTTTATTCCACCTACTTCCAACCATTTCGCGGCTCTGGCATCGGAGCATTTGAGAAACAACTCGCTGGAGTGTTATGCCTCCTGAAACGAGTTGAATCTCATCAGCCAAACGATGATATGCGCTTGGTGGAGCGAGGAAGGACTAGCGAAGGCTATGGCAGCAGGAGTCAGGAATGTAAAGAGGGGAGAAGAAAGAAAGGGAGTTATGTGGGTGGGAAATTGGAAAAGGCAAAGGACCGTGGGGCTGGCCGGGATTCGAACCCGGGACCTCTGGGATAGTAGTCAGGCACCTTACCTCTAGACCACCGAGGCTGGACCATTAAGGGTGTTTACCACCCCAAACCTGCTAAATTATAGGCCTCCAAAAATTTATTGCTGATTTTTTCAGGATCGTTTAAGAAAAATATGTGGAATTACATGGTATATGGGTTCGATAAAATTTGTTTGCCGACTTCGCAGTCCGGCGACTCAACAGTCAACAGTCAGCGTCAAAATTAACTCAACACTTAAGGAATCAATTTCACGTTCCTCAATGCGTCATTCAATTCTATCAGTCATGATTGAAGGAAATCAAAATATTCAGATAATTACATCAGTCATCACCTTAGACGTTAGGTTATCTGTCAGCCTAGCAGAGACTGTGGCAAATATGGCAGCAGACCCTTTGTCTTTGTAATTTTTGTACAAACTTCAAAAAGATCGGTTCATTACTTTTTGAGCAATAAACAATTTAATGTTTTCTTTAAGAATGGTGCCATTTTTTGCAAGATCGAGTTATAATTGGGAAACTCATTTAACTCAACGTATGAAACAATTACCATAAAAAGTTTGACCATGAAAAAAAAGTTGAAAGCAGCAAAGTATTTCACAGCCTTTGGAGAACTTTGAAAAACTGTAAGCAAACAGAACGCTTTTCAAAGCAAAGTATTTCAAAGCCGAAGCATTTGCAGCCGGACCAGTATACTCCTGAGAGTAATTTGAAAGCAATAGCATTCGCAGCAATTTTAAACAAACAGCTTTCACAGTCACAGTCTCACGTGAGATTTTTTAGATTTTAAAAACCTCTTGTATTTAACACTAAAAATACATATTTACGGGCATAAACACAAGATTTAAATAAAGATAATTGATAATTCGAGCTCCTACTTGCCCGTTTGTAGTGAACACACAACTACCAAAACGTTATCATTCAGACTCAACAAGAATTTCATTACGCTAAAATTCGGCGAGGGCTTTCCTGTAGTTCTATATTCTAATGGCCTTTTCGCGGGTCAGTTTTACTTGGCTCATACGTCACAACATTCGTCGACACGCGTTTTTGGCTGGCTGGTGGCGGCTAAACAATCGAGGGACTACTAGGTATGATACTTTCTGGCGTCCCTATCCGAAATTTTTGTGTTCGATATAGCCATATCTTAAGGCCCCCTTTCAAACACAGGTTGACGGCAGGCCATGGCCTGAAAATTCTCGCCTTGAAGCCAAGTATCGCCACACACCTCCCCGACCGCCAACTGGATTGCGTCTGCAGTCCAAGAAGACTCACAAAAATCTTTATGTGTGTAACTATTTATCGTCAGTTTGTGCCTGAAGATCTGAACTTTTATTCAGTCTCAAGTCGGACATGAAAGCAAGGCGTGAAGTAGGAGTGAAAACCACCCACATTCGCATTCGCGTTTATTCGCGGGTGTTCACGGCCTGAGTCTGGATCCGCCTTAAGGCACAACATATTGACACGATAGCGGAAACAGTCACAGGTTGACGGCAGGCCGTGGCCTGAAACTTCTCGCCTTGAAGCCAAGTATCGCCACACACCTCCCCGACCGCCAACTGGATGGCGTCTGCAGTCCAAGAAAACTAACAAAAATCTTTATGTGTGTGGCTATTTATCGTCAGTTTGTGCCTGAAGATCTGAACTTCTATTCAGTCTCAAGTCGGACCTGAAGGCAAGGCGCGAACTAGGAGCGAAAACCACCCACTTTCGCATTCGCGTTTATTCGCGGGTGTTCACGGCCTGAGTCTGGAGCCGCCTTAAGGCACAACATATTGGCACGAAACCGGAAACAGCGGCCGCCTGCGAGAGAATTTCCCATAAATTTAATTTATCCGCGCCGCCTGCACCTGCAAATATGGTGGTCCGTGTATTGTAAAGGTTTTCCCAGTCATGAATTGTTTGTGCGTTTAAAGTTTTCGTTGAGGCCATGAACATTTTTGCACTTGAGTTAACAGCCTGCTATGCTAATCTGTCGTCTTCGCCAGTGTGTCTGTAGGAAATCTTGACGTCACCTACATGCCACGGCCTGAAGTCATAATCCGTTCTTACTTGCCGTCCGTTCGCACTTTTGGTGCAATATGATCTTTCGCTAGTGTTTGCAATTTGCAAATAATCCACTTTGCTTTTAAATTTTTGGTGTTAGCGATTGTTTTGGGTGTAGTTTTTGTTTAAATTGAGATATTTTATTATTAAAAATGTTTAGTGCACTTTAATTGTTTGCCGGGTTTTTTGTGTTCTGCATAAAGGGATTGGTCACAACAAACAGCGGCACTTGGCTGGATAGATATGTATGTGAATGCTCTCTTTACTGCCAGCAAGATCTTCGGATGTTAACGCTTAATCTGACAACGAAATGCAGATAATTACACGAAATATGTTGCATTGATTGCATCGATTCAACCATTGTCAGTTTTTCAGATGGTCTCTGTATTAAGTTTCTCTTTCTCAAAAGTTGAAATCTCCGACAGGATTTCAAATAATATTACCAATTTACATGTATTGGTTTCTTTGCAAGAATTGTAAACGTTCAAACTAAAAACGATATGTGTCCGTCCTGTATTCTTCCACAAAACGAACAAAAAAAAACAAATCTTCATGAAAATGCTTGAACACGATTCCAGAATAGAAATAATCTAAATTAGGGAAGAGAGAGTTCGAAATCACATTGAATTGATGGAAATTTCGCCATAGTCTCCTTATAGCACGTTCATGGACCCATAATTAAAATTCACTCGAAGAAAGTCAAAAGTAATTAAACTTAACTGACCACTCAGGAAGTTGGTCTATTCCTTGAATTGTTTAAATTGTTATCAAACAGGACGGACGTGGATATATCACTTGAGTTCCAGTTTGTATTCACTACGTGTCCTTTTACCCACAATTCCCCTGCTGTGATAGATATGAGAAATAGACAGAGCCGAGATGAGAAGGAGCCAGTTTGCAGTAGATTCGATTGAAATTCAAATTTCTTGTGCAAACTTCTTGATTCACATTACAAACAGGCATGAAATTCTGAAGGATGTGAAGAAGGGTCACGTGTAGCACATGGGTTCAGTTGTAATTAAGTGGCTGAAACTAACCATCTTTTAAGGACACAATTAACTTCGTAGCATATATATTTTCCAGCAAATAGTATCCTTTTGGCAGGTGCATCAATGTCTGAGGGTGCTGCTTGACATTAGGGAAGATTTTCAATATATTACGTTATATAAAGGGTTATCATTAACCCCTTTTTAATAAATTGTTCGGGATTTACGAATATTTTGTAATGAGTTAAATTTATGTTTGTTGAATTGCGGGTTATTGGAGGTCATGGGGCTGAAGTCTGAAAATGGAATAGCTGGCAGATGGCTGATGTCAAGGGGTCAAAACTTCTTGTAGCTCCCACCAGATACATAATATACACATATATTTCTCTTAATGGAATCCGTATTTCGGAGCATTTTAAGTGTGCCCTTTCGCACATCTTTGGTGAAGAATATTTTCTTTTAATTTGAGGTAATGGAGGATTCTCTTTTTAGGCTAGTGAAACTTAGCCACAACATATTGTACCAAAAGATTTTTTGTAGATACATCCACAAAAGACTTGACTATAGCAAAAAAAAATTTCTAGCAAGTGGGCCTAAAATTGTTTACTCGTTTTGAAAAGTTTTATGATTGCTTTTTTGATGGGCGAATGCAGCCATCCTTTACAGCTATTGAACCTTTGTAAGCCAGTATTCAGGCGGATTTGGAAACATTAGTCATGACTCATGATCAACCCAACAGCTTATAAGATCACCATTTATTTGTGACACCGAATTCTCTCATAGCTTTGTAAAATTTTAATCGGGATAAGCTGCAATAGACATAGTTAAAGTATATGGTTTTCCTTATATATGCTGGAAATACTCCTTCGCCTACTTAAATTAGACGATGAAATATCTCCAGCCCGCTAATTAATTGTTTCATATGGGATATCAGGTAGCTACTGTCATAAACTACCTGGTTCCCCATAATATAAAGGATTAAATTTTGATCTGGAGGTACAGGATTGAATCTATTGAGCTCCAGAGTTGGGCACAGAAAAACGAAACTAACAGATTTACCCTATTAGGCATTAGTTCAGTAATAAAACCCGACTTGCAACGTTCACCGAGCTAGTCTATGGAAAAAATCTGAGGGGCGTCTGGCTACCATCGCAGAGGTCCCGGGTTCGAATCCCGCCAGCCCCAGGGTCCTTCGCCTTTTCGATTTCCCCACCTGCATACCTTTCCTTCTTTCTTCTTCCCTTTCTACATTCCTGATTTCTCTGTCATAGCCTTCCTTAACCCTTCCCTGCTCCGCCAAGAGCGCATGACTTCGTTCGGTTGATGATATTCAAATCGTTTCAGGAGGCATAACACTTCAGCGAGTTGTTTCTTGATGCCTCAATGTCAGGGTCGCGATAGTAATGGTTAAGAGTAGTTGGAATAAAAAAATATCGCGGCTAGGCGGTGGCAGGTCCTTCAGGTTGTTCTATTCATAAACGAACTTCTATATCGTATTGTGCCCGAGGGTTTTGGCCATAGGTATTGTCGGGGGCAGGGGGTTCTGAATTTCAGTGGAACACTCGCTATGGTAATAGCGATAAAGTATAGAAAGAGTTTCTACAGTCCTACAGTGGCTTAAAGAGTTTATAGAGGCACGAAAGGTGCCATCACTAATGAGTTCGATGGCACGATTTGGCACTTTGTTGAGGCAAGCCAAGGTGATTTTGGGGACGCCTGCGTAGATATACGAATTGTATTCAAGGCTGGACCGAGTGTTTGGTTTGTAGTTTGTAGGGTAGCTCGTTAAGAGGAGCTTGGATATCTTAAGAAATCCAAAGTATGGAGAGGCTTGCTTAGCGATTTGGAATATGTGATCATTCCATCGCAGATCCTCCGTTAGGAATCCATTAGGCAATAGGGTTTGCAGTTAGTTTCGCCACAGCTATGAGTTCTGCTATGACTTACGGAAAACCTACCGTCTAAGGTGATGATTGATGTAATTATCTGAATATTTTGATTTCCATCAGTCATGACTGATGGAATTTATTGACGCTTGCATGAATGTATAATAGACGTCGTATAGTTACCCCCTGGATGTTAATAGTTGAGTCAGTCGTTAAGCCTGGTCCACACTAACGCTGTGAACAACCGCGAGCATCCATGAATGCGAGTGTGGACGGTTTTCTCGCCTAGTTCATTCCTTCGTCTCCCTACTGGGTGAATACGGCGTAAATTCTCGCCGTAAATTCACGCTGTGAGTGTGGAGCCGCTTTTAGATTGTTTCTCCCACTGAGATCGGAGGTATATCGGTGTTAGTGAGAAAACTGTGTTAAACTAAGTAAAACATGTCTCTCCGCTAAGATATGGCTAAATCCTACCCAAAAACATTTATCGCGGTTATGCGAACGCCACAAAGTAGTGAAGTAACCCCTCGATTATTTAGCAACCACCAACAGCCGAAAAATCTCACGTAAGATTATGTGTTGAGGGAGGGTCGAGCCAAATCGCACGACATCTCACCAAAGCTGGTGGCGGGGATCGAATAATCGGTAAAATCAGGGTGTTCGAAATTTTTTTGTTAGAGTTTTACATATCACCCTGTATTTCTGTAGCCCTAGGACCTATTTTTATGAATAAGGTATCAGTGTTCGCAGAATACCCCCACCAATCTAAAATTCTCTTTTGAGACCGTTTTTTAGTTTTTATTTTAAATAAATCTACCACATTTTAAATTGCTGCAGCAATATTAATACTGTTTCTGTTGACTTTGCTTTGCTGCCAAGAAGAAATGCTGCGGCTTGCTGGTCCGACTGCGAATGATTCACATACACATAAAAAGTGGCCTCTACTTTTGAAGCTATAAGCAATTTTGATGTTAAGATTAGACTTAGTACTTTTCCACCAAGCTTTGTCGAAAAAAAGTAAATATAAAGTAATATTAGACACACCAAAATGCGATAATTAGTTGACTAAATTGCAAGGTACAAGCAATTGTTAATGAAGCACACGTCACCGCTAGGAGACTTCACCCAGAGAAGCTCAAAGTGGCGAAATTAAAATTAGAATTGGAACATATGACTTAACTAGGGGTCGTTGACCTTCGTCGTCTGTTGAACTTGGAAGACCCGCGCTTGGACAGTCGAACTCTAAAGCGTTTCCTTCCTTTGCCATCTCCTAATGCTGCCAAGAAATTTTTGGGGCGCAATAGAAATGATTTCAGAACACTTGTTGGCTTCATTACCGGAAATTTTGACAGCTAAAAAAGTATTTTGTAATGATTTCAAGTATTTTTTTTTACAAAAATATACAAGAGCTCAAAGCCAAAGTAAACTTAGTGAAGCTGCAGAAAAGGCAATCACCTTATTGCTTCTATTAAGTAAATCCGCGAAAACAATATCAACGTTTCTTTCAGTTATCTGAACATGCCATAAAAATACTGATAAACAAAAATCAATTCGTGTTCAATTTATATCAAACAAAACGATTTTGCAAAATTCACAATTTCAATTTGTCAATTTGCGTACATACACCTGTTGAGGAATTTCAAAATGAAAAACATAAACAAATGTACGCATCGCCATTCATCAGGATCATGGATTGCGCTCGTTAAAATTCTTACCGCGGGACAGATTTTACCCAACAAAGAACATTTTCGTCAAATCCCGCCATCCGTGAGCTGCACGTATTCTCCAATAGCGGAAGGCACAAATACAGAAAAAAAAGCTAGAGAGAAATCCAGGACATCATCCCAAAAATATGCAGAACATGATTCAAATTTCTGAAATCAATTTCAAAATGGTGATACCACATAAAATCTGCCTGTTGGATTTGAGTGAAAAAGTGAAAGAAGTAATGTTTTTTTGTAAGCTGGTCCATACACATACACATACAAGAAAAGAATTTTTTCTTATAAGGATTTTCCGGTGGTGTACACTTCTTTCTCATTAGGGATTCAGAACGCATTATATGCGAGTAGAACAAGGACTTCCTGTTTTGGCAGGAAGTTCAGTTTACTGAACAACTTTTCTGTGGGAAGTTGATAGGGTCATACTAATGCGAAAGGCAAGTCCTTTTATGATCAGGCTTTTTACACGTTGAGCAAAAATAAAAATAAAAACCTTGAGAAAGTAATGGTCAAAAGCAAAAAAAAAATTATATATATATTTATATATATCGTGAACGGAGCCATCTTACACACTAGGAAACGAGAATTACGTGAAGGGCTAAATAGAGGGCAATTTCTCACCCCTTAATATCGGCCTGGTGGCTGATGACTTTAGGTGCCCCTTCCGTCTAATGCCGACTAAAGAAATAAATTCCACTTAATCTTGCGATAATAAGTTTCACTAACAAAAATTTATTTTACTTTAGTTACATGGTCTATGGGCATCGTCTCCCGGGGCTAATACTCGTAATGACAGCCCTTAACCTTATAATTTTTTCCCTTAATCCCATCTCCGGGGGAAATTCCTTTATAATGCAAATAGATGAGAAAAGGTTTCATCAAAAGTCAAAGAACTACTCGCATTAAGCTAGAATTCTGGGAATAAGTAAAAACCTAGGGAATAACTCGCACTAATTAAGACGACATCCCTTAAGGGAACGGAAGTTTAGTGACCGCAAAAACCACAACATAAGAAGTGCGAATAGCAGGGGTGCTGTGGAATAAATGGTCAATAGAACCTCCTCAATTAGCATTCAACTACTTACGAACACAACAAAATGAATTTAGTCCTTCCAAGGATATGTTTATGCGTAAAAAATCACCATAGACTTAAAGGAATACTTGCCCCCAGAGAAGACGTCCTTAAGTACAAGACCATTCTAGAAGCGAAAATTATCCGCCTCGGTTTGGTCTTGGGGTAAGAAGAATTATCAACAATAACAACAACAACAAGGGCAGAAAAAACTTTTCCCAAGCTCACCCCCATGCTCTCCGAAAAAGTTCAGCTTGACTTCAATTTAGCTCCCCACTAGAAAACATCCTCGAACGAACAGGAAACAAGGATAAGATGCACAAAAGGGGAAAGGAGACTAAGAGGGAATCCTCCTTAAATATTTTCCAGGGGGGACGACATTGTTGAGGCTCCACTGTTGCTCCTTCTTCGGATCGTGGATACTTGGGCGCTTTTTATATTGGGGCCTCGGAGTAGAACATAAATTAGAAGCAGCTAGCAGCCCTGCTGCGGGAATTAACTACTTCGGCGGCCTGCACGATTCCTTTTGTGTTTTGGCTTGTTGTGCTGTGTCCCGGCAAATATTTTATTGCTCGCGACGAGCGGGATTTCTGCGGACTAACTTTGTGTAAAAGCTTTTTTGATTATTTTCAACTATTTTTACTCGCGGAAAATTAATTTTTAAATTTATTCATGGGCATGAGAGGGTACCGATCAATAAAGCGTAAAGGAACGGCGGCTTGGAGCGTAATCATGCACGACATTACTGCTGAGTCTTATCTATCGCCTGGAAAGGGGCTTAGAGCGAGTTTAATGTATGCTAATTATGTTAAGGCAACTGGGTGGCATTACATCTTGACTATAAAATAGATCAAGTGCCCAGTTTTGTTGTTTAATCTTTTGTTAGCTGATGTTGCTATTTTTCAAACTTGTCTTTCCATTTTGGGATGATGAGAAAATATGACAAAGATTTCCTTGGATTCAATGTCCTGTCTCATTTTGCTACAGCGCGTTCATCCTCAACACTTATCCAAGAAAAGCTTTACTGAACAAGGGCACATCCTTACATGCTTCTGCCGCAATACGGTTCAATATATCTTAGTTACCCTGAGAAAAATAAATCAATAAACCTTAGTTTCTACATTGTTTAATGCTTTTTCATTATCGTTGGATGTGCAATTAACTGTAGGCAATTAACTTGAAGGGAATTTGTAGCACATTAGAAAATTACTTGTCTTTCATCGAATTTGTCCGTTATTCCAAAATATCTAATATAAGAACTTTCAACTTTTCCGAAATCGTCATACAGAGGCCCATTCCTATTGTGATGTTCACAACAGCGTACTTCAACGTACTTCGCATCACAAGTCCTTTTATTTCTACTTTCGCCACGCAATCAACCAGTCAGACTAGTGATGAAGCACCGTGCATAAGAATTTTACGAGCTCATCATTCCATTGCACATTATTTCGTCCCTGAACTCGTGGCCACTTCGAAGGAGTAGCACAATTGAACTGCAGGATTGGAAAAGTTACATGGGGCTACATTAGACGGGCATGATACTTGGTCGATGACAGCCATCAAGTTTTTGGCAAAACTCTTGCAATAGTACACTATTACTTTTCCTCTCATAACTGAGAGCGTTTTCGGCTTATATTCTCAAGCATATGTACCATGAGCCCAAAATAATATTAACAAGTAACGCTTTATCCGTTTGGGAGGAATGCGATGTGCACCACACCCACACCTGCACATTTACTCATTCCTCATTCTACCAAATCGGTTAATCCTAGGCCCAACAGATGGTTTAATCGGGAGTGAACGAACGCAATCCGAAACAAATCCGCCTTCAAGAGTTTCCCGAGTGAATCGCTCCGTCCAGGGTATAGTTCTTAAAAAAAGTTGCTCACCTTTGCCTTAACCTCTGCGCAAACTTTTTACACTTTCATATTTCTCCGAAGTTTATCCTGACTCTTGGAAACTGGCTCATGTTCAGTCTATACCGAAAAAGGGTGAAGCTAGTGACCCTGCTAACTACCGCCCAATAGCAATTACTTCTATTCTTTCCAGAGACAATAATAAAAAGAAAGCTTATGGAATATCTTGAATACCACCAAATATTGAACGACAAACAACACGGCTTTAGATCGAAAAGATCTACTGGCGACCTCCTAACGGAGCACCTCAGCCGAAGTATACACCGATTTGGTGAATCTGGTCTGGTTGCTCTGGATATCTCCAAGGCTTTTGACAGAGTATGGCATCCCGCTCTGTGGGGTAAACTCCAAGCTATTGGTATTGACTCTGCTCTGAAGAATTGGATTGAGAGCTTCCTTTCTGGCCGTACAATAAAGGTAGTATTGCATGGCGTCCAATCCTACCCCCACTCCATCTCCGCATGTGTTCCCCAGGGCTCAATTCTATCACCAGCTCTCTTCCTAGTTTTTACAAATTACCTGCTCTCAATCCCCTACAAATCACTTCACTGCTTTGCTGACAACGGTACCCTATGTTACTCCTATGGTTTTAACATAAGCACGTGCCAGAAATTGTCTACATCATCGCCAACTCTTGTCCAATTCAATCAACAGGGACATCGAACGAATTATTGATTGGGGCCTCAAGAACCGTGTCGAATTGAATTCATTAAAATCGAAGTACTGATACATCTCCAACAAAACTTGCACCGATCCTCTTTCTATTTCAGTGGAGAACAAACATCCCGTCTCTAAACATCCCAGGCGTAACATTAGCCGAAGATCTGCGCTGGAGCAGCCACATATTCCAAATTGCCAAACAAGCATCCCAGCGTCTAGGATTCCTCAAAAGGTGCAAATTCCGCCTTTAGCCGTCTGCCAAGGCTATAATCTACAAGTCCTACATTCATCCCCGTCTCAAATACAACTCGTATATCTGGGCTTGTCCAGGGTGTAAAACCGCGCTCTCAAAATTATTGGTGATAGCTTCATTTGCTCCTCAATAGATCCATTAAGTCACCGTTGGAATGTAGCAGCTCTTGTAAAATGTTATCGCTTTTATCATAATGACTGCTCCATTGAAATATGTAACCCCATGCCTCCACGGCAACATTTCTCTCGCAACACAAGACTTGCCCACTCGGTCAAGTTCCATCAAGAAGAATTTCACTTCATCCACATTTAACCATAATGAGAAGATGATAACAGACAGCAAATCCAAGCCCGATATACTAGCATCTTTGTTTGCTTCAAATTCTTCATTACCCGAAACTAATATTGTATGCTACCCCCGGCCTTTGAGCACAAAGCCCATGCAATGGACATAATGCCAACAAATCGACTGGGCCGGATAATATACCCCCTATCTTCTTATAGGGGGGCGAACGGCTAACAAAGACCTCGGAAGGTGATGACACCCGATTTGTTCCTTCTGTTAAAAACGGAGAAGATTCACTGTAGAGAAGCACCCAGCAGATCTGTTAGCAAGTCCTAATCCCACGTCCCCGCAGTGCACCCTGGGGTACTTCTTCGAAAGGGGGTAACGGCTAACGGGCGAATAGCGAGTTTTAAATCGATTGAAACGTAGTTTTAAGTCGGTTGCGATAAGGGTTAGCAACCCGCTCCCATAAAAAACACCATTGCTACGATTCAGCAAATAATGCCTCGGAACCGGATGGACAACACGACAAAGACCTTTGCTTTTCGAACAACGACACGAATCGGATCATGGAATGTGAGAACACTTGCGCTTTTCGTTGACTCTTGTAGTTCTCACCAACTCATGGTAGGTGGAACCAACTTTTGTCTTAAGAAGATGCACAAGGAGAACTGGGTATCACCAAAGTCTAGTAATAACAAGTCTTTCATCTTCATACAAAAATTTCCGATCGTTGATTGTGTGCGTGCATATATGAACATCACTGCTGAGCAAAACTCAACGCATACTTCGTGAACTCGGCGAGACAAAGCCAGATTCTCTCTTTACGATAAAGTATGAAGAACAGAAAAGGAAAGAAAATTGAATCAGTTTTTTTATTTCATAAATCAAAACAAACGAGCAAATATGCACCAATACATCCCCATATAAACTCATAAAATTTTCCGACTTATGGTTGTATTCCAGCGCGTATAAAAGTGTTGCATTTTTTCTCTGATAGCCTGACATCATCATTTGAAAAACTTGTGCATGCAGCTGTTCGCCTTTCACTCATTAACCATATGAAGATGAAAGACTTGCTAATTTCTAGACTTTGGGTATCACCCCATGATAGAACGAGAAACCAGATAGATCACGTGACCATCAGCCGCAGATGGAGAACTATTCTAGATGGTGTCAGGAGCTTTAGGGGAGGAGACACTCGAAGCTACCAAGAAGCATCGGCTATGTCCAAAAAACCAGCAACATGGATAGATCTCAGATACAACCTGGCAAAAAATAGATCGCAGAAGGGCCGTGAAAAATAACGTGAACTTTACAAGCGGCCCGGACAAACGTCATCAACTTGAACGGGCATATCTACTTCCAATTACACCGGAAGGTAAAAATAAGCGTCAGGCTGATAAAAGGCGAAATCAGACGAAGGAAATGGAATTGGGTTGGCCACACCTTGCGACGCGAAAATGAAAATCTAGCCAAACAGGCCCTCGACTGGAATCCGCAAGGATCCCGTCGAGTCGGAAGACCTAGGACAACATGGAGGAGAACCCTATTAGCAGAAGCCGCAGCAACTGGGAGATCCTGGTCGGAGCTGAGAGCTGTCGCGCAAAACAGAGTCCGCTGGAGGGCAACTGTTTCCGCCCTATGTCCTATGAGGGATTAAAGGAGCACAATGATGATGAATGGCAGCAGATAAACGAGCTCGCAGAAAAAGCGGAAAACGCGGCAAACACAGGTAACAGTTAAGTGCAGTAGCAAATAACTAAAGAGCTGAGAAAGCACTCTACTAAAAAAACACGCCGTTAAGAGTACGGAGGAAAGCCTGCTGTGTAGCGACGAGGAGCAACTCCAAAGATGGAGTGATTACTTCTTTGCCGCCTTGTTCATTTACACCTCAAGAACCTCAAGAAAGCATTTTTTTTCGATATGTCGATTCGTTTTTGAGATAAGATACTTGAAATTGTAGGTATTTTCAAGCGTTAATCGTTTCCAAAAAATACTAATTGGTAAAGGTAATTATTTTTTGGTATAATTTCATTTATTTAGCTATTAATACCTTTAATCCTGACAAGAAACTGCATATTGACACAAAAACAATCCTTAAAATTGCTCCAAAACAATTTTCGGGTTTTGGATATCTAATGGGTGGAGGTATAAAAAAATGGACCAATGAAGTTTCTGGCAGCCTGAAAAATAATAACCTTCTGAGATCAAAACAACTGATAAAAGGCGGCACCTAGTATTCCAATTTTTGGATACGATTAACCCTGAAAATACCAAAAATTTCAAGAATCGATATCTCAAAAACGAAACAACCTATCGAGAAAAAAATATTTTACATTTTCGTTATATTTTAGATTGTTTACCGAAATTCATAATTAAAACATCCGCTCCACGTAAATCGTAGCTCTTATAAAGCTTAGGCTGGTCGTCCACTGGAAGCGTATTCGAGCGGCTTCGCGCTACGGCCATACATATGAGCGGCTACAAGCGGCTCATTTGTATGGCCGAAGCGCGAAGCCGCTCGAATACGCTTCCAGTGTACGACCAGCCAAAAGCTTTAGGGAAATACCTCAACACGTCAACTTCAAGCGTCAATTTCTCGAAAACTAAGCTTGATATCGAAACATTTTATTTCGCATTTTCGTCTTATTTTGTGAGGTTCATCAAAATTCATCGTCAAAATGCGGGCCACGGAATTAGTATAGGTGCCAATAAAAGAGACGGTTTAAAAAATCGGACCCAAAAATGGTCTGGCAACATCCGTATTATTCCCTCCCCCGTGAGCTATTCTCAACTGAAATCAGTTGACGGAATTCGGTCCTCATATTTTGCATACTCAACTACCTCCAGCGCCTGCACTAAAACAAATAACCGACAATCTATTGTTCAAGTTTCCACGTTTACTTTAAATCATTTAAGATTCCTGCTAATTCCCTCTCAAAAGTATTCTATTTGTTTTCGTTAAGCTTCACATATTTGCACCTTTACCTGTTTGAAATGCAAAATTGTTAATCATCCACGTGAAAAGATACCAAAAATTATTCACATGCAAGCCGTTTGCTTTTGTACTACGCAAAGTGCGACGCATGCAAGTGGAAGAAGTGATACGAAAATCCTCTTCTACAGAAAAGGTTTTATTAGAAATTAGGGCCCAGAAAGGGTTGAACGTAAGTTTTATGAGGATTTAGAGATTTTTTCGCTATTATTTTCGGGTTTAAGTTTCCAACAAATTCAGCTTTATTACTGATTAATCTCGTAAGTGGACACCTTTGTCTTTATATAGTGGAATTTTTATAGGATGATACTAAAGATGCAAAGTTTTGAACTGAGAAGCAGTTATACACAAAACACTACAATGTCTGAAATGTTCAATCAAGATTTGCTTATGAGAAATTGACACTGGGATTGGCTTTTCGATGTAATGTCAATTTATCTGTCTTGACTTTCGAAGCAAGTCCTCTACGAAGGTGAGTAAATCGTCTCACTATTAAATTCTTGATTGCTGTGAGAGGTCGTCAATATAGACTGTGGAATGAGGTTCCAATTTTCTTGCCGAGTAGTGTTGCAAGAAAATTAGCCGTGGATGGTAATAGCGATAAAATTTTGTCAGAACTGCTTCATTCCTACGGCGCGGCGGGTCAATGAATCCATTGAAAATCGAATAGCGCCATTACCAATGACGATTTTGCGTTTGTTTTTTCTTAGCTCTAACCTACATTCTGATCCTGGCACTGCGGGTGACACAGGTACGCAAGTAGCTGAACCCAATGTGTCTAGTATTGCGGATGCTACAGGAACAGGAGTAGCTGATCCTAAGGTGCCTGAGGATACTCACCTATCAATCCTGGGTCCAAACGACCCTCTTTCCTTTTCCTCTGAGGATTCTAATTTCTCAGTTCCTTCGCCGTCGAGGACGGAGGACGAACTGGGTGACTTTGCCCAACTTCTTTCGGTGGGAGATGATGATATTACTCTCAAACCGGAAGAAGACGAGGCTGACATAACGGTGATCGAGATTGATCCCACTACTCCCAACCACGATGTTGATAGTAGCGCAGATTAATCTTCATCACAGCAAGGCTGCATCCGCCAGCCTATGCTTACGCCTAACTAAGGCTGATATAGATGTCGTCCTGGTACAAGAGCCTTGGATTGTCCGGGGCCTTGTATGCGGAATCAGGACTCCTAAATACAGGTTGCTACATCCCAGAAATGGGGAAGGTAAGCCAAGAACCTGTTTAATTGTTAAAAATGACCTTAACGCTTTTATGTTGTCTAAATTTAGCAACGCTGATAATGTACTGGCCTGCTTGGCAACAGAAAAGGCAGTAGGTCCACGTGGATTGGATATGTCTACCTACCATATGAGGGAAATTTGGACAGCTCCAGTCTTTTTGTTGCCGCAAAAGAAGCGGCTAGTCGTGGAGCCAGCCTCATCGTTGGATGTGATGCGAATGCTCACAACACCGTTTGGGGCAGTTCTGATACAAATATAAGAGGTGAGTAGCTTTTTGATTTATTACTTCAACACAATCTCTTGCTATGCAATAGGGGAAATGAACCCACGTTCATCACAAGGGTAAGACAAGAAGTCTTGGATATTACTCTTGTTTCTCCAGATCTGCTCAACCATGTGGAAAACAGGAGAGTATCCAGTGAACACTCCTTTTCTGACCACAGAGTCATCCTTTTTAATGTCAATATGTGACCTTTTGTGCGACAATAGAAGGTTTTTCAGATGCCGCAAGAATGAGAAAAGTTCTCTCGAAAAGCCCCATGGGCCAAGAAATGCTGCAACAAGCAGACGGTACATGGACCACAAGTAGTCAGGAGTCTTTGAAGCTAGTACTCGATACTCACTTTCCTGGTTCAACATCTCTTGCTGCATCTGCAGAAATAGGTTTTGAGGGCCCAGCTAGTACACATAATTTAGGCACCATTGACAGATTGATAAACATGGATTTACTCCTGTGGTCCATAGAAGGTTTCATGCCTTATAAAACACTGGGACCAAACGGAATTTATCCGATTGAAATTCAGAAAGTCAGTGACCTAATTCTGAATTGGCTCGCAGCCATCTATAGGAGCTCCGTTAGCCTAAGCTACCTTCCAACATCCTGGAGAGTAGCGAAGGTGGCTTTCATTCCGAAAGCGGGTAAAATCTCCTACCACAATCCAAAAGACTTGAGACCTAAATGTCTCACATCCTTTCTCCTCAAGATACTAAAACGACTTGTGGAGATCCATGTTAAGCAGAGCATTGATAAAAAACTGCTTTCTCCCTCGCAGCATGCCTACACGAAAGGTAAATCAGTAGACACTGCTCTCCACTCTTTTGGTAGCGGTCATCGAAAGATCCCTTGAATTCAAGGAATTCACGTTGGCTGCTTTCTTAGATATTAAAGGTGCGTTCAACAATGTCGAACCTTCTGCGGTCACGAGGGCACTCCAGCGTCTGAATGTTGATGGGTGCTCCAAGTCCTTTATTGATCAGCTGCTAGGGTGCAGGGTCATAAAGTCTAGCCTGGGGCTTTCGGAAGAAGTCAGTCGGGTCAGAAGAGGCACACCACAAGGTGGGGTCTTATCGCCGCTCCTTTGGAATATGACAGTCAATGAAGTACTGATAACTCTAAAGGAGTCTGGGTGCACCACGGTGGCCTATGCTGATGATATTGTGCTGGTGGTGACCGGCAAGAACATCTCAACAATAAGAGATATAATGCAACAAGCATTGGATACTCTTTCTCATTGGGCCACTACAAAGGGTCTAGGCCAAGACTGAAGTAGTGCTCTTCACAAAGAATCATAGACTTCCCAATTTTCCTTCTTTAAGACTTTGTAATGAAACACTGCATATAAAGGAGGATGCGAAATTTCTAGGTCTCATACTCGATAGGAAACTAACGTGGAGGCCGAATCTTTTAGAAAGAGCAAATAAGGCCAAAACAGCTCTCTTCTTATGCCAGAGAACGATCGGAGTCAACTGGGGCCTTAAACCCCGCATCGTCCACTGGCTCTATACAGGCGTAATCAGACCTATACTTATGCATGGCATATCGGTATGGTGGACTGCATTACAGAAGATTACGTACCGTAAGATACTGGAAAGGGTCCAAAGAACAGCCGAGCTGTGTATCAGCGGTGCAATGAGAAGCACCCCTACAGCTGCGCTGGATGTCTTATTGCATCTTACCCCTTTGGATATACACGCCGAGCAAATGGCAGCCTGGGCGGCTGCCAGGACAAAGGCTTCTCTTGGATGGACTCCATACTCATATGGCCATTCATCCATCCTTAGGAAGTTCGCCACCGCTGCGAACAACCTAGATTATACTACACCTGCGTGGACCTTGGAGAAAGGTTTCAACACCATCATTCCGGCCAGAGATGACTGGACAGATGGTGTTATCCCAACTGGGTCATTATGTATCTTCACAGAAATTGGGAATAGTGTAGGCTCTGGTATTTTTTCCGAGGCATTAAATATAAATACCTCTCTTCGTCTACCCGACCACAGCAGCGTCTTCCAAGCGGAAGTCACTGCGATCTGGGAGGCTCTCGAATGGTTGAAGATACATAATATATCTCATAAGAATATATGTATTCTATCGGATAGCCAGGCGGCCCTCAAGGCTCTTAATTCTGTCGTCACAACATCCACGACTCTTCTGAACTGAGGCAGGCCTCTGTGTGAGACTGCCACTCAGTTTGATATAACACTGTGTTGGGTTCCTGGACACAGTGGAATTAGGGGAACTGTAGGGCAGATGAGCTTGCTAGACAGGGAACCGAAGTGGAAAGGACACCCCACTTAACCTGAATGGGAATGCCCTTAGCCACCTATAAACTAGCTGTGAGAAAAATCAGCTTAGCTCGAGCCGGGCTGAGATGGACCACAGCAACAGTTCTTCATGCAATGTGGCCAACTTTGGACGCAAAGCGTTCAAAATCTCTGGTTCAGTTGAACAAAGAGGAGATAAGCCACGTGGTAAAGGTGCTGACTGGTCACTGTCCCTTTGGCCCACACGCCGAAAGATTAGGACTCCCCCACAACGACTTATGTAGAATTTGTGGTAATGAAGAAGAGGAAGAAACTGTCTCCCATCTTCTCTGTATATGTCCCGCCCTAGCAAGGAAAAGAGCGACCTTCCTTGGCTCACCTTTCCTTGATGGCGAGCTGCAAAATATTGGTGTCTCTAGACTCTGTCGCTTTATTAAAAGCTCGAAATGGCTTGAAATGGCCTGAACTATGTCCCAATACCAGAATGGCATCACAATGGGCCCAATGGCGTGCCTAAGTGGGCTCCCTGGTGGGGGCAGCCATTTAAACCTAGCCTAACCTAAACTAGATTCGTCGTTCTTCTTCTTATGTTCCTTTGATCCCTCATAGACATAGGATGGAAACAGTTGTTGGGGCTTCTGCTGGTAGGGCTCTCCTCCACGTTGTTCTAGGTCTTCTCACTCGACGGGATCCTTGCGGATTCCAGTCAAGGCCCTGTTTGGCTACATTTTCGCATCTATATAACAACTGTCTTAACGTTGAAGTTGAACAGCCGAAATTTGGTGTTAGTTGAGATGTGGGTTGATCTCCATATGCGGAACAGGCAGAATTTTTCTATCAGTTCTACGTCACAGTTATTTGACGAAAGTGTTTATACTTGTCGTACTCTTGAACTGTCGGATAATTTTTCATTATACATTTGGACTTTTTGTATACGACTTTTATCAACTCTATTTTCTCAGGATATCCTCGCTGACGTAGAGGCTGCCATATAAAGCTGCTATTTACCAAGTCGAACGCCTTCTCAGAGTTTACGAAAGCAAAGTAAAGGGGGGATCGTAATTCAGTAGACTCCTCCACTATAATTCTCAAGGTGTTAATATGATCTATACATGAGAGTCCCTTCCTGAATCCAGCCTGTTGTCTTCCTGCGTTTTGTTGATTCTATTTATGAATGGTTTTCTTAATCGAAAGTGCCATGAGGGAATGTTACTTAATATCCTTTGCTCCTCCTCCTTAGGATTGAACCAATGACTTCTGAATGCACGAAGTTTAAGAAAGAATTTGGACGAGTTGAGGTATATGTTTGACCTTACGAAAATACATGCTCTTCTCGTAAGTGAGACTTGACTGAAACCTGCAATCCCCTCTTTTTTGTCTCTTTTCCACGTTTTTCGTTATGAAATGGTCGTTTTAGGTGGTGGTGTTGGTATGTATGTTTCCTCTTCGCTTTCTTCTAAAGATACCTTCGGCCTCTTCTCGAATATAACTCGTTCGTTTGGGGCGGCGCTCTATCAACCACCTGGGCCCTTAAATTATTTGATGACGACACCTACTGCTCCTCCATCGACCCCCTAAACCACCAAAAGAATGTAGCAGCACTGACAAAATTTTGATAGCAGCTACTATCATAGTGACTGTGCCTCCAAGTCAAACGCTTTCCTGCCTCAACGGTTATTTTATACCCGCAACACCAGATTAGCCCACTCGTCTCATTGCCTCCACCTGCATCTCCCGCTTTCACGCACTCAAAAACATATGAATTCATTTGTAAATAGAACAACTGGACTGTGAAATAATCTTTCGCAGACCCTATTTCCGAGCTCCTACAACATCCAAGACTTCCACGAGCGATATATACAAAAGTTATCCTGGGGTCAAGCGGGGGCAAAAACTTCCAGACCAATAAAAGCAACATTTTTAACTTGCCAGTATAGGGAAGTTATTGTAATCGGTCCGAAAATCGAAATCGAAATTTTCAACCTATTTTCATTTTTCAAGGTCCCAAGAGCATTTTAAGCAAAAATTTGGGTCTAAGTATGTGTGTGTGTGTGCGTACGTATGTGGTCATTTTTTTCCTGCACGATATCGCGCGAACCAAAAAAGATAACGACTTCGTTGAGGTGTCGTTAGAAGCGTATTAACCGAAATATGATCTGAAAAGATTTTTATAACATTTGGTCGAGCCGTTTTTTGGTTGAAGCGACATAAGTGATTTTTGTATCTGCGCTATATCGCCCGAGCCACAAAAGATATCGACTTACTTGAGATGCCGTTCCAAGCGTATTAGCGACAATATAATCTGAAAAGATTTTTATAATATTCGGTCGAGCCGTATTTTGGTTTAAACGACATAAGTGGTTTTTGTACCTGCACGATACCGCGCGAACCAAAAACTATATAGACTTCTTTGAAGTGCCGAGAGAAGAATATATACGAAAAAAGGCCCTAAAAAATTTTACAACATTCGGTCGACCCTTTTTATGTTTAAATGGAAAAACTTCGGCTAAGTGTCAGAAATACCTTAAATAGATAAGTTTTGCTAATATCTAATAAACTCAATGGAATGAGACCCGTTCTAAACGAAGTGGTCGTTTTTGGGTTCTGAACAGCGATAGCCTTCCAACAACACATCAGTTATCAAAATCCGACCTTTAAAAATCGTGCAAAAATTTCGTTACCCTTTACAAACTTCAGGAATTTTTCAAACCTTGGACCAGCACTTTTTGACGGGGAATTGTTTTCTAGGCGTGATACAGTCTCAGGAAATTGCGATTCATATCGGGATTTCCAGTAGTTACCGCAAATTTTTTTTAATTGTGACAAGAACTTTACATTGACTACACTGTCTGGTCATTTACTGCTCCTAGATAACCAATAAAAACGCTTGTAAATTTCCCTAAATGGTCACAAACCGCTGGCATAAAGATTTAATATATGTAGTACATTTTCAGATTGATCCAATTAGTTGATTCCATCTCCAATTATATTACACATTCTTCTCCTTCAGGATATTTAATGCGCTTGAAGAACAATATCTCGAATTGTTGTAATTTTCGGTTCACTATTGTTCTTAATGTATAATGAGCTACATTGAAAGCTGATCCTGCTACGCGGTACCACCGGTACGAAAATTACCAACTAAATTTTCTCATTCCACAAAATTTGAATTTGAATTTTTATTCAATTCTCTGACAGAAATACGTAAATGTTTCTTTTCTACTTTTCATCCCAAAATGTGTGTGGCACACCTAAAAAGCTCTTCTCAAGTTTAAATTACTCTTTAAAGCTTTTTGCCGAGCTAATAACAACACCTGCGAATTGTATTCTCTAAGTCACATGCAGATGGTGCTCATGCTAAAATGAAGAATATTCCCAGAAAGTTTTATCGTTTTATTTTCATTTATTGTGCATTTCCGCTGTGCTATTTTTAAAATTAATTTTAATGTAATTATTTTTACATCTTCTAGCCGGGGCCTTTTCCATTTGTATTTATTTTATCTGGTATTAACTGATAGCAAAGAGGGGGTCTACAGTTTCTCAAACCTTCGTTCAAGACGGTGAATCTTAACAGTATAACGTTTGAACATTTAACCTTGGTTTCGTTGCCACTGCTGAGATTGTACGCATTTTATTTTATTAAATATAAAATTAAATTAATTTATGGAAGGGTTTCCATGAGTAATAAGAGTAAAAGCCAAAAATTCATAGAATTAAATCTTATTCAAATAAAATAATCGATGCATGGAATGGCCAGTATTGAGAGAAATGTGGAAACACGAAGAAAATGAAAATATGTTCGTATTCTAACTGGATTGCTGGAAGTGCGATCACGGCTTTCGAAAGCTGCTATAAAAAGGATATTATGCCAAAATAACCAGGCCAAGCAAGGTTGACCTGAGCCCACACCTTTTAAAGTTTCAATTCCATAATTAAAGAGAACAAGGTCGTGTCGAACAACAAGAATCTAATCCTCGCTTTTGCGAAACAGTGAGTTTACTTAAAGGTTAAACTCCTGATCCTCGATGCATAGCCGCGTCTTCCACCATTGTATCCTTCGTAGGTTGTAATTTAGGTTGAAGTGCCTTGTGACTTGTGTGTGATATAGGGTACAACATGTAGCATAACCTACGATCATAACCTCCCAGCGGTGGCCACTGGTAACTATCCTAGGAGAGAGGACAGGCCAACATGATCGGGTTAATCCCTTCCAAGTATGGTTGACGTGAGGCTAACCGGAAAAAATAATTATTACGGAACGAGCAACATTTGTGACGTTCATGTAGGAGTGGTGTGGCTCCGTATTTTAGAGTTTTTTTTCCTGTGTGAGGTATTGGGTCCAAAGGTACTGCAGCCTTTGCAGCAAGCTGGAAGGTGTTCCAATAGTCAGCTCTGGACCAATGAATGCTATATCAGAGCCCTGTTTAGCCAGGGCATCCGCACTTTCGTTGCCTTTGAAGCCCCGGTGACCCGGGACCCAGACAAGGGTAATTTGATTGAGAACGCCCAAATCATGAAGAGCAAGTTGGCAGTCCCAAACTAATTTCGACTTGGTCCTACGGGACCTTATCGCTCTAATTGCCACTTGGCCATCAGAGAACATAAAAATCCGTTTTTCGGTAGGCCCTTCTTAAGTTCTCATGAGTGTATGCCAGAATGGCGTACACCTCTGCCTGAAAGGCAGTTGCTGGAGTGCCTAGGCTTATCGCCCTACTAAGTCTGGGGCTTTCACTTCAGATTCCGGCGTCTACACCTGTCCCGTTTTAGAGCCATTCGTGTACCATACTAGTCCGCCTGGCAATACTTTTGGAAAAGTCCAGGTTAGCCTATCTATCCTGTATGTGCACAGAAGAATGCTCAAATTTTAGAGTTACTACCGAGGAAATTAACATTTTAACGAGGCAAAATTCCAAAATGGCTGAAAATTGGTACACAGAACACAGCTGCCTTATAACTTTTGAAGAAACTAATTTTGGAATCCAAAAACATAAAACATGTCCGCCGGATAGGAGATATCGCGTTTTTCCTGAGGTTTCCATGTAACTCGGTTTCTATAGGTTATACGACCCCGTGCGGGGCAATGTTGACAATGAAATTCTCTTCAGCTTAAGTTCTTACAAAAAAGTTGACCCGATTAACCCTTTCAAAATCATTCAAGGTAAAAGTTTGCAAAAATCACTTTTTGGCCAAAAAAAACAGTCAAAAACTGTTTTTTTTTTCGAATGTTATATTTTGTAAGCAATTTTGTATCTATTTGATATAAGTAGATAAAAAAAAGCTTGGTTTTTGAGATTCTTCCTCTAAGATGCTGCATATAAGCTCGTGTAAGGTTCGAAAAAGTTGCGTTCCTCCTTCCTCCGCGATTTGTTGTTTTTTTTTCCTTTTTACAGCTTCACGTACCTACCTACCTATCTTGAGGAATTCCAAAAGCCTCTGTCTATGGATTCACGTTCAGTATGGGAGTAGGATTCATTAGATTCTGAAAATATTCTCTCCACCTTTCTTTTGTCCTATCAGGGTCTGCTAATAGATTCCAATCTATGTTTTTACAGATATCCATTCTTGGCTGAAACTTATTGGTGATCTGGTCAGTTCCTTAGGCTGCTCGCACACTGCATCAGAATTTGTACGATTTTGTGCGAATTCTGATGAAATTGTATGCTATTTCATCGGAATTCGCACAAATTCTGATCCAGTGTGCGAGCAGCCTTAAGCTTGTCTGATTCTTCTTTCATTGAAGTCTTCCTGTATCTGTAAGATCCTCCTGTTTACATATTATCTCTTCTTCTTTCTGCAAAGCTTGTCTGCAATTTTTCTTTATGGCTTAAAGACTTCCATCCTTGCTCTCGTTGGTCTTGCGATGTACTCCGGGTGGCTCTTGTTTCTTACTTCAATTTTTCATTGATGTTGGGCTGTTTTTCTGCCTATCCTAAGTTGTGTACGGCAGCTTCTCTTCTTACTTCCAGTTTTAAGCTTATCTATATCGTATTTTGGTTGAATGTAATTGCAGACCACATTAAACTTTCGTGAACAGTACGCAATGGGCTCATGTTGTCCACAGGTTGTTTTATGATAAGATGCATACAACAAATTACTACATCTAAGGGACGCACCAAGCACATGACTATTAATATTAAATTAAGTTACAAGTTCCGGTGAACAGATTGTAAAACACAAGACATCTCTGACAAACATAATGCTAGAGACTTTCCTTATGGATTCCAAAGTTTGTAATCCGAGGAGAAGACATCTTGCATTATAAGAAGGCGGGCTGGAATTCCAACGGAACCTACGCAATGCGTAACGAGTGAAAGATTTTTCATTTTTTTCATTGCGCTCCTTTAATCCCTCATGGGACATAGGGCGGAAACAGTTGTCCTCCAGCGGACTCTGTTTTGCGCGACAACACTCAGCTCCGACCAGGATCCCTCAGTTGTTGCGGCTTCTGCTAGTAGGGTTCTCCTCCACGTTGTTCTAGGTCGTCCTACTCGACGGGATCCTTGCGGATTCCAGTCAAGGGCCTGTTTGGCTAAATTTTCGTTTTCGCGTCGCGAGGTGTGGCCAACCCAATTCCATTTCCTTCGCCTGATTTGGTCGTCTATCCTTTCTTGGCCGGCACGGCGCCATAGTTCTTCGTTTGAAATTCTATCTTGCCAGCGGATTTTTAGGATACGACGAAGGCATCTGTTGATGAAGACTTCTAGGCGCCCTGTGATGAATTGGGTGACTTTCCATGTTTCGCAACCGTACAAAAGTACTGCCTTCACGTTGGAGTTGAACAGCCGCAATTTGGTGTTAGTTGAGATCTCCGTTGATCACCATATGCGGAACAGGCATACATATGCGCCTCGTGCTCGAGATCCTTAAGGCGGTCTACCAAACCCCATTGTATGCCGCCTGTTCTACTATCTAGAGCGCCGACAAGGATGTCATTTATTACTATAAGAAATAGTAAAGGCGAGAGTAGGTATCCTTGTCGTACTCCTGAGCTCACCTCGAAGCTGTCGAATAATTTTCCATTATGGAGAACTCTGCATTTGGAATTGTTATATAGGGCTTTTATCAATTCTATTATATTATCAGGCAGTCCACGTCGCCGTAGTGCCTGCCATATAAAGCTTCTATTGACCGAGTCGAACGCTTTCTCATAATCTACGAAAGCAAGGTAAAGGGGGGATCGGAATTCAGTAGACTGCTCCACTATTATTCGTAAGGTGTTGATATGATCAATACATGAGCGGCCCTTCCTGAATCCGGCCTGCTGCCTCCTAAGCGTTCGGTCTACTGCCTAACTTCTCCTAGATAGTAATATAGGGGACAAAATTTTCCCCACAGTAGATAGTAAACAGATGCCTCTCCAGTTGTCGCATATTGTTAGGTCCCCCTTTTTTGGTATTTTGACTATGATACCTTCCATCCAATCTTCCGGAAAGGTACAGGTGTTTCATGCTCTTTGTAGTATTGGCTGAAGCGCATCTGCTATGAGGCTTGAGTCGGCTTTCAACAATTCTGGCGGGATGCCATCTTTCCCAGATGCTTTACCATTGGCCATCGCATGAATTGCGGTTACTATTTCCGTCTTGGATGGGGCCCGGGTGGCTTTTTGAACAAGGTGTTCTGAAAAGCCAATGAATGATCTTGATGCATTGATGCTGCGCATTCAAAATCAAGTCTGGCAAATTTGTTAACAAAAATTGTCAGCCAGACAAGCTTTAATAGACAGAAGAAATCTTGAACTTTATGTAAAACAAAATTCAAAATTGGAAACCCCAACTGTCAAATCAGTTTGCCAACTGCCCCACACACGATGCGATTCAGTGACAACACAACTCAGTTTGGGCAACTAGTTGGCCCGTGGATGGGCCCCATTACTCTTTTCATGCATGTTCTCTTGACCGAAATGGCTTTTCCAGACCTCTCCGTGAAACAAGGCGGTAAAGTATTGAGGTGGGCGGTAAAATCTTTACCTACTGCATCGACTTATGGGGCCCATCCACAGACCAACTATTTGCCAAACTGAGTTCTGTAAAGAGTTGGTGTTTTGCCACAAACTCTTCAACTGCGTTGGTACTTCAACTGTCAATTCGATATTTTATAGGCAATTTGAAAGTTAAATGAAATTGTAAGGAGAAAGAACTTGTTGTTAGTTTAGAAGATATGTAGGTTCAAAGCATGGGTGAAACGCTAAAAAACGAAGAAAATTGTAATTTTGCTCATGCTCATTATCAGTGGTGTGAATTGCGTCATACTGCGAACTCTTCGGTAGAACTCCCGCGCCTGCTGGGGCCGTCGCTCTCTATACAGTTCTAGTTCACAGACGAGATTTTTTCCCAGGCTCCTTTTTTCGCCCGTGAACTCTCTTTTCTTCTTTTCTGAGCTAAGCTGCTTTACTCGGTACCCAGCATTATTACGTTCAGCTGCCAGCTTGCATTCATTACACAGGCCTGCAAAAAACGGGTCATTTTCTTGGCGCGAAATCGACGATTTTTATTAACACATGATATCATCGTTGCACCGAAGTTTTTCTTTTCAGTATTACAAAAAAAGTTTTATCAAATTTCACGCTTTCGACATGGTTTTGTGTAGATTTTGGCATGCTGAAAACGATCCCGTTGTCAGATTTGCCCTATCATTCCATAGTTTTGAGATATTTAACGCGCAAAAGTGCAAAAAACACGCTTTTTGGCACTTTTAGGTTAGGATTGCTTAAAATCCTGACGTGATAGGGCAATTTGGCCAACGGATTCGGATTCAGCGCCAAAAAATACTTGGGATATGACTATTGGACTGAAAAGAAAAAAACCTTGCAGGCCTGTGTATCGGGGTCCAGCGCTTAGAGTGAGTTCTAATGCATGACCGTAGCTGTTTCTGGCCATTTCATTGCGTAAGCAGCTGAATTGATTCGAGCCTGATCAGCGGATGGAAAGCTTTTCAGCATTGAAATGCGTTTTCGGAGCACCATACCAACAAGTTAGTGGTCCGAGTCAAAGTTGGCACCTCGGTACGTTAGTACCGTCATCAGACCCGAAAGGTGGCGGCGGTCTTTCATGGTCTATGTGGTTGCGAGTGGCTCAATCAGGAGATACTTTAGGGATATCTTTACGAGCAAGTCTAATAATTGCAATGACCTAGTTCTTACTTGCTGCCATCTATATAACTCACTGTCCATTGTCATTAGTGTTTTCATGCAAGCTGTGGCTGTGGGTTCCGACATATTGCCTGTATACAGGCTCCCGCCATACTTTGGCGCTCAGATCTCCCAGTATGATTTTTACATCATACCTGGGGCAGGCATTAAGTTCCCGTTCAACTAATTCGAAGAATTCTTTGTCATCATCCGTGGACTCTTCTGTAGGTGCGTGAACGTTTCTGAGGCTGATGTTTTTAAATTTACCTCGCACAGGAGGGTGCATAGCCTTTCATTTATTGCTTTAAAGCCAATAATGGTAGGTTTCATTCTTTTTCTGACCAAAAAACCTACTCCGAGTACATGGGTTTTGTATGACATTGTAATATACGTTATACTCAGGTTTTTGCAAAAAAACATTCCCTGTCCATGTTTTTGGCTACTACATATCTACCATTCATCGTTTGCCAAGCTGTGACGAGACATCAATCGTCGTTGACGGGATCTATAGATCGTCAAGAAAACCATCTAAAAAGTAATTATTCACAGAACGTGTATTGCGAGCCTTTCACTATTTATGCACTTCACGCATGTTACAAAAAAATGTCTTCTATAATTGAGTCCT
Source organism: Thereva unica (assembly GCA_949987705.1). Taxonomy (NCBI): domain Eukaryota; kingdom Metazoa; phylum Arthropoda; class Insecta; order Diptera; family Therevidae; genus Thereva; species Thereva unica. Next base: position 59,120,079 of record OX465281.1, on the reverse strand, counting down.
TAATATCCTTCTTTGAGTCCCTAATATCTGTCTTTGCTATCTGCCTCGTTTATGTACATGTATGTACATATATAAATGCAATTAACTTCACTTTGAATGAAATGTATATGTTTTCATCCTCCATAGTTTTCACACCAAACCGTACACCCACGTGACGTGATAGTAATGCCTGACCTTTCGGGGTTGTTTGTTTAACCTTGGCTGAAGGTCAAATCTAATGGAACTTAGTTACACACTGAATCACTATACCTAGATTTAATTTATTGGATTTTTGAGGACTTCAACTGGCAATTACAACTTAACTGTAAATAACAATAGAGCCTCGAAAACTAACGACGACAACCTGAATTCCAACTTCTACTGGTAATCCGCTGATATATTCGAGAATTCTTTTCGTGTTAACAGCAGATCAATAACGCATTAACAAAGGCCACTTCGGATGCAAATTCTCGTGTCTCCGTCTTCCTCGAATTGCCAGAAAACCAGAAGAGGGCAAGAAAAGAAGAGCTCTCATCTTGCGGCAATCCGTGGTGGCAGTCGCAGCGGGAACCACCTTCGCTAAGTTGTGCTTGGCTGAGTTGCGAACATCAGAAGCAAAAAGAGTTCTCGTTCTCTACTATAGCACAAGACGACAGGGAAAAGTTGAAATGATTAGGCACGACCTTTTATGGATTTTGCACGTTTACGTGTTTTCGTTTTTCCACCGTTCCAGCAGAGCCAGGCTCAACGGTTTAACTGCGAACGGTGAACAGATGAAAGGCTCTGCTTTGATGCCAGCATTGAGAAAAACCTGTAAACACGAGGCTGAGCACCTCAAAGCCGTCTTTCTCCCGTTTTGAGGTTATGCACACAAAACACACGACCGCCGCGATTCCCATAACCCATTTTTCAGACATGGCTTCTTCATCCGCAGTAGGCCGTATGCAGGCCCCCTCAGATTTAATTGATTGATAACGTCACCTTGCGGTGGCGTTTCGAGCTCTCTGACTACCTCTTGTCAGTTCCTGTGATGGGCACCGTGCAGTTCTGCTCCGCTCGCTCGCATGAGTTGCAAAATTTCGACGGCTGCTGAAATATTTGAACACACTTCTGCGCGGCTACCAAAAACATTCAAACTGGAGTGGTGCACTGGTGCAGGTCTCGATGGGGCTCATTCGAATGGAGCCTGGACGGGAGTCGTGGCTATGGACTTTTGCTGGCACTGTTTATGGGATCCGGGGCTGATTGGGCTCCTTTCTGGTGTTTTTGGATTATTCCCACGGATCGATGTCGCAATAAAGTTATTAGTTTGCAGCAATGTGCAATCGGCCCGATTGTGGGAGATGAATCTTGATTCACGACGTCCTAGGACTTTTGCATCAGATTCGAACGGAAATAGCCGCCTAAGGGCATTTTCTCGTTGTTCAACTGAAAATAGCTTGCCAATAAGTATAAAATTTTATTGCTAACAATATTATTACATTGCGGGTGATTATGGCAATTTTATTGGTAAATAATTAAACTGTTGCTTTTGTATGACATGTTGGTTTAGTGCTTGTTCTTTGTTTAGGTACAGAAGAACTGGGTACAGTAGCCCACACGTGGATGGCGTTCAACTGCAATTACGAATTAAGTTTAGTTCAGTTTAGGATTTGTTTGTGATGTTAATGAATTTGCATGTTTCCACTGGCTTAATAACTTTTAATTAAAATATTTTATGGTTTTAGTTAACAGTTAAAAGAACTAACAGCAAGAGGGATGGACAGAAACATTATTGAGGGAGACTGTGCTATTTGGCAATCCGTGTCAAATTAGCCATTAACAACAAAATTTGTACTTTTTAGACTAAACACTAAGATTTTTCGCAAATGTGTCTGATTTCACAACAAGCCTACATAGTAGTAATTTCACGATAAAAAGGAATCGGCTATTTTTCGCTAGTGAAAAAGTAACCGCGGTGAATTAAATCAGCTGCGCCAGTTTATGACAGTTAATCTATTCGTTTAAAAAACTAGAAATTTGAAATAAAATATTATTAAATAAGTCAATCGTTTTGCAAGAAAAAAAATAGTAAGTAGAGAAAGTAATCTTAAACAATGGCGTAGCAAGAAATGTTTTCACGGGGGTTAAATAGTTATAAGCCGAGCCCTGAACTTTAAACATTATTTTTCAAAATTGATATAATTTTTAGTTATACACTCCGCGACAAAAGTTTGACCTCAGGTAGAAAAATAGGAAGCAGGTAAGGTGGGGTGTACTGACCGCAATGTAATTATTTTTATAGAATTCCGGGTTGATTTTATGAGATACTCATGATTTGGTGACCTACTTTTATTAATTGTTCTAAGAAATAATGAAAATTTTGTAAAAAATAGGATAAAAACGCCGCGACAAAAGTTTGACCTCACCAGTTTTAAAACACTTCTGTTAAGACTAAGAGCGAGTGGTTGTTAGTGAAGTTGTAAATTAAACTTTTTTAGTCATCATCATCATCATCAGGAGCTCCACAGCCTATTGTTGGCCTTGGCTTCCTCCAGCATTTGCCTCCATGATTCTCGATCCCTGGCCCGACTTCTCCAGTTTCTTATGCCCAACTGTCTCAAGTCATCCTCGACGTCATCTATGTATCTTTTCTTAGGACGACATGGTCTCCGTTTTCCTGGTGGAGCTTTCTCCAGCACTATCTTTGTCGGGTTTCGTTCTCCACCTCGTTGTACATGACCAATCCATCGTAGTCTGTTTATTTTGATCACTTTAACAACGTTTGGAATCTTGCTGATTTCATACAACTCTGAGTTGTATCTTCTTCTCCAAACGCCCTCAACCTGTATTCCTTTGTAGATCGAACGAAGGATTTTCCTTTCGAATCTTCCTACCAATGCTTCGTCTGCGTTTTTCAATGTCCACACTTCCGAGCCATATAGTAGGACAGGCCTTATTAGTGTTGTGTAAAGTGCCAATTTTGTCTTCCTTGAAATATTTCTAGACGTCAGGTGCTTGCGTAGACCAAAGTAGCATTTATTAGCCAGTGCTATTCGTCTTCTGATTTCGGCCGATGTGTCATTTCCTTTCGTTATAATCGTGCCTAGATATACGAATTCATCCACTGCTTCGATGTTGTAGGTGTCGATCGTTATATTTTGTCTGCTACTTCTGGTGTTTTTTGTGCACATATACTTTGTTTTGTGCTCATTTATTTCCAACCCGATTTTTTTTGCGGCTTGCTCAAGTGCTACAAACAAGGGCGTTTCCAGCCAACTAGCTTAGGGGGGTAATTAAAAAAAAAGAAAAAACTGAAATATTTTTTTTATTCCATAAAGACAAAACAATCGAGATCAAAAAATATAATTTGTATAAAAAGGAATTTATATAATAATAAAATAAAAAATAGGGGTTTTTATTTTGTTTAGAAAATCGCTTTCTACCCCCTACTTTTTTGTGGGAGGAAGGATGCAGAATTGAAAAAAAAAGTACAAAACCCCTATTTTTTTTGCAGATTTAGATTCTTCTTGAAAAAATATGAAGATTTTATTCTTATCATTTTTTGTGACTCGCCTTAGATGGCGCTGTAATCGGCGGAAATTAATAAATCATAAAAAACTTTTTCCTCCGATCTATGGCGAATCGCAAAAAATGTTTGGGACAAAATCTTCATATTTTTTTATGAAGATTCTGAATCTGAGGGTTTCCATTTAAGTTTTTGAAGTTGCACCCCCTACCCCTAACAGGGGGTAGGGGGCGTTTTTGGTATGGCTGGATAGAGTTTGAAAAAATATTTGATACGTGTTTTTTTAGTTTTAATTTTTTTTTTCAAAACTCTTCGAAATAATGGGGTGGTACGGGTGGTCTGAGACACCCTGTATATTGAACTAAGAAATGCGATTCGCGCTCTCTTAATGTAACACGATGTAACGATTAACAATTGCTGCGTTTTTTAATCTGTTCTGTTCTTTCCTGGTACAGCTTCCACACAAATTCTTGTCCCCGACAATTACTGAGAACCGTATCCAGGCCAAAGAGAAATTAAATTTAAATTAAAGGACCCCGCACGTTTCTTATGGAAAATGACTTTCGGTCAAATTGAACGAGTCTATGTTCTTTGGATAGAGGAAGTCTCCCTGAACAAAAGTCTCAATGGGCACGAAACCCAAAACTTAAGATTTTTGGTACTTTTAGACATCTGAATTTTTCATTTTTCGGTCTGTTGATGTTTTTTTGCGGTATAGCAAAGAAATAACGTCGCATTATTTAAGTAATGCTAGTGTTCATTTAATTATTTTTAATTTTTTTTTTTAGACTTTTGTTCAGGGAGACTTCCTCTATCCAAAAAGCACAGACTCGTTCAATTTGACCGAAAGTCATTTTCCATAAGAAACGTGCGGGGTCCTTTCCCTTTTCCCTTATACGTTTTTTAAATTGGCAGTTGACAAATAAAATAAATTCTTTGTTTACTGAATAAAAAACGCGAAAAATTGATAGAAATTTTTATAAAATAGTAAAAGAATTAAAAAGTCCACAGCCGTAATTTATGCAAATGAAAATTAAAATGTTCCTTGCGTTTTTTTTAATGTTCCAGGACAGAACAGGTTTAAAAAACGCACCTAATATTAAAGAGACTAATAGTATCAACGTATGTCGCGTATATTTAGAAAAGGGAACCCGTGCAAAGGAAGAAGTTCATCACTTCTCTTTCGGCGCTTGAGCAGTTAACTTCGGTTTGTTTACATAGCGTGCCATATTAGCTTAAGTCACGGGTATCGATCCCGTCCACGACTCTCCTGGAGAAAAAATTCACAGTCATAGATCGCCGACTAGATTCACCATACACTTAACTTTTTTGTTTGTAATATTAGTAATTTTTAAGAATAAAAATAAATAAGGGAACGCAAATCTTGGGGGGGGGGGGGGTAATTACCCAATTACCCCCCTCTGAAACCGCCACTGGCTACAAAGGCCTCCTTCATGCTCTCAAATGATCTTCCAAGGATAGCAATATCGTCGGCAAAGGCTAGTATTTGCACTGACCTGTCAAAGATACACCCTGATGTATTAATCGATGCATCTCTTACTGCTTTTTCTAGCGCCACGTTGAATAACAAGCAGGAGAGTGCATCACCTTGCCTTAATCCTTTATTTGTTCTGAGGGGTGGGGATAATTCACCATCAATTCTGACTTTACACCTTGCATCTTTCATCGAGATTTTTGTCAGCTCTACAAGGTGTTTTGATATTCCGAGCTGCTCCATAACCTCAAATAACTCCTTGCGGTTCACACTATCGTAAGCATATATTCTGTAGTCGATGAATAACATGTGGATGTTTATGTTAAATTCAACTGCCTTTTCTAGGGTTTCTTTGAGTACAAATAACTGGTCTGTTGTGGATCTTCCAGGACGAAAACCGCATTTATACTCTCCTAGTATTCTTTCCACGTATTGTTGTAGTCTATTATAGAGTACACGTGAGAACACTTTGTATGTTGTATTCAACAGCGTTATTCCTCTATAGTTGCTGCAAGATAGAGGGTCTCCTTGTTTGTGTAAAGGACACACTATGCCCTCGTTCCACTCATCAGGCATTTCTTTCCGTCTCCAGATTTCCACTATTACTTCATGCAATTTTTGGATAGTTTCCTCTCCGCTTTGCTCAATGAGTTCAGTAGGTATGTTGTCAGATCCTGATGCCTTGTTATTTTTTAATGTTCGCAATGCTTGGCGTGCTTCTTCTATGGTAGGGGCTGCTGTACCATCATCCTCATTGTCCGGATTCATGTTCTGTACGTTTGGGGTACCACTGTGCTCCTGCTCTGGGGTCATTAATAGCTCCTCGAAATGCTCTGACCATCTAGCCAATATTTCGTCATGATTGCTTAATATCTCCCCACTTTTATTTTTGCACATTGTCACTCTAGGCTTAAATTCTTTCCTTTGTTGGTTTATGCTTTTGTAGAAGTTTCTTGCATCATTTAAACTTTTTTAGTAATTTTTTTTTTTTAGTATTTTTTTTAAATAAATCGGTACAAATATGGGCAGTGGAAAGCGCTTATCACGTGAAGAAATCGAGCGAATCAAAACGTTGAAAGAAGAAGGGTACTCTAACAGGCAAATCGCCCTTAGATTGGGTAGAAGCCCCCGAGTCATCAATAACTTGCTTAAGGACATCAAAAATTACGGTAGGAAGCCGATACCAGGGTGTCCAAGGGCCACAACAGAGAGAGAAAGGAGTAGGATCCTGCGAACCGCGTCAAATTCATCCATGACTGCCAGGGAAATTGGAGCTGAAGTCGGAGTAAATGTAAGTTTACGCACTGTGCAGTGGATTTTGAAGCGCTCACCAGTTCTACAACGTGGCCGACTCAAGAAAAAGCCGCTATTATTACCTAGACACAAGGAACAACGCTTGGAATTCGCTCGCGCTCACATGGCCTAGAAAGACGAGTGGAACCAAGTTATCTTTTCAGACGAAAAACGGTTGTCTTGATGGACTGGACGGATACGCATATTATTTCCATGATTTACGGAAGGAAGAGAGGTTTTTGACTCGACATCACCGCCGGGAAGGAGGAATAATGATATGGGGAGCCATTTCAGTTAGAGGACCAGTGGAGCTCAAATTCATCGAGGGAACTCAGACAGCAGTACGTTACCGGGACATGTTAGAAGAGGTTAAGCCGTTGGTGGAAGAAATAATGAAGGTCAACCATGGATTTTGCAACAAGACCATGCAGCAGTTCACACCGCTAGGGTGGTTCGGGAGTGATTTAGGGCCAATAACGTGGTGGAACTGGAGTGGCCATCGGTGTCTCCAGACCTAAACATTATAGAGAACCTATGGGGCTTGCTCACGAGGAGAGTCTACCGCTCTGGACAACAATATGGGACTATCACAGAACTGAAGACTGCAATAAGGACAGCGTGGGATGAAATTCCATTAGATTTATTACAAAACTTGTACAGTAGTATAGGAAATAGAATTTATCAAGTAATATTAAACCGGGGAGGCATACCAAATATTAATAAATGGAATTTAAAGTTAAAATTATTCTTTCTTTTATTTTTCTTATCTTCCCTTGCTTAATTTTCAAAATAGTTCCCAAAATTGAAGGTGAGGTCAAACTTTTGTCGCGTCGTTTTTATCCCATTTTTTACAAAATTTTCATTATTTCTTAGAACAGTTAATAAAAGTAGGTCACCAAATCATGAGTATCTCATAAAATCAACCCGGAATTCTATAAAAATAATTACATTGCGGTCAGTACACCCCACCTTACCTGCTTCTTATTTTTCTACCTGGGGTCAAACTTTTGTCGCGGAGTGTATTTTAATAAGAATAAGACCAGAAGAAGTGTTTTAGAGGAATTTAGTTTATTAACTATTGATATACATGATGCTGTTATGACACTTGCTTGTTTTCCGTCTGAATTTCCAAATTTTAAGTATCGTGTAAGCGAAAGAAAAAATCACTTGGAAATTTTACATAAGAGTGAAAGAGTAAACTATGCTTCGTATTAAGTTGGAGTGCGCGAAAAGCTCGTCTTAACTGCATGAAATTAAGACGATATAAAATTAAGTACACGAAAAAGAATACACAAAACATTCTTTTTCGTGTACTTAATGTGAAATCGTCTTAATTTTTGACATAAATCATATGTTGAAACATTAAATTCATGTTTGTTCAAATGGAAATGGTTACAAATTTAGAAACATTAGCTTTATTATCAGCAAATCAATGTTTATTAGCTTGTTTGTTTATATTTAACAAAAACAAAAATAAATCAAAAAAATTGTTCTCTGCTAAATGGCTTTTACGGCGTTGACAGTGAAGGTTTTACCAATAAACTACTGTTGAGATAAATACTGGATGAGGACACTCGTTTATTCAAAACTGTATTGAGGATGACTCCAATTCAATTTCAAACAATTTTGGAAAAAGTCGCTCCTTTTATTCAGAAGCAGGATACAACCTTCAGGAAAAGTATAAGTCCTGCAGAAATATTGCAAGTAACTTTGATATATTTGGCAACGGGTATAATTATGCAAAATACGGTGGTTTACTTTTTGGTTACTAAAACGCAAAAATAACAGTCAACCAACTGCACGAAAAAGGAATGAACTTGTCACTCTCTAACGCAAATATCTCTTTCATCCATTGCTTAAATTCGTGCACTTAGGATTTAGATTTTAAGTTGAAAAAAAAGTAAGTGTCATAAAAGCATGATCAATGGCTCCAAAGCAATGCGTGTGAAAAAGTCACAGTTTTATGTTTGTACGCTTTTCAGCAAATTTGTTTATTACTTCCTTAGCCGTTACGTCCGTTTCCCTATGAATTCTCAAAAGAGAAGGGTCTGTTTAATGCAAATACCTGAAATATGATAAATAGGTATGTTTGAAATAAAAACGCTGACGTGGCAGTTAACATTCAGACTTTATTGAGTTATGCCCTTAAATTATTACACACTTCACTTATCTAATATTTAATATTAAAAATAATTGTCACTAATACACTTAGTATTTTAACTTAACGAAAAATGATGTGTCCCTCGTCGAATACCTGAAAGGATGCAAGCATATAGTGTCAACGATTACCAGGATATGGCATGTATCAACACTTATTACTTGCAATAAATTTGATTAAATTGAATACCCAGCACCAAGCATATAAATATCCAATTACCAGAGTTTGGCATATGTCGGATCGTATTACTTGGCTTACCTCTTGGAACTTTCTGACGAACAGAGAGGCTGACTGCTTCTGAGCTCGGGTTTATATAGGCCGAGTTCAACGGTTTTTCTTGTTTGAACTGCATTTTCGTCCTTTGCGATAATTGGGAAATTTTTAGGGAAATTATTTTTTACTTATAAATTCTTTAATAACTCCATATTATTGCCTTGTTTGGCTTTCGATATTTTTTCTAATATTTTATTCATTCTATTTTCAATATTTCTCACTATTTTCTATCATTCCTTTTAATATTTTATCAATATTTTATTCTGTACTAAAAATTTCCCTTTGGGATATTTAATTAAATTGCTGCACTATCAACGGATAAATTTTAAATTCCTACTATTATCTCTTTCCTTTTTTTTATCCTGTTTAATATCCTTTTCCCTCTCATTGTCCTTATGGTAAAATATATTTTTTAAAGTATCTTTTTTCCCATAAATCATTTCGATTTTCGGGCAACACCATTAAATTCCTCATCGAAAATTACATCGATTTGATATCCCATATGTTTTGAGTCGATGTTATTTTGACGTTTCTCGGCGCGTTAAAGTTCGCGAGTTCGCGCAATAGTTTTCGCGTTTTTTACCTGTTTTGTGTTGATCACAGGTAATCTCAGTGTTTGTAGTTTGTGTAGTTATGCATGTTTCATGTTTTTTGTGATATTTTGGTGGTCGGTGTCATGAAATTCGCGTGGATTTCGCTATTTTAGGTTTCGTGTTTACACCTGTCAGCGGGTGTTTTTGAAGTCCCTTTTTCACCTGGGGCTTCAATTTAAATAAATTATTTGGTGAAAAAAGTGGTCTTTACCACTTATTTAATAAATCTATTAAGTTACTTGTGTTCCATTTGTGTTATTTTGTCTTATTTTTATGTTGACTTGATTTTTAGTGTTGTTGTTGTTGTTTTTTTCTTGTAACTTCATGTTCCTTGTTTATGTATTTATTTGTAATGTTTTTCATGTACATTCAGTATAATTTATTCATTTTGACTTAATTTTTTATTATATATTTCATTTTCGTTTTATTTTTTTTTTTTTTTTTTTTTTTTTGGTTTTTAATTCATTTTTTTTATATTTCAGTTTTGAGTTACAGGTACGTATACATGTATCATGTTTTTATTATTCAAGACATAAATTAATTCTTTTTCTTTTTAGGTTTCTATATTGCATAATAAAAATAACTGTATACATATGTACATTGCTTAAAAATAAATATTGATTAGCTTTTTTGGTGAGTTTTTTTTTCTCTTTTTTTATTTTTGACAATATTTAGCGCCTTGGGGCTAAACATTCTCCCCCCTGTTGAACGGTTACGTTCAAGGGAGGTTTTTGTTTGCTGATTCCACGCTTATGGTGGTGGTGGAATACGATTCGCCCGTCTGCCTTATCCTGCACCCTGACCTGGAACTTGTTGGGTAGGTTGATTGTGTGCTCCTTCTTTTTGGTAAGTTGGATTTTTGGAAAATTTATTTTTTGCAGGAGGTGTTTTGGCAGGAATAAGTCTGCTCCCTCTCGTGTGATGAACCGCTGAAAATCGTTGTCGCGTCGCATCTCTAACTCCTTGAGGGTGGTCGTTGGGCGTAGCATTTCCAACTGATGGATTTCCCGGCCGTTGATTATAACTGGTTCCTGCAGTTTGGGCCGTGTGATGGTCTGGTTTCGATATGGTGTTGAGGCTGCGACCTTGGTGGATTCCTCTGATGCCGTCCTGGTGAGGTCGATGATGACCGTTTTCGTCGCTGGTTGGTCAGTGGCTGAATTTACTGACGTCTCAACTGTAGCTGGTTCCCTGGTGCTTGGTGTAGCTATAGCTGCTATTTTGGACGTGGGGATCCGCTTCGGTGCCGTACGGATACGGATTTCTGGTCCACAGGGCATCACTTCGAAATTCCTCCTTGGAACCGGTTTTTGGGGTACACTCCAATAATTATTCGGCTGTGTCTTCCTAGATTTTGCTGCTCTAGGAGGAGTCGGTTTTGCTCTTGGGACGTTGACCCTTTCGTTACCCTTTGGTACTTGTTGCTGCTGACATCTGGTTGGTGTGGATGCCTTGAGTGGCTCATCGCGTTTAGATGGTGGTTCGGATGAATCGGCAGCTCCACCTTTTCGCTTCTGACCGGCATCTATACTGGCCAGCGTTTCGAACTCCGCCTCTATATCGAAGTCGATTTCTAAGAAGGGACTTCCTGGGGGGCTACCACCACTTGGGTATAGCCAGCTGTCTTCAACGGCTGCTAAGTCGGCTTCCGTGTAGTCGAATTGGTTGTTTGACATCTTGGTGACGCTTTTGGTTGAATATCTGGAATAACTAAATACTGGTTAGATAGTGTATGTTGGGAACAGGGATAAGGAGAATCACGATACAAACATTTAACAAGACGACACAAGAATCGTTGTCTCATTAAAGAGACGGTAATTCTGATGTATTCTTGGGTGGCTCGATTGGTAGGCGGCAAATTTTGGTGATTGGCCGCTGGAATGTATTGTGGCTTGTCCTCACTTGCACGACGCGAATCAATCCGTCTCTTCCTGGGAATACTGCTTCGATGGTCCCAAGAGGCCAGTTTGTTGGTGACGTATTTTCGTGTTTTATGAGTACTATGTCCCCGATTTGCACTGGAGGTTATTCCTTTTGCCATTTTGGCCTATGCTGTAACTGGTGTAGATAGGCTTTAGTCCATTCTCTCCAAAATTGTTTGACCATAAGCTGGATGTAGTTCCAACGTTGTGGCAGTGATGTAGACTCAAGCGCGTCTCGTGATTCGGGAAAGGTATTCAGGGCTTGCCCAATCAAAAAATGTCCCGGGGTGAGAATAAGAGTATCTTCTGGATCATTACGGACGTAGCACAGAGGGCGAGAGTTCAAACACGCTTCTATTTGTATGAGTAGGGTGGTATACTCTTCAAAGGTGAGTATAGCATTCCTTACTGTCCGGTACAAATGGTGCTTGATGGATTTTACGCTCGCTTCCCAGATACCTCCAAAATGTGGTGCCCCTGGTGGATTGAAATGCCACGTAATTCTTCGTGATGCGCAATCGCGGGCTGCTTCGGTAGTCGCTTCCTTGAGGGCTTGTTTCATGTCCTTGTCCAACGTAGATTTCGCACCGATGAAATTGGAACCGCAGTCGGAAAATATATCTGTACACAATCCTCGTCGGGCTGTAAACCTCCGTAGTGCGGCAAGAAATGCTGATGAAGATAAATTGGACACCAACTCGATGTGGATCGCCTTGGTGCTAAGACATACGAACACACAGATGTAGGCCTTCTGCAGCTTGGCGTTCCTAATTCTAGATGCCTTGATTGTTATTGGGCCGGCGTAGTCAATACCAACACTAGTAAATGGTTTACTGATGTTGACTCTTGGTGTTGGTAGTTGTCCCATTAATTGTGTCATCGTTTCTCCCTTTTGTTTGGCGCAGATGACACATTTGTGTATACGAGTCGTGATGCATCGTCTTGCATTGAGGATCCAGTATTTTTGCCGGCTCGTGCTCAATACCAGTGATGTTCCACCATGTAACGTGTCTAGATGTATCTTATCAATTAGCAAATGGGTTATGGAATGTTCCTGTGGCAAAATGATGGGATGTTTTGTATTATATGGAATTGATGCATTCTGTAGCCTTCCTCCTACTCGAATTAGCTGCTGCTCGTCCAAGAATGGATTTAGTTTCAGTAGTCGACTATTCTTTGCCAGTGGTTTGCTGTTTAGTAAATTGGTGAATTCTTCTGGGAAAGCTGTCTGTTGTACGATTCTCCAAATGGTGTTCTCTGCTTGTTGCCACTCCCCAACGGACATGTGTTTCGTTCGTTTGACATTGGGGTTTTGACAATTATACTTAAATCGCAAGATAAGTGCTATTACATGCGTTAGTCGTGTTAGCGATGAGTAGCGTTCGAATAATTGATTTTCAAGATGGGTGACACAGCTCAGTACGGTTGGTTTCCTTGCTTCAAGCTCGGTTTGTTCTTTTATGTCATGAAACTTTGGCCAGTGTGTTTCGGATTTGGTGAGCCAGGTTGGTCCATGCCACCACAGCTGATTGTTCAGCAAGTTTGATGCTGGAATACCTCGGGACGCCAAATCCGCTGGATTGTCCTTTGTTGGAATATGTTTCCACTGATTATAGCGTATCACTTCTTGGACTTCCACCACACGATTAGCAACGTAAGTTTTCCATTTGGCTGGATGTTCCTTTACCCACTGTAGTGTTATTGTTGAATCTGTCCAGGCAAATACGGGAAGCTGTTGGAGCTGCATATCCTCGATAGTGCATTTGAGAAGTCTAGCCAAAATCACTGCTCCGTTTAATTCCAACCGAGGTATGGTTGTCGGCTTGATGGGAGCTACCTTTGTTTTAGAAGTAAGTAACGTCGATACGATTTCTCCGTTGTCCTTTTGCACTCTTAAATACAGCACCGCCGCATACGCCTTTGCGGAGGCATCGCAAAATCCATGTATTTGTGCATCAGTCGTCGTTGAGTAATTGATCCATCGGGGAATCTGTAGTGCTTCTAGATTGTTCAGCTCTCGTTTGAATGTTTCCCACTCGGTTTCGATGTGCGTGGACACTCTTTCGTCCCATGAGCATCCGGTTATCCATAATGTTTGCATCAAGACCTTAGCAGTAATTATGACCGGGGATAGCCATCCTAAAGGATCATACAACGACGCTATGCCAGAGAGGATATTACGTTTGGTAGGAATATCGTGATTGCGCAATGGTGTGACGCTGAACGTAAAATGGTCTGGTCCAGGATGCCAACGTATTCCGAGTGTTTTCACTGTTTGGTCTTCTGTAGAATGCAATGATGTTTTTAGCTCACGATGTTCTATTGGTAGGTCTTCTAATAATGCTTGGTCATTGCTGGCCCATTTGCGGAGATTGAATCCACCTGCTTTAGTTATAGCCATTAATTCCTTCTGTAGTCCTTTTGCCTCTTGGATATCATCTGCTCCAGTTAACAGGTCGTCGACGTAGAAGCTTGTGTACAATGCTTTGGAGGCAGCAGGCCAGGTTTTTTTCTCGTCCTCAGCTAGTTGTTGAAGGGTTCGTATGGCTAAGTAGGGAGCACTTGATGTACCAAACGTTACCGTTTTCAATTTGTAGTCCTGCCATTGCATAGTCTGAGGATGTCGCCAAATTATCCTTTGAAAGGTGTGATGCTTTGGATGGATCTCTATCATGCGATACATTTTCTCTATGTCTGCATTCATCGCAATTTTATACTTCCTCCAATTCAGCAGTGTGGCAAAGAGCTTGGGTTGTAGAGTTGGCCCTGTTAACAGATGGTCATTAAGTGACTTACCATTGCTAGTTTTAGCCGAAGCATCGAAGACCACTCTTAGTTTGGTGGTCGTGCTTTCTTTGAATACTGCATGATGCGGTATGTAATACTGCTCTTCCGACTCTTTGGGGGGATTTGTTGCTTCCATGTGTCCAAGCTCGATGTATTCATCCATACACTTACTGTAGTCTTCCTTGAGCTGGGGATTCTTTGCAAACTGTCGTTGTAGTGATGCAAATCTTTGTACTGCCTGTGGTCTTGATTGGCCAAGCGTGGGTGACTGGTTGTCTATAAATGGCAACGTGACTTGGTACCTTCCTGTAGGGGTTCGTTTATGTGTTGTTTCGAAGATTTGTTGACAAAGTTCTTCGTCCTGTGTGAAGATTGGTTTTGCTGGAATTTCTTCGATGTTCCAGAAACGTGTGAGTAGCTCGCTTATATCCGGATCTGTTGATCTGGCCGTAAATGCGGAGACTCGCTCGGTGTATTTGTTCTTTGTTGGTCCTATAATGATCCATCCAAAGAGAGTGTTGATGCCTATTGGAGCTGTCTTCGGTCCACGTCGGATTCCATCCTGTACTATTTCTGCAAAGGTTGTTGCTCCTAAAAGTGCATCGATCCGTCCTGGTTTCCAGAATGTTGGATCTGCCAATTGCAAGTTGTTGAGGTGCTTCCATTCCTCCTTGCAAACTACCCTTGTTGGTAGATGATCGGTGATTTGATTCAGAACCATAAAGTCAACTGCCACTGAGTCTGCAGTAGAGACACGTGAATTGAGAATAAGGTTGACTTGACGGTGAGCTGTTGCTGCTTGGCTATTGTTTAAGCCTGTAATCGTGACCGAGGTATTTGTTGTTGTGGCATTTAGCTGTTTGCATGCTGCCTCTGTGATGAATGAAGATTCCGATCCGGGATCAATCAGGCATCTCAGTGTTTTTGATTCGCCATGCTCGGCATGAGCAATGACCAATGCGGTTGATAGCAACGCACGATGATTTTTCATTGCTAGAAAATTTTGTGTGTTGTGAGTTCCTTCAGCGCTGTCGGCTGCGTGTGACTTTGTGCACGTGGAATGTGTAGTTGGAGAAGTTTCTCCCTGGTGAAGATGTTCTTCAGTTGATCGAGTTGATCCATGCTCTCTGTTTTTGTTGTCTTCGTGTAGGGTTGTGTGATGTTTCTGTTGACATCTGCGACATCTGTATTTGCTGGTACAATTATTTGTCGTATGCTGGCTTGATAGGCAGTTCAGGCATCTACCGGTGGTTTGCATGAGTTTACGTCTGGCGTCGCTATTCATTGCTTGGTATCGTTTGCATGAGTGAACATAATGTTTTTGGTGACATACTGGACAGCAGGACTGCTTCATGGCATGATGTGTATGCGTGATTCTTTGTGTAGCGGTTGATTTTGGATGGGTTGAGGGTTTAGAAACAATTGCGTCTGCGATTGATTCCAGTACCCTCAGCCTTGTATTCAAAAATTCACGAAACATGGAGAGGCTTGGGAGAGTTTGAGTTGCTCCTAGTTCCTCCTCCCATAGTCGTAACGTAGCAAAGGGAAGCTTCTGTACCAGTAAGTATATCACAATTGCATCCCAAGATGATGTATCGACGTCCAGATTCTTCAATTGCTGCAAACATTCAGATGTAGTTTCAATTAACTCCTTCATACCCTTAAATGTTTCAGTAGATAATTTGGGTATGTTGAAGAAAGTCTTCAATTGATGATTCACTAGCATCCTTTTATTCTCGTACCGTTCCTTTAATTTTGCCCATGCTGGAAGATAATCTTGATTGGTCGTAGGTATATGCCTTAGCATCGTTTGTGCTTCTCCAACCAAACATTCCTTCAGATAGTGTAACTTTTGGACTGAAGAAAGTCTGGGGTTGCTGTGAACCAAAGAGACGAACACGTCATGAAATGATCGCCACAAATCATAATCTCCATTATATTTTGGTAGACTAATCCTTGGCAATTGTATTTCATGTGGAGCTGTTGTTGCAGAAATAGCTGGAGCGACTGATGGAGCTGGTGTACCACTGATTTGACATTTTTCTAACCCGTCCATTAGATCTCCTAGATAGTCGAAATATTTACTTTCTGCGGCGCTGTATAGGTCGAGCGTAAAATATTCGGCTGACATATCTGAGGCTTCTTCCTGTGCGGCTGCTTTATCTAATGCTACGTCGTTCCTCTGAAACTCTTCCCAGATCTCTTTCAGCCCGGCGATCCTTGATTTGTAGAATCCTAGGGTACGTTTGGCAATTGCAGTCTTCTTGGCATTTTCTATGTATTTGTCCAGGCGAGCCTTTAGGTGGTTTTGCACTTGGCACAAATCTTGTAGAGACGCCATCTTTAATGAAGTTGAATAATTTTATGACAAACACTTGTAACTAATAAAATCTGAATGTGCTGAACACGTGTTCCTGGATGGAACCACCAAAATGTTTAATGCAAATACCTGAAATATGATAAATAGGTATGTTTGAAATAAAAACGCTGACGTGGCAGTTAACATTCAGACTTTATTGAGTTATGCCCTTAAATTATTACACACTTCACTTATCTAATATTTAATATTAAAAATAATTGTCACTAATACACTTAGTATTTTAACTTAACGAAAAATGATGTGTCCCTCGTCGAATACCTGAAAGGATGCAAGCATATAGTGTCAACGATTACCAGGATATGGCATGTATCAACACTTATTACTTGCAATAAATTTGATTAAATTGAATACCCAGCACCAAGCATATAAATATCCAATTACCAGAGTTTGGCATATGTCGGATCGTATTACTTGGCTTACCTCTTGGAACTTTCTGACGAACAGAGAGGCTGACTGCTTCTGAGCTCGGGTTTATATAGGCCGAGTTCAACGGTTTTTCTTGTTTGAACTGCATTTTCGTCCTTTGCGATAATTGGGAAATTTTTAGGGAAATTATTTTTTACTTATAAATTCTTTAATAACTCCATATTATTGCCTTGTTTGGCTTTCGATATTTTTTCTAATATTTTATTCATTCTATTTTCAATATTTCTCACTATTTTCTATCATTCCTTTTAATATTTTATCAATATTTTATTCTGTACTAAAAATTTCCCTTTGGGATATTTAATTA
The DNA here is from genome assembly GCA_949987705.1 of Thereva unica. Classification (NCBI taxonomy): domain Eukaryota; kingdom Metazoa; phylum Arthropoda; class Insecta; order Diptera; family Therevidae; genus Thereva; species Thereva unica. The sequence continues at coordinate 59,102,958 of OX465281.1, read as the reverse complement.
AATTGCTGCACTATCAACGGATAAATTTTAAATTCCTACTATTATCTCTTTCCTTTTTTTTATCCTGTTTAATATCCTTTTCCCTCTCATTGTCCTTATGGTAAAATATATTTTTTAAAGTATCTTTTTTCCCATAAATCATTTCGATTTTCGGGCAACACCATTAAATTCCTCATCGAAAATTACATCGATTTGATATCCCATATGTTTTGAGTCGATGTTATTTTGACGTTTCTCGGCGCGTTAAAGTTCGCGAGTTCGCGCAATAGTTTTCGCGTTTTTTACCTGTTTTGTGTTGATCACAGGTAATCTCAGTGTTTGTAGTTTGTGTAGTTATGCATGTTTCATGTTTTTTGTGATATTTTGGTGGTCGGTGTCATGAAATTCGCGTGGATTTCGCTATTTTAGGTTTCGTGTTTACACCTGTCAGCGGGTGTTTTTGAAGTCCCTTTTTCACCTGGGGCTTCAATTTAAATAAATTATTTGGTGAAAAAAGTGGTCTTTACCACTTATTTAATAAATCTATTAAGTTACTTGTGTTCCATTTGTGTTATTTTGTCTTATTTTTATGTTGACTTGATTTTTAGTGTTGTTGTTGTTGTTTTTTTCTTGTAACTTCATGTTCCTTGTTTATGTATTTATTTGTAATGTTTTTCATGTACATTCAGTATAATTTATTCATTTTGACTTAATTTTTTATTATATATTTCATTTTCGTTTTATTTTTTTTTTTTTTTTTTTTTTGGTTTTTAATTCATTTTTTTTATATTTCAGTTTTGAGTTACAGGTACGTATACATGTATCATGTTTTTATTATTCAAGACATAAATTAATTCTTTTTCTTTTTAGGTTTCTATATTGCATAATAAAAATAACTGTATACATATGTACATTGCTTAAAAATAAATATTGATTAGCTTTTTTGGTGAGTTTTTTTTCTCTTTTTTTATTTTTGACAATATTTAGCGCCTTGGGGCTAAACATTCTCCCCCCTGTTGAACGGTTACGTTCAAGGGAGGTTTTTGTTTGCTGATTCCACGCTTATGGTGGTGGTGGAATACGATTCGCCCGTCTGCCTTATCCTGCACCCTGACCTGGAACTTGTTGGGTAGGTTGATTGTGTGCTCCTTCTTTTTGGTAAGTTGGATTTTTGGAAAATTTATTTTTTGCAGGAGGTGTTTTGGCAGGAATAAGTCTGCTCCCTCTCGTGTGATGAACCGCTGAAAATCGTTGTCGCGTCGCATCTCTAACTCCTTGAGGGTGGTCGTTGGGCGTAGCATTTCCAACTGATGGATTTCCCGGCCGTTGATTATAACTGGTTCCTGCAGTTTGGGCCGTGTGATGGTCTGGTTTCGATATGGTGTTGAGGCTGCGACCTTGGTGGATTCCTCTGATGCCGTCCTGGTGAGGTCGATGATGACCGTTTTCGTCGCTGGTTGGTCAGTGGCTGAATTTACTGACGTCTCAACTGTAGCTGGTTCCCTGGTGCTTGGTGTAGCTATAGCTGCTATTTTGGACGTGGGGATCCGCTTCGGTGCCGTACGGATACGGATTTCTGGTCCACAGGGCATCACTTCGAAATTCCTCCTTGGAACCGGTTTTTGGGGTACACTCCAATAATTATTCGGCTGTGTCTTCCTAGATTTTGCTGCTCTAGGAGGAGTCGGTTTTGCTCTTGGGACGTTGACCCTTTCGTTACCCTTTGGTACTTGTTGCTGCTGACATCTGGTTGGTGTGGATGCCTTGAGTGGCTCATCGCGTTTAGATGGTGGTTCGGATGAATCGGCAGCTCCACCTTTTCGCTTCTGACCGGCATCTATACTGGCCAGCGTTTCGAACTCCGCCTCTATATCGAAGTCGATTTCTAAGAAGGGACTTCCTGGGGGGCTACCACCACTTGGGTATAGCCAGCTGTCTTCAACGGCTGCTAAGTCGGCTTCCGTGTAGTCGAATTGGTTGTTTGACATCTTGGTGACGCTTTTGGTTGAATATCTGGAATAACTAAATACTGGTTAGATAGTGTATGTTGGGAACAGGGATAAGGAGAATCACGATACAAACATTTAACAAGACGACACAAGAATCGTTGTCTCATTAAAGAGACGGTAATTCTGATGTATTCTTGGGTGGCTCGATTGGTAGGCGGCAAATTTTGGTGATTGGCCGCTGGAATGTATTGTGGCTTGTCCTCACTTGCACGACGCGAATCAATCCGTCTCTTCCTGGGAATACTGCTTCGATGGTCCCAAGAGGCCAGTTTGTTGGTGACGTATTTTCGTGTTTTATGAGTACTATGTCCCCGATTTGCACTGGAGGTTATTCCTTTTGCCATTTTGGCCTATGCTGTAACTGGTGTAGATAGGCTTTAGTCCATTCTCTCCAAAATTGTTTGACCATAAGCTGGATGTAGTTCCAACGTTGTGGCAGTGATGTAGACTCAAGCGCGTCTCGTGATTCGGGAAAGGTATTCAGGGCTTGCCCAATCAAAAAATGTCCCGGGGTGAGAATAAGAGTATCTTCTGGATCATTACGGACGTAGCACAGAGGGCGAGAGTTCAAACACGCTTCTATTTGTATGAGTAGGGTGGTATACTCTTCAAAGGTGAGTATAGCATTCCTTACTGTCCGGTACAAATGGTGCTTGATGGATTTTACGCTCGCTTCCCAGATACCTCCAAAATGTGGTGCCCCTGGTGGATTGAAATGCCACGTAATTCTTCGTGATGCGCAATCGCGGGCTGCTTCGGTAGTCGCTTCCTTGAGGGCTTGTTTCATGTCCTTGTCCAACGTAGATTTCGCACCGATGAAATTGGAACCGCAGTCGGAAAATATATCTGTACACAATCCTCGTCGGGCTGTAAACCTCCGTAGTGCGGCAAGAAATGCTGATGAAGATAAATTGGACACCAACTCGATGTGGATCGCCTTGGTGCTAAGACATACGAACACACAGATGTAGGCCTTCTGCAGCTTGGCGTTCCTAATTCTAGATGCCTTGATTGTTATTGGGCCGGCGTAGTCAATACCAACACTAGTAAATGGTTTACTGATGTTGACTCTTGGTGTTGGTAGTTGTCCCATTAATTGTGTCATCGTTTCTCCCTTTTGTTTGGCGCAGATGACACATTTGTGTATACGAGTCGTGATGCATCGTCTTGCATTGAGGATCCAGTATTTTTGCCGGCTCGTGCTCAATACCAGTGATGTTCCACCATGTAACGTGTCTAGATGTATCTTATCAATTAGCAAATGGGTTATGGAATGTTCCTGTGGCAAAATGATGGGATGTTTTGTATTATATGGAATTGATGCATTCTGTAGCCTTCCTCCTACTCGAATTAGCTGCTGCTCGTCCAAGAATGGATTTAGTTTCAGTAGTCGACTATTCTTTGCCAGTGGTTTGCTGTTTAGTAAATTGGTGAATTCTTCTGGGAAAGCTGTCTGTTGTACGATTCTCCAAATGGTGTTCTCTGCTTGTTGCCACTCCCCAACGGACATGTGTTTCGTTCGTTTGACATTGGGGTTTTGACAATTATACTTAAATCGCAAGATAAGTGCTATTACATGCGTTAGTCGTGTTAGCGATGAGTAGCGTTCGAATAATTGATTTTCAAGATGGGTGACACAGCTCAGTACGGTTGGTTTCCTTGCTTCAAGCTCGGTTTGTTCTTTTATGTCATGAAACTTTGGCCAGTGTGTTTCGGATTTGGTGAGCCAGGTTGGTCCATGCCACCACAGCTGATTGTTCAGCAAGTTTGATGCTGGAATACCTCGGGACGCTAAATCCGCTGGATTGTCCTTTGTTGGAATATGTTTCCACTGATTATAGCGTATCACTTCTTGGACTTCCACCACACGATTAGCAACGTAAGTTTTCCATTTGGCTGGATGTTCCTTTACCCACTGTAGTGTTATTGTTGAATCTGTCCAGGCAAATACGGGAAGCTGTTGGAGCTGCATATCCTCGATAGTGCATTTGAGAAGTCTAGCCAAAATCACTGCTCCGTTTAATTCCAACCGAGGTATGGTTGTCGGCTTGATGGGAGCTACCTTTGTTTTAGAAGTAAGTAACGTCGATACGATTTCTCCGTTGTCCTTTTGCACTCTTAAATACAGCACCGCCGCATACGCCTTTGCGGAGGCATCGCAAAATCCATGTATTTGTGCATCAGTCGTCGTTGAGTAATTGATCCATCGGGGAATCTGTAGTGCTTCTAGATTGTTCAGCTCTCGTTTGAATGTTTCCCACTCGGTTTCGATGTGCGTGGACACTCTTTCGTCCCATGAGCATCCGGTTATCCATAATGTTTGCATCAAGACCTTAGCAGTAATTATGACCGGGGATAGCCATCCTAAAGGATCATACAACGACGCTATGCCAGAGAGGATATTACGTTTGGTAGGAATATCGTGATTGCGCAATGGTGTGACGCTGAACGTAAAATGGTCTGGTCCAGGATGCCAACGTATTCCGAGTGTTTTCACTGTTTGGTCTTCTGTAGAATGCAATGATGTTTTTAGCTCACGATGTTCTATTGGTAGGTCTTCTAATAATGCTTGGTCATTGCTGGCCCATTTGCGGAGATTGAATCCACCTGCTTTAGTTATAGCCATTAATTCCTTCTGTAGTCCTTTTGCCTCTTGGATATCATCTGCTCCAGTTAACAGGTCGTCGACGTAGAAGCTTGTGTACAATGCTTTGGAGGCAGCAGGCCAGGTTTTTTTCTCGTCCTCAGCTAGTTGTTGAAGGGTTCGTATGGCTAAGTAGGGAGCACTTGATGTACCAAACGTTACCGTTTTCAATTTGTAGTCCTGCCATTGCATAGTCTGAGGATGTCGCCAAATTATCCTTTGAAAGGTGTGATGCTTTGGATGGATCTCTATCATGCGATACATTTTCTCTATGTCTGCATTCATCGCAATTTTATACTTCCTCCAATTCAGCAGTGTGGCAAAGAGCTTGGGTTGTAGAGTTGGCCCTGTTAACAGATGGTCATTAAGTGACTTACCATTGCTAGTTTTAGCCGAAGCATCGAAGACCACTCTTAGTTTGGTGGTCGTGCTTTCTTTGAATACTGCATGATGCGGTATGTAATACTGCTCTTCCGACTCTTTGGGGGGATTTGTTGCTTCCATGTGTCCAAGCTCGATGTATTCATCCATACACTTACTGTAGTCTTCCTTGAGCTGGGGATTCTTTGCAAACTGTCGTTGTAGTGATGCAAATCTTTGTACTGCCTGTGGTCTTGATTGGCCAAGCGTGGGTGACTGGTTGTCTATAAATGGCAACGTGACTTGGTACCTTCCTGTAGGGGTTCGTTTATGTGTTGTTTCGAAGATTTGTTGACAAAGTTCTTCGTCCTGTGTGAAGATTGGTTTTGCTGGAATTTCTTCGATGTTCCAGAAACGTGTGAGTAGCTCGCTTATATCCGGATCTGTTGATCTGGCCGTAAATGCGGAGACTCGCTCGGTGTATTTGTTCTTTGTTGGTCCTATAATGATCCATCCAAAGAGAGTGTTGATGCCTATTGGAGCTGTCTTCGGTCCACGTCGGATTCCATCCTGTACTATTTCTGCAAAGGTTGTTGCTCCTAAAAGTGCATCGATCCGTCCTGGTTTCCAGAATGTTGGATCTGCCAATTGCAAGTTGTTGAGGTGCTTCCATTCCTCCTTGCAAACTACCCTTGTTGGTAGATGATCGGTGATTTGATTCAGAACCATAAAGTCAACTGCCACTGAGTCTGCAGTAGAGACACGTGAATTGAGAATAAGGTTGACTTGACGGTGAGCTGTTGCTGCTTGGCTATTGTTTAAGCCTGTAATCGTGACCGAGGTATTTGTTGTTGTGGCATTTAGCTGTTTGCATGCTGCCTCTGTGATGAATGAAAATTCCGATCCGGGATCAATCAGGCATCTCAGTGTTTTTGATTCGCCATGCTCGGCATGAGCAATGACCAATGCGGTTGATAGCAACGCACGATGATTTTTCATTGCTAGAAAATTTTGTGTGTTGTGAGTTCCTTCAGCGCTGTCGGCTGCGTGTGACTTTGTGCACGTGGAATGTGTAGTTGGAGAAGTTTCTCCCTGGTGAAGATGTTCTTCAGTTGATCGAGTTGATCCATGCTCTCTGTTTTTGTTGTCTTCGTGTAGGGTTGTGTGATGTTTCTGTTGACATCTGCGACATCTGTATTTGCTGGTACAATTATTTGTCGTATGCTGGCTTGATAGGCAGTTCAGGCATCTACCGGTGGTTTGCATGAGTTTACGTCTGGCGTCGCTATTCATTGCTTGGTATCGTTTGCATGAGTGAACATAATGTTTTTGGTGACATACTGGACAGCAGGACTGCTTCATGGCATGATGTGTATGCGTGATTCTTTGTGTAGCGGTTGATTTTGGATGGGTTGAGGGTTTAGAAACAATTGCGTCTGCGATTGATTCCAGTACCCTCAGCCTTGTATTCAAAAATTCACGAAACATGGAGAGGCTTGGGAGAGTTTGAGTTGCTCCTAGTTCCTCCTCCCATAGTCGTAACGTAGCAAAGGGAAGCTTCTGTACCAGTAAGTATATCACAATTGCATCCCAAGATGATGTATCGACGTCCAGATTCTTCAATTGCTGCAAACATTCAGATGTAGTTTCAATTAACTCCTTCATACCCTTAAATGTTTCAGTAGATAATTTGGGTATGTTGAAGAAAGTCTTCAATTGATGATTCACTAGCATCCTTTTATTCTCGTACCGTTCCTTTAATTTTGCCCATGCTGGAAGATAATCTTGATTGGTCGTAGGTATATGCCTTAGCATCGTTTGTGCTTCTCCAACCAAACATTCCTTCAGATAGTGTAACTTTTGGACTGAAGAAAGTCTGGGGTTGCTGTGAACCAAAGAGACGAACACGTCATGAAATGATCGCCACAAATCATAATCTCCATTATATTTTGGTAGACTAATCCTTGGCAATTGTATTTCATGTGGAGCTGTTGTTGCAGAAATAGCTGGAGCGACTGATGGAGCTGGTGTACCACTGATTTGACATTTTTCTAACCCGTCCATTAGATCTCCTAGATAGTCGAAATATTTACTTTCTGCGGCGCTGTATAGGTCGAGCGTAAAATATTCGGCTGACATATCTGAGGCTTCTTCCTGTGCGGCTGCTTTATCTAATGCTACGTCGTTCCTCTGAAACTCTTCCCAGATCTCTTTCAGCCCGGCGATCCTTGATTTGTAGAATCCTAGGGTACGTTTGGCAATTGCAGTCTTCTTGGCATTTTCTATGTATTTGTCCAGGCGAGCCTTTAGGTGGTTTTGCACTTGGCACAAATCTTGTAGAGACGCCATCTTTAATGAAGTTGAATAATTTTATGACAAACACTTGTAACTAATAAAATCTGAATGTGCTGAACACGTGTTCCTGGATGGAACCACCAAAATGTTTAATGCAAATACCTGAAATATGATAAATAGGTATGTTTGAAATAAAAACGCTGACGTGGCAGTTAACATTCAGACTTTATTGAGTTATGCCCTTAAATTATTACACACTTCACTTATCTAATATTTAATATTAAAAATAATTGTCACTAATACACTTAGTATTTTAACTTAACGAAAAATGATGTGTCCCTCGTCGAATACCTGAAAGGATGCAAGCATATAGTGTCAACGATTACCAGGATATGGCATGTATCAACACTTATTACTTGCAATAAATTTGATTAAATTGAATACCCAGCACCAAGCATATAAATATCCAATTACCAGAGTTTGGCATATGTCGGATCGTATTACTTGGCTTACCTCTTGGAACTTTCTGACGAACAGAGAGGCTGACTGCTTCTGAGCTCGGGTTTATATAGGCCGAGTTCAACGGTTTTTCTTGTTTGAACTGCATTTTCGTCCTTTGCGATAATTGGGAAATTTTTAGGGAAATTATTTTTTACTTATAAATTCTTTAATAACTCCATATTATTGCCTTGTTTGGCTTTCGATATTTTTTCTAATATTTTATTCATTCTATTTTCAATATTTCTCACTATTTTCTATCATTCCTTTTAATATTTTATCAATATTTTATTCTGTACTAAAAATTTCCCTTTGGGATATTTAATTAAATTGCTGCACTATCAACGGATAAATTTTAAATTCCTACTATTATCTCTTTCCTTTTTTTTATCCTGTTTAATATCCTTTTCCCTCTCATTGTCCTTATGGTAAAATATATTTTTTAAAGTATCTTTTTTCCCATAAATCATTTCGATTTTCGGGCAACACCATTAAATTCCTCATCGAAAATTACATCGATTTGATATCCCATATGTTTTGAGTCGATGTTATTTTGACGTTTCTCGGCGCGTTAAAGTTCGCGAGTTCGCGCAATAGTTTTCGCGTTTTTTACCTGTTTTGTGTTGATCACAGGTAATCTCAGTGTTTGTAGTTTGTGTAGTTATGCATGTTTCATGTTTTTTGTGATATTTTGGTGGTCGGTGTCATGAAATTCGCGTGGATTTCGCTATTTTAGGTTTCGTGTTTACACCTGTCAGCGGGTGTTTTTGAAGTCCCTTTTTCACCTGGGGCTTCAATTTAAATTAATTATTTGGTGAAAAAAGTGGTCTTTACCACTTATTTAATAAATCTATTAAGTTACTTGTGTTCCATTTGTGTTATTTTGTCTTATTTTTATGTTGACTTGATTTTTAGTGTTGTTGTTGTTGTTTTTTTCTTGTAACTTCATGTTCCTTGTTTATGTATTTATTTGTAATGTTTTTCATGTACATTCAGTATAATTTATTCATTTTGACTTAATTTTTTATTATATATTTCATTTTCGTTTTATTTTTTTTTTTTTTTTTTTTTTTTGGTTTTTAATTCATTTTTTTTATATTTCAGTTTTGAGTTACAGGTACGTATACATGTATCATGTTTTTATTATTCAAGACATAAATTAATTCTTTTTCTTTTTAGGTTTCTATATTGCATAATAAAAATAACTGTATACATATGTACATTGCTTAAAAATAAATATTGATTAGCTTTTTTGGTGAGTTTTTTTTTCTCTTTTTTTATTTTTGACAATATTTAGCGCCTTGGGGCTAATGCTGTTGTGACACTTGCTTGTTTTCCGTCTGAATTTCCAAATTTTAAGTATCGTGTAAGCGAAAGAAAAAATCACTTGGAAATTTTACATAAGAGTGAAAGAGTAAACTATGCTTCGTATTAAGTTGGAGTGCGCGAAAAGCTCGTCTTAACTGCATGAAATTAAGACGATATAAAATTAAGTACACGAAAAAGAATACACAAAACATTCTTTTTCGTGTACTTAATGTGAAATCGTCTTAATTTTTGACATAAATCATATGTTGAAACATTAAATTCATGTTTGTTCAAATGGAAATGGTTACAAATTTAGAAACATTAGCTTTATTATCAGCAAATCAATGTTTATTAGCTTGTTTGTTTATATTTAACAAAAACAAAAATAAATCAAAAAAATTGTTCTCTGCTAAATGGCTTTTACGGCGTTGACAGTGAAGGTTTTACCAATAAACTACTGTTGAGATAAATACTGGATGAGGACACTCGTTTATTCAAAACTGTATTGAGGATGACTCCAATTCAATTTCAAACAATTTTGGAAAAAGTCGCTCCTTTTATTCAGAAGCAGGATACAACCTTCAGGAAAAGTATAAGTCCTGCAGAAATATTGCAAGTAACTTTGATATATTTGGCAACGGGTATAATTATGCAAAATACGGTGGTTTACTTTTTGGTTACTAAAACGCAAAAATAACAGTCAACCAACTGCACGAAAAAGGAATGAACTTGTCACTCTCTAACGCAAATATCTCTTTCATCCATTGCTTAAATTCGTGCACTTAGGATTTAGATTTTAAGTTGAAAAAAAAGTAAGTGTCATAAAAGCATGATCAATGGCTCCAAAGCAATGCGTGTGAAAAAGTCACAGTTTTATGTTTGTACGCTTTTCAGCAAATTTGTTTATTACTTCCTTAGCCGTTACGTCCGTTTCCCTATGAATTCTCAAAAGAGAAGGGTCTGTTTAATGCAAATACCTGAAATATGATAAATAGGTATGTTTGAAATAAAAACGCTGACGTGGCAGTTAACATTCAGACTTTATTGAGTTATGCCCTTAAATTATTACACACTTCACTTATCTAATATTTAATATTAAAAATAATTGTCACTAATACACTTAGTATTTTAACTTAACGAAAAATGATGTGTCCCTCGTCGAATACCTGAAAGGATGCAAGCATATAGTGTCAACGATTACCAGGATATGGCATGTATCAACACTTATTACTTGCAATAAATTTGATTAAATTGAATACCCAGCACCAAGCATATAAATATCCAATTACCAGAGTTTGGCATATGTCGGATCGTATTACTTGGCTTACCTCTTGGAACTTTCTGACGAACAGAGAGGCTGACTGCTTCTGAGCTCGGGTTTATATAGGCCGAGTTCAACGGTTTTTCTTGTTTGAACTGCATTTTCGTCCTTTGCGATAATTGGGAAATTTTTAGGGAAATTATTTTTTACTTATAAATTCTTTAATAACTCCATATTATTGCCTTGTTTGGCTTTCGATATTTTTTCTAATATTTTATTCATTCTATTTTCAATATTTCTCACTATTTTCTATCATTCCTTTTAATATTTTATCAATATTTTATTCTGTACTAAAAATTTCCCTTTGGGATATTTAATTAAATTGCTGCACTATCAACGGATAAATTTTAAATTCCTACTATTATCTCTTTCCTTTTTTTTATCCTGTTTAATATCCTTTTCCCTCTCATTGTCCTTATGGTAAAATATATTTTTTAAAGTATCTTTTTTCCCATAAATCATTTCGATTTTCGGGCAACACCATTAAATTCCTCATCGAAAATTACATCGATTTGATATCCCATATGTTTTGAGTCGATGTTATTTTGACGTTTCTCGGCGCGTTAAAGTTCGCGAGTTCGCGCAATAGTTTTCGCGTTTTTTACCTGTTTTGTGTTGATCACAGGTAATCTCAGTGTTTGTAGTTTGTGTAGTTATGCATGTTTCATGTTTTTTGTGATATTTTGGTGGTCGGTGTCATGAAATTCGCGTGGATTTCGCTATTTTAGGTTTCGTGTTTACACCTGTCAGCGGGTGTTTTTGAAGTCCCTTTTTCACCTGGGGCTTCAATTTAAATTAATTATTTGGTGAAAAAAGTGGTCTTTACCACTTATTTAATAAATCTATTAAGTTACTTGTGTTCCATTTGTGTTATTTTGTCTTATTTTTATGTTGACTTGATTTTTAGTGTTGTTGTTGTTGTTTTTTTCTTGTAACTTCATGTTCCTTGTTAATGTATTTATTTGTAATGTTTTTCATGTACATTCAGTATAATTTATTCATTTTGACTTAATTTTTTATTATATATTTCATTTTCGTTTTATTTTTTTTTTTTTTTTTTTTTTGGTTTTTAATTCATTTTTTTTATATTTCAGTTTTGAGTTACAGGTACGTATACATGTATCATGTTTTTATTATTCAAGACATAAATTAATTCTTTTTCTTTTTAGGTTTCTATATTGCATAATAAAAATAACTGTATACATATGTACATTGCTTAAAAATAAATATTGATTAGCTTTTTTGGTGAGTTTTTTTTTCTCTTTTTTTATTTTTGACAATATTTAGCGCCTTGGGGCTAAACATTCTCCCCCCTGTTGAACGGTTACGTTCAAGGGAGGTTTTTGTTTGCTGATTCCACGCTTATGGTGGTGGTGGAATACGATTCGCCCGTCTGCCTTATCCTGCACCCTGACCTGGAACTTGTTGGGTAGGTTGATTGTGTGCTCCTTCTTTTTGGTAAGTTGGATTTTTGGAAAATTTATTTTTTGCAGGAGGTGTTTTGGCAGGAATAAGTCTGCTCCCTCTCGTGTGATGAACCGCTGAAAATCGTTGTCGCGTCGCATCTCTAACTCCTTGAGGGTGGTCGTTGGGCGTAGCATTTCCAACTGATGGATTTCCCGGCCGTTGATTATAACTGGTTCCTGCAGTTTGGGCCGTGTGATGGTCTGGTTTCGATATGGTGTTGAGGCTGCGACCTTGGTGGATTCCTCTGATGCCGTCCTGGTGAGGTCGATGATGACCGTTTTCGTCGCTGGTTGGTCAGTGGCTGAATTTACTGACGTCTCAACTGTAGCTGGTTCCCTGGTGCTTGGTGTAGCTATAGCTGCTATTTTGGACGTGGGGATCCGCTTCGGTGCCGTACGGATACGGATTTCTGGTCCACAGGGCATCACTTCGAAATTCCTCCTTGGAACCGGTTTTTGGGGTACACTCCAATAATTATTCGGCTGTGTCTTCCTAGATTTTGCTGCTCTAGGAGGAGTCGGTTTTGCTCTTGGGACGTTGACCCTTTCGTTACCCTTTGGTACTTGTTGCTGCTGACATCTGGTTGGTGTGGATGCCTTGAGTGGCTCATCGCGTTTAGATGGTGGTTCGGATGAATCGGCAGCTCCACCTTTTCGCTTCTGACCGGCATCTATACTGGCCAGCGTTTCGAACTCCGCCTCTATATCGAAGTCGATTTCTAAGAAGGGACTTCCTGGGGGGCTACCACCACTTGGGTATAGCCAGCTGTCTTCAACGGCTGCTAAGTCGGCTTCCGTGTAGTCGAATTGGTTGTTTGACATCTTGGTGACGCTTTTGGTTGAATATCTGGAATAACTAAATACTGGTTAGATAGTGTATGTTGGGAACAGGGATAAGGAGAATCACGATACAAACATTTAACAAGACGACACAAGAATCGTTGTCTCATTAAAGAGACGGTAATTCTGATGTATTCTTGGGTGGCTCGATTGGTAGGCGGCAAATTTTGGTGATTGGCCGCTGGAATGTATTGTGGCTTGTCCTCACTTGCACGACGCGAATCAATCCGTCTCTTCCTGGGAATACTGCTTCGATGGTCCCAAGAGGCCAGTTTGTTGGTGACGTATTTTCGTGTTTTATGAGTACTATGTCCCCGATTTGCACTGGAGGTTATTCCTTTTGCCATTTTGGCCTATGCTGTAACTGGTGTAGATAGGCTTTAGTCCATTCTCTCCAAAATTGTTTGACCATAAGCTGGATGTAGTTCCAACGTTGTGGCAGTGATGTAGACTCAAGCGCGTCTCGTGATTCGGGAAAGGTATTCAGGGCTTGCCCAATCAAAAAATGTCCCGGGGTGAGAATAAGAGTATCTTCTGGATCATTACGGACGTAGCACAGAGGGCGAGAGTTCAAACACGCTTCTATTTGTATGAGTAGGGTGGTATACTCTTCAAAGGTGAGTATAGCATTCCTTACTGTCCGGTACAAATGGTGCTTGATGGATTTTACGCTCGCTTCCCAGATACCTCCAAAATGTGGTGCCCCTGGTGGATTGAAATGCCACGTAATTCTTCGTGATGCGCAATCGCGGGCTGCTTCGGTAGTCGCTTCCTTGAGGGCTTGTTTCATGTCCTTGTCCAACGTAGATTTCGCACCGATGAAATTGGAACCGCAGTCGGAAAATATATCTGTACACAATCCTCGTCGGGCTGTAAACCTCCGTAGTGCGGCAAGAAATGCTGATGAAGATAAATTGGACACCAACTCGATGTGGATCGCCTTGGTGCTAAGACATACGAACACACAGATGTAGGCCTTCTGCAGCTTGGCGTTCCTAATTCTAGATGCCTTGATTGTTATTGGGCCGGCGTAGTCAATACCAACACTAGTAAATGGTTTACTGATGTTGACTCTTGGTGTTGGTAGTTGTCCCATTAATTGTGTCATCGTTTCTCCCTTTTGTTTGGCGCAGATGACACATTTGTGTATACGAGTCGTGATGCATCGTCTTGCATTGAGGATCCAGTATTTTTGCCGGCTCGTGCTCAATACCAGTGATGTTCCACCATGTAACGTGTCTAGATGTATCTTATCAATTAGCAAATGGGTTATGGAATGTTCCTGTGGCAAAATGATGGGATGTTTTGTATTATATGGAATTGATGCATTCTGTAGCCTTCCTCCTACTCGAATTAGCTGCTGCTCGTCCAAGAATGGATTTAGTTTCAGTAGTCGACTATTCTTTGCCAGTGGTTTGCTGTTTAGTAAATTGGTGAATTCTTCTGGGAAAGCTGTCTGTTGTACGATTCTCCAAATGGTGTTCTCTGCTTGTTGCCACTCCCCAACGGACATGTGTTTCGTTCGTTTGACATTGGGGTTTTGACAATTATACTTAAATCGCAAGATAAGTGCTATTACATGCGTTAGTCGTGTTAGCGATGAGTAATAATTGATTTTCAAGATGGGTGACACAGCTCAGTACGGTTGGTTTCCTTGCTTCAAGCTCGGTTTGTTCTTTTATGTCATGAAACTTTGGCCAGTGTGTTTCGGATTTGGTGAGCCAGGTTGGTCCATGCCACCACAGCTGATTGTTCAGCAAGTTTGATGCTGGAATACCTCGGGACGCCAAATCCGCTGGATTGTCCTTTGTTGGAATATGTTTCCACTGATTATAGCGTATCACTTCTTGGACTTCCACCACACGATTAGCAACGTAAGTTTTCCATTTGGCTGGATGTTCCTTTACCCACTGTAGTGTTATTGTTGAATCTGTCCAGGCAAATACGGGAAGCTGTTGGAGCTGCATATCCTCGATAGTGCATTTGAGAAGTCTAGCCAAAATCACTGCTCCGTTTAATTCCAACCGAGGTATGGTTGTCGGCTTGATGGGAGCTACCTTTGTTTTAGAAGTAAGTAACGTCGATACGATTTCTCCGTTGTCCTTTTGCACTCTTAAATACAGCACCGCCGCATACGCCTTTGCGGAGGCATCGCAAAATCCATGTATTTGTGCATCAGTCGTCGTTGAGTAATTGATCCATCGGGGAATCTGTAGTGCTTCTAGATTGTTCAGCTCTCGTTTGAATGTTTCCCACTCGGTTTCGATGTGCGTGGACACTCTTTCGTCCCATGAGCATCCGGTTATCCATAATGTTTGCATCAAGACCTTAGCAGTAATTATGACCGGGGATAGCCATCCTAAAGGATCATACAACGACGCTATGCCAGAGAGGATATTACGTTTGGTAGGAATATCGTGATTGCGCAATGGTGTGACGCTGAACGTAAAATGGTCTGGTCCAGGATGCCAACGTATTCCGAGTGTTTTCACTGTTTGGTCTTCTGTAGAATGCAATGATGTTTTTAGCTCACGATGTTCTATTGGTAGGTCTTCTAATAATGCTTGGTCATTGCTGGCCCATTTGCGGAGATTGAATCCACCTGCTTTAGTTATAGCCATTAATTCCTTCTGTAGTCCTTTTGCCTCTTGGATATCATCTGCTCCAGTTAACAGGTCGTCGACGTAGAAGCTTGTGTACAATGCTTTGGAGGCAGCAGGCCAGGTTTTTTTCTCGTCCTCAGCTAGTTGTTGAAGGGTTCGTATGGCTAAGTAGGGAGCACTTGATGTACCAAACGTTACCGTTTTCAATTTGTAGTCCTGCCATTGCATAGTCTGAGGATGTCGCCAAATTATCCTTTGAAAGGTGTGATGCTTTGGATGGATCTCTATCATGCGATACATTTTCTCTATGTCTGCATTCATCGCAATTTTATACTTCCTCCAATTCAGCAGTGTGGCAAAGAGCTTGGGTTGTAGAGTTGGCCCTGTTAACAGATGGTCATTAAGTGACTTACCATTGCTAGTTTTAGCCGAAGCATCGAAGACCACTCTTAGTTTGGTGGTCGTGCTTTCTTTGAATACTGCATGATGCGGTATGTAATACTGCTCTTCCGACTCTTTGGGGGGATTTGTTGCTTCCATGTGTCCAAGCTCGATGTATTCATCCATACACTTACTGTAGTCTTCCTTGAGCTGGGGATTCTTTGCAAACTGTCGTTGTAGTGATGCAAATCTTTGTACTGCCTGTGGTCTTGATTGGCCAAGCGTGGGTGACTGGTTGTCTATAAATGGCAACGTGACTTGGTACCTTCCTGTAGGGGTTCGTTTATGTGTTGTTTCGAAGATTTGTTGACAAAGTTCTTCGTCCTGTGTGAAGATTGGTTTTGCTGGAATTTCTTCGATGTTCCAGAAACGTGTGAGTAGCTCGCTTATATCCGGATCTGTTGATCTGGCCGTAAATGCGGAGACTCGCTCGGTGTATTTGTTCTTTGTTGGTCCTATAATGATCCATCCAAAGAGAGTGTTGATGCCTATTGGAGCTGTCTTCGGTCCACGTCGGATTCCATCCTGTACTATTTCTGCAAAGGTTGTTGCTCCTAAAAGTGCATCGATCCGTCCTGGTTTCCAGAATGTTGGATCTGCCAATTGCAAGTTGTTGAGGTGCTTCCATTCCTCCTTGCAAACTACCCTTGTTGGTAGATGATCGGTGATTTGATTCAGAACCATAAAGTCAACTGCCACTGAGTCTGCAGTAGAGACACGTGAATTGAGAATAAGGTTGACTTGACGGTGAGCTGTTGCTGCTTGGCTATTGTTTAAGCCTGTAATCGTGACCGAGGTATTTGTTGTTGTGGCATTTAGCTGTTTGCATGCTGCCTCTGTGATGAATGAAGATTCCGATCCGGGATCAATCAGGCATCTCAGTGTTTTTGATTCGCCATGCTCGGCATGAGCAATGACCAATGCGGTTGATAGCAACGCACGATGATTTTTCATTGCTAGAAAATTTTGTGTGTTGTGAGTTCCTTCAGCGCTGTCGGCTGCGTGTGACTTTGTGCACGTGGAATGTGTAGTTGGAGAAGTTTCTCCCTGGTGAAGATGTTCTTCAGTTGATCGAGTTGATCCATGCTCTCTGTTTTTGTTGTCTTCGTGTAGGGTTGTGTGATGTTTCTGTTGACATCTGCGACATCTGTATTTGCTGGTACAATTATTTGTCGTATGCTGGCTTGATAGGCAGTTCAGGCATCTACCGGTGGTTTGCATGAGTTTACGTCTGGCGTCGCTATTCATTGCTTGGTATCGTTTGCATGAGTGAACATAATGTTTTTGGTGACATACTGGACAGCAGGACTGCTTCATGGCATGATGTGTATGCGTGATTCTTTGTGTAGCGGTTGATTTTGGATGGGTTGAGGGTTTAGAAACAATTGCGTCTGCGATTGATTCCAGTACCCTCAGCCTTGTATTCAAAAATTCACGAAACATGGAGAGGCTTGGGAGAGTTTGAGTTGCTCCTAGTTCCTCCTCCCATAGTCGTAACGTAGCAAAGGGAAGCTTCTGTACCAGTAAGTATATCACAATTGCATCCCAAGATGATGTATCGACGTCCAGATTCTTCAATTGCTGCAAACATTCAGATGTAGTTTCAATTAACTCCTTCATACCCTTAAATGTTTCAGTAGATAATTTGGGTATGTTGAAGAAAGTCTTCAATTGATGATTCACTAGCATCCTTTTATTCTCGTACCGTTCCTTTAATTTTGCCCATGCTGGAAGATAATCTTGATTGGTCGTAGGTATATGCCTTAGCATCGTTTGTGCTTCTCCAACCAAACATTCCTTCAGATAGTGTAACTTTTGGACTGAAGAAAGTCTGGGGTTGCTGTGAACCAAAGAGACGAACACGTCATGAAATGATCGCCACAAATCATAATCTCCATTATATTTTGGTAGACTAATCCTTGGCAATTGTATTTCATGTGGAGCTGTTGTTGCAGAAATAGCTGGAGCGACTGATGGAGCTGGTGTACCACTGATTTGACATTTTTCTAACCCGTCCATTAGATCTCCTAGATAGTCGAAATATTTACTTTCTGCGGCGCTGTATAGGTCGAGCGTAAAATATTCGGCTGACATATCTGAGGCTTCTTCCTGTGCGGCTGCTTTATCTAATGCTACGTCGTTCCTCTGAAACTCTTCCCAGATCTCTTTCAGCCCGGCGATCCTTGATTTGTAGAATCCTAGGGTACGTTTGGCAATTGCAGTCTTCTTGGCATTTTCTATGTATTTGTCCAGGCGAGCCTTTAGGTGGTTTTGCACTTGGCACAAATCTTGTAGAGACGCCATCTTTAATGAAGTTGAATAATTTTATGACAAACACTTGTAACTAATAAAATCTGAATGTGCTGAACACGTGTTCCTGGATGGAACCACCAAAATGTTTAATGCAAATACCTGAAATATGATAAATAGGTATGTTTGAAATAAAAACGCTGACGTGGCAGTTAACATTCAGACTTTATTGAGTTATGCCCTTAAATTATTACACACTTCACTTATCTAATATTTAATATTAAAAATAATTGTCACTAATACACTTAGTATTTTAACTTAACGAAAAATGATGTGTCCCTCGTCGAATACCTGAAAGGATGCAAGCATATAGTGTCAACGATTACCAGGATATGGCATGTATCAACACTTATTACTTGCAATAAATTTGATTAAATTGAATACCCAGCACCAAGCATATAAATATCCAATTACCAGAGTTTGGCATATGTCGGATCGTATTACTTGGCTTACCTCTTGGAACTTTCTGACGAACAGAGAGGCTGACTGCTTCTGAGCTCGGGTTTATATAGGCCGAGTTCAACGGTTTTTCTTGTTTGAACTGCATTTTCGTCCTTTGCGATAATTGGGAAATTTTTAGGGAAATTATTTTTTACTTATAAATTCTTTAATAACTCCATATTATTGCCTTGTTTGGCTTTCGATATTTTTTCTAATATTTTATTCATTCTATTTTCAATATTTCTCACTATTTTCTATCATTCCTTTTAATATTTTATCAATATTTTATTCTGTACTAAAAATTTCCCTTTGGGATATTTAATTAAATTGCTGCACTATCAACGGATAAATTTTAAATTCCTACTATTATCTCTTTCCTTTTTTTTATCCTGTTTAATATCCTTTTCCCTCTCATTGTCCTTATGGTAAAATATATTTTTTAAAGTATCTTTTTTCCCATAAATCATTTCGATTTTCGGGCAACACCATTAAATTCCTCATCGAAAATTACATCGATTTGATATCCCATATGTTTTGAGTCGATGTTATTTTGACGTTTCTCGGCGCGTTAAAGTTCGCGAGTTCGCGCAATAGTTTTCGCGTTTTTTACCTGTTTTGTGTTGATCACAGGTAATCTCAGTGTTTGTAGTTTGTGTAGTTATGCATGTTTCATGTTTTTTGTGATATTTTGGTGGTCGGTGTCATGAAATTCGCGTGGATTTCGCTATTTTAGGTTTCGTGTTTACACCTGTCAGCGGGTGTTTTTGAAGTCCCTTTTTCACCTGGGGCTTCAATTTAAATTAATTATTT
Organism: Thereva unica; assembly: GCA_949987705.1. Taxonomy (NCBI): domain Eukaryota; kingdom Metazoa; phylum Arthropoda; class Insecta; order Diptera; family Therevidae; genus Thereva; species Thereva unica. The sequence continues at coordinate 59,083,633 of OX465281.1, read as the reverse complement.
GGTGAAAAAAGTGGTCTTTACCACTTATTTAATAAATCTATTAAGTTACTTGTGTTCCATTTGTGTTATTTTGTCTTATTTTTATGTTGACTTGATTTTTAGTGTTGTTGTTGTTGTTTTTTTCTTGTAACTTCATGTTCCTTGTTTATGTATTTATTTGTAATGTTTTTCATGTACATTCAGTATAATTTATTCATTTTGACTTAATTTTTTATTATATATTTCATTTTCGTTTTATTTTTTTTTTTTTTTTTTTTTGGTTTTTAATTCATTTTTTTTATATTTCAGTTTTGAGTTACAGGTACGTATACATGTATCATGTTTTTATTATTCAAGACATAAATTAATTCTTTTTCTTTTTAGGTTTCTATATTGCATAATAAAAATAACTGTATACATATGTACATTGCTTAAAAATAAATATTGATTAGCTTTTTTGGTGAGTTTTTTTTTCTCTTTTTTTATTTTTGACAATATTTAGCGCCTTGGGGCTAAACGTCCGTTTCCCTATGAATTCTCAAAAGAGAAGGGTCTAGCGGGATTTATAGCAGACTAGGCAGTTGTAGAAACCGAACTGAACATTTAACGCATTAAAAGAGATATTGGTAAAAGGACCAGTGCTATTTGAAACAGAGGGGCAGAGGGGCATGCAAAGATTCAGGCCGATGCTAGTAAGGACGAATTTGGAGCTATTGCCTTGCAACAAAATAATGACGATCGGCAGTTGCATTCATTCCAATACATGAGTCGTAAGCCCAGCCGAACAACGCTCTCACGCTTACGAGCTAGAAGTTCTCGCCACAGTACACTACCTAAGACAGTGAAGATTTTACGTTCTGGGAAGGAATATTAAGGTTGTCACCGACTACAATGCTTTCGCCACGGAAAGAAAAAAGAGATGCTCCATTGAGAGTAGCTTAATGGGCGATGTTTCTAAAACAATTTAATTACCAGATTGAACATCGTTAAGGACTAAAATGAGGCACGTAGATGTGTTGAATCGAATTGCAATACCAATTGTCGATGTGTTAACTTACTAAATTAAACAGGCGCAGAAGGAAAACCAATATTTAAGAGCTATAAGAGAGACCTCCATAACCTCCGCTCATGAAGATTTTTACCTTAACATGTCTTTTTATTTAAGAACCCAGAGCGGAGAGAAGGGAAGAGCTAATTGTCATTCCCACATCAATGGAAGAGGAGATCATTAAATTTGCTCAAACAGGAACACCTACTTTATTCCTGAAGACTTCATACATCCAATGGCGCTACGGCACAAATCTACCCTTGGCTTTGTTTAGGACATTTCTGAATCTTTGATGGCCCCTTGCAGCATGTTTCCAGTTTCGAATGTTAAGCCTCTGTTGTCCTCTTGTATCTACCTATTGCTATATTTCCCGAAATTTCTGGTACCATAAGCCGTTTTGGTGTATCCTTCATATTCATTACGAAGCCGGCAAAACTTAGTCCGCTAATTTTTATAAAAGTGAGGTGAAGACTAATGTATTCCAGTTAGTCAATAGATGCATAGAATTCATAATGGCAGAAGGCAAGCCAGGGAAACAGGAAGGCCTGCCTAATAACAGCCATTGATAAAAAGGATGTTCCCTTCAAACGTATAGATCATATATATAAGCCCAATGAAAGGAACTAAGAAAAGATACAACCATAGTAGTAACAATGGACTCGTTTTCTAAATTTGTTTGGTTGTACCCCACGTCAAGCATGGCGGTTGTCAACTGATTGACTAAGCTGACATTAATTTTTGGTAGCCCAAGAAGGATAATACCGGACCGAGGAACAGCTTTTACAGCCAAACTGTTCCATTTCATCGAACTTTAGGACTATCCGCGGAATACCTGGAAAAGCGCTCAATAATGACCCTTCATAAGTCACGAGAGCTCCAGGTCCCTTTGAAGATTTCAAATAATTTATGAGTATTGCAATGATATTCATCAAAAAAGTTTGAGCGTATCAGAAAGTGCTTTTCCGGCCCTTGCTAGGTTCGGGAAAGCTGGCGTGAAATCAAAGATCTATATTATCCGAACTCCTCCCTGACTTTAACCACTTGCGACCCGCGTTTGATGCACAATAAGCTCTATATTTCTGAAAATTTCTGAAATTTCTAGTACATTTTCTACGCGCTAAAAGAAAATGCGTTCGACATATAATCCTTTAGGAGGCTTGTTTAGGAAGGACGATGTTGTGCTTTTCTTGTTGCTATTTGCATAACTATTTAATAAGCAATAATAAAGAAAGCTACCCAAGTAACAAATTTCGTCTCATAAGACTCTACTAGTGTCTTATGAGAGGATAATCGAATTTTTTAAGAGAGTACCACTCTCATAACTTACACTTGTAAAACATTATAAGTGATTTAAGAGTGCGTTGTCAGAATTAAATGGCACAATTATGAGAGTTATTTTAGACTTATAAAAATACCTTACCTCTTTGCAAGTGTAACTATAAGCGTGCATAAGAACTATACTCTCCTTAACAGAACTGTTAGAAAGGGAGCAATATATGGAAAGGCGATGTTATTTAGAATAAAATAATTTTTATGACAGTTATTTGTTCTAAATAACTCTCATAAATTTTTTTTCGAAAAATATAAAATTTAATATTAGTATATATTATTATAGACTTTAGAATTAGATTTTTAGCGAAAATATAAGCTAAAACTTTGTTGCGATTGAAATTTTACTGATAATAATAACCATTTTACCTCGATAAAAATCAAAGCGCCTTAAAAATAATCAAACTTTAATATATTTTTTGAAACTTTATATATTAAGAAAAAAATTAAAACTTTAGTATTGCTCAATAATTTATTTCAAAATGGTATTGATTTATGGAATTTTGTATTACCATAACATACCAAATAAACCGAAAGTATGGCCGCTCGGTGGTTTAAGTTTTTTTTTATAAGAACAAAACTATAGTTATGAGATGGGAACCTTTTTGCACTAGAAAAGTCTTCTTATAAATGTTTTAACATTTTTCGTCTCATAGGAGCATTTTTATAAGAAGGGATATACTTGAAGTCTTGTAAGAACTTTCTTATAAGTGTCATAACACTGATAAGGACATTTTTTTGACAGTTAAAACCTTTGAGAGTGAAGCTTTCATAAAAAAGATTCTATAAGAATAAAGGTTTTGTTGCACTCAAAATAAGAGTATAAACATTATCTCATTATGAGAATGAAAGACTTAGTAACTCTAGCAGTGTTGCCGAAGTGGCATAATTTCTGCCACAATGGCATAATTTTTTTGATAAAGGCATAATTTTCAAAATAAATAATGCCACCATAAAAGTGGCATAATTTTATTAAGAAAAAGGCATAATTTACACATTTTTATGATCAATTACTTTAATAGAAAAACCGCTTACAGATATGAAAACTTTCATAGCAAAAAAAGTTACAAGTTACAAGTTAAAATTTTTCGACTTAGCCAAAGTTTTAAGAATATTAAACCCGTTTATACGCTAATTCGAAATTTTGGGGTTGAATCAAATCGATTTAATTTTGCTGCTATAAACTTGGTAATATAATGTTCGCATACATTCGAATCACATGTCATACGTCCTTTTCTTTATTTATTTTGTATGGAAAAATACATTTATATTGTCTATTATATATTTTTATTGTACCTATTTGTTGTATTATCTTATATCCGAAATAAATGATACACATAAAATCATAGTGCTATTGTATTCTGTATCAATTTGAAATATAATTCTTTATTCAATTTAAGAATTACAGATTTAATTATTTGTAAATCAATGTTGTTAATACTTCCGCGAATTGTGCAATCATAAAATCATTATAATATCGTATATATAGATGAATTTCATATAAGTGCCTTTATATAAAAAGAAGTTCGATTGGGCTTTTTTGCTTAGTATTATGTGCCACTTGGCATAATTTTTTTCTGCAAAGGGCACAATTTTTTGAGAGGATTTCGGCAACACTGAACTCTAGTAGTCTTATTATCTCATAATAATACTACTATGAGACTTAAGTTAAATCTTATTACAAGAGTTATGCTCTTGAGACTATCGAAGGGTGTTAAGAGAGTCTTATGAGATAATTGCAAAATTTGCAAGGGTTTTGCTCTGGAGAGTTTTTCATTGGGTCTGGCTTCACTTCCTGCTCCCATACTTGCACAATTAATTCACGAATCGCTTGGTGTAATGTAGGTCCTCCATATTTAACCAGCTCCGCTGGGATGTGTCTGCACCCGAGGCTTTGTCGTTTTTTAGCCGGCTGATGGCTCTACTAACTTCTTCTAAGCTTGGTAGCGGCAGCATAGCATTATCATCAGTTGTAGCTCCGAATCCTCAGTTAGCTCGCCATTTATTTAGCAATTCACGAAAGTGCTCGTCCCTCGCTCCAAGATGCCTTTAGGGTCGGTGATCAAATTCCCTTCTTTGTGCTTGTAGTATGTGCAAAGTGGTGTGAATTGCGTCATACTGTGGACTGTTCGGCAGAACTCCCGTGACTGGTGCGGCCGTCGTTCTCTGTACTGTTTTAGTTCACAGACGAGATTTTTTTCCCAGGCTTAATTTTTTTCCTTGAATTCTTTTTTCTTCTTTTCTGAGCTCTTTATAGTTCTCTTCGCGTGCCCGTGTTCTATGAGACTGCTGCGTGGCTCGGTACGTAGCATTCTTACGTTCAGTTGCCAGCTTCCATTCATTATCGAACCAGTCGTTCCGATCTCGACGACTTCTGCCTAAGATGGAATCGGCAGCACTAATTACAATAATTTTAACGCGGGTTCAGCTCTCGTCTACGTCCGGCATCTTATCCCCATGACTTAGGGCGAGTTCTAATGCAGGACCGTAGCTGTTTCTGGCCATTTCATTACGTAGTACAGCTGTGTTGATTCGAGCCTGATCAGTGGATACAAAGCTTTTCAGCATTGTAGTACGGTCTTGGAGCAACATACCAACATGAAAGTCATCCAGGTTGTGCGTTCGTACCGTCATCAGACCCGAAGGGTGGCGGAGATCCACCAACACAGCGTCCATTTTGTAGCGAGTGGCTCCATCAGGAGATACCCAGGTGGCTTTATGGATATCTTTACGCGCAAATCTAGTACTTGCAACGACCAAGTTCTTACTTGCTGCCATCTCTACAACTCGCTGTCCATTGTCATTAGTATTTTCATGCAAGCTGTGGGTCCCGACATATTGCCTGTATACTGCCTTCCGGCCTACTTTGACGTACAAATCGCCCAGTATGATTTTTAAATCACACCTGGGGCAAGCAATAAGTTCCCGTTCAACAAATTCGAAGAATACTTCTTTATCATCATCCGGGGCCCCTTCTGTAGGTGCGTGAGCGTTTATGAGGCTGATGCTCTTAAATTTACCTCGCACACGAAGGGTACATAGCCTTTCGTTTATTGCTTTAAGGCCGATGATGGTAGGTTTCATTCTTTTTCTGACCATAACTCCGAGCACGTGGTAATTTGTATGACACCTGTAATATACGTCATACTCAGGTTTTTGCAAAACACCATTCCCTGTCTACCTCATCTCCTGGATGGCGGTAATGTCAGCTTTATCCTATGACAGGGTATCGGCTAGATGGTGTGTAGATCGAGTTCTGTAAAGAATTCGAAAATTCCATAAGAAAATTCGTAAATCGTTTTGCCTTTGTCGTTTCCGTGGTCGTCGTCATTTGACTCCGTATTAATTATGTTTTCCGGGTGAGGATGTAAACCTCACGCCAAACTTCCTTGGAAGGGACTAGCCCGATCATATTAGCCTGTCCTCTCTCATAGAATAGTTACCAGTGGCAACCGCTAGGAGGTTATGATCACACTTCCATCAGCCGGAAATAATTGCGGCACCTGCATATTATGGTCCATGTTACAGTAACATTACATTTAACATCTGTAATATTACTTCAAAATTGATTTTGAGCAGTGCAGTTGGAACTCCTGCTGAACCTTCTGATTTCTTATTTTTTAGCTTCACCATTGCCTCTTTGACTTCTCTCAGCGTTGATGTTAACAGAAAATTTAAACTTAAATTCACTGCAGAAGCGCCACCCTAATATGATATTAACTTTACTAGTTGTATTGAAAGAAGTTTAAAAAGCTCCGAAAAGCTTGCGACGTACCACTACTGAAGGTAATTTTGATAACCGGAGAGATTCCATTCAAAAAGTTGGAGAGGGTCCCATGTGTTTCTGCATTACCCTGTCCTACGTCAAGCAAAACTTACGAGTGCGCCACCCCTCTCGTGCTACACTACCTGTACGAAGCTCGATATTGTTGTATCCAAGAGAGTTACCTGTTGGGGTTGATTAAAGCTGGCAAACACCACTACATTCCGCTCCAGATAGTACACTAGCCGCCCGCACACAAATCCGCCAAACATTGCCGTTATAATCAAGCAGTAATGTTCAGCCCCGAAAGTAATAAAACCAATACATAATTCTCTCACCAGCAATAGCGGTTCTCAGCTGATTGAACCCTTTTTATGTCTTTTCCACTTGGGGCTCGTTCGTTCGTTCAGTTGTATCCACCACAGCGACACCTTGGCTCCATCAGCGAGTGAATTACCCCGACTGGCTGTGTGAAGTGTGTAAAGGCAGAGAGCAGAAAAGCAAAGCTCGGAGGAACGTGTTTTTTCACTGTTCCGATCTATAAGCCATTGAAACAATTCGAACGGAAACAGTACTGAGCTGTCCCGCGAGGCGGCATAACGTGTGTTCTCTCCTTACCTTTTGTTGCATGCACGTCCGTTGAATGTAAAAAAGCAAACAAACAACAATCGACAGAAGAACTAGAAATAAAAGAACAAAAATTAAATAGAAGTTCTCCGGGTGATTTGCGTGTTCTGTTGACATCAAGTCGAAATATCGGGTAGTTCCTGTGACGTAATAACGAAGTAGTGCCCTTCGTTGGTCAACCACTGACGGATTGCCGCAAATGTCATAACCGACGACTACAGACTGTAATTGCAAACATCCGTTCCGTGCACGCTTCTCGAGCACCGATTTTCGCTTCACAGTGCTGCTGCTATTGAAGACTCGCCACTACTTTTAGAATAATCCCCCTAGAAAACGTAGCCGGTGTGTGACGTATGATTAATGTGTGATTGTTCGTCGCAATTTGTTTTGTTTCTTTCATTTGTGAGCGTGTGCAATTGTATATGCAGCTACTAATTTGAGAATCCTCCGGCTTGTCATATACATCTATGTACGTATAAATATATTACGGCTCCCCCTTAAACAGTACCCAACTACGCCGGCAACAACGCTCCTAATAAAGGGGTGCGCATGACTGACATGCGTCTAATTAAAATGTCATTTCCCAAGTCAAATGCTAATGGATAAGTCGCCAGGAATCGTTCGCCGTGAATTGCAGTTGTTTGTAAATATTTAACGAAACACCCCAAATGCTAATTGCATAATAATTACATATAACGCTATACTCTTGGTAAGGCTGTCCCCTTAGTGCACGTAAATGTCACACCGTAACTAAATAGAACAGTGCAGTGCGCGGCTGTTGTCATCAGCCAGAATTGTGACAACTATGAATTGATTATCAGCCGAAAAATCATATGAAAAAATGTAAACAAAGCAAGCCAACTGTCATTTTACGATGCATTAAATCTGTCAAAACTGAAATTCGGAAAAGTGTGATTCACGTGCTAATTGAGAGACGAGAATAAATTCGAAAGCGCCACCTGTTTATCGATAATCTCTATTTGGGACTCTTGTGTATTGTTGTTTTTGTTTTGTTTCGTTTTTTTGGTATTATTTAGTGTTTTGTGACTGTCATAAAATTCAATCAGCCGGACATAAGTGGACAATGGAACAACAAAATCCGAATAAATAAATAAGTAAAATGAAATGTGGCCATTTCTTTGAATGTGCGTAACAATAATATAAAAGATTTTCGGGCCATTACTAACTGACGAAAGCCGTCGTTTTAACCAATCAAAAAGTCATCTTTCGGCATTGTTTTCTATCGATTTAAAAGAAATAATAAAAGAAAAACACGGTGTGTGCTTTTTGTTATTTTATGACTGTTTAGCGTTAAGCTGTGTATTTTTGCGATGAATTTTTAATTAAGTGTGATTAAGTGATTTCAAGCACAGATTTTTGAAGTTTTTTTCCCCCTCAAATTTCTGGAATTTCTTGTGAAGGTTGATAAAAATCGTTTTCTATTTTGTTTAATACAAAATCAAAAAAAAAAAAAAAATAGTATTGCAAAATTTTTGTTTATAAGTTTTCTGATTTTGTTGTTGGTTATAGTGTAATTAACCGTTTTTAAAATTTATGGAGTGATGGTTGTTAGTTAATTCTATAATAAAAGTTCCCTTTTGTTCCTGGAGGAGAGGATCATCATTCGTTGCGGTTTTAATATTTAATGGTTTTCATGGTGAGTTTAATCAAGCACAAAATATACAAATGCCTAAGTATATACACAAAAATATGTGTCTACCTTTAGATAGTAAAATTACAAGTATTTTTAATGTAAATATTAAATTTTTATCTTTATTATTATATAAATTCGCAAATATTTCTCTTGACTAAGAGAGCTGTGAAAGAATGCAAAATAAAAACAAAAATTGTTTGTCGAATAATTGAAATATTTTCTGCATTAGTTTGAATTTAAACCTAGTAAATACTTTATGTGATAAAAGTGGTGATAATATTTATCAAATTCTTAAAAATATGTAACAGTCAGTTGAATTTGTATATCTCATTCCAATGTTTTTTTTGTTCCAGATCATTTAAAAAGTAATAATTGTATTTATGTATGCTAGTATGAATGATACTGCCAATGTTAGAATTTTACTTTTAATAATGCTCTGAGAGGTTATATAGAGCGTTTGGCAGCTGAACCGTCAACATTCTTTGGTGGATTGTAGGGGCCATTTGCTTGTTTTTACCGGTAGCCGTTATGTCCTAAGCTTGCCGGATCTAGGTAAACAATCCCGCAGATCCGCTGGATTTGCGGGACTGCAAAAAAATCATAGATTTTGTTCTAAGTAGATATGTTCACAAATTTATGAAGTGTTACATGAAAAAAAAAAAACCATTGATAAGAGCCAATTCAGGCAAATTCTAAACTACGCCGGAATTTTCATACATTGTAATTTCGAAATTACTCTCCGTTACAGCAGAATTTATGCTAGCGATGTAAGAATATTCCAGCGAAATCAATCCAGCGTAGTTTAGAATTGACCTGAATATTTTGTTTGACTGGCTCAATAGTTTGTTTGACATACAATATAATTAGCCATGATGGTAATCCCTGTACGTTGGGAATCCCCTGTCGTAGGCGTAGGGTAATTTGACATTTACTGTGTTTCCGTGAGTCGGGCTAGAGTACTCGTTGAGTTTGCTTTTCTCCTCAAAATAGATCGATGCAGTTTCCATGACGGTTCTGGATCGAAGTGACAGATAAGTAATTTTACTTTGCGACTCCGTTGATATATGTACATATGAGCAGTAAACATTGTGCATCGCTGAAATATGCAAAACCCTGCTTAACTCGACGTGTTTCGTGGAGTTTTCTTGTATTTACTTAACTCAACCCACGTGTTCATGAACCGAGTTTCCATTGTTGAGTTGTGGTTGAGTTGAAATGACACTTACCTCTATGCGTTTCTATTTCTAAGGTTTCATCCTGTGTACAAAAAATTTTATTAAAGATTTTTTTCATAGTATTTATTAAATATAGTCTCTGACGTTCAAGCGAGGCGCGACATTTGCTCTTTTTGTACCTTTGCCAATGTACCGTTTTTAGTTGTTTGCATGAACTCTGGTCACCTACCCATTTTCGTTGAGTTGAGCAGAGTTGAAATTTTTTAAAGAAAACTTTTAACTGTGTCTCTTTCCATAACGTACAACTCGTTTTCAACTCTGGTTGAAACTCGGCTCTGACTCTGAGTTAACCCAGGGTAAAGCATGGAGTTCAGTAACTGATCACGTTCGAATACACGCCTTTAAATATACTTAGACGATTTTGTGTCAAACTAGTTTCAAATCGGTCTCGTCTCTGTCGACCAGTGTATGGATTCGGACACGGGAAAAATCACCAAACCATTGCGGGTGCAGCTAACATTGCAAATCAGTCGACTCGTGTTTGGAGGGCCAAACTCTATTTTCATCAATACTTTGCAATATTGTAAGTATTTCTCTTTTAATTTCGGCTCTTATAACAGGTGGTCTACTGCCCAAATCCCGTGAATCCCGCGGATCACGCAGATCCAGTCCCGCATTGCGGAATTGGATTCTTTAGTCCCAAGGGTAGCTGAGATATGTCTTTTTTTTTACAAAATTACTCAAATTTTCCCAATTTTGAAGCAGGGTAGAAATCCCTACAGCTACAGATCAATTTCCCTGATAAACGTTCCACTTAAGTTAATTAACATGTTCATTAAAAATGAAATAAATAACATTATCGAAGTTCATAGCAGACTTCCTAGGAATAGGGAACGGCAGATCGGCTTCTTTATGCTTAAATGTAATTCAGCAAACAATTCTATACTTGAAACGCAACTGTCGTGTGGTGAGAATTGTAACACTTTATTTAGATAGTGCCTATGACAGAATTGATTTGTCACTCCTGTATATCACTCTTCTTCAATTCCAAATCCCCCCCTTTTTTGTAATACGATGAAGCTTAGGAGTCACCCTTTGTACTACTAGTCCGTCATGTCGTTCGAGTCATGGTCAGGGCCGGATTTATATAATGCGGGGCCCCAAGCACAACCTCGTGATGGGGCCCCCCAACAATGACTACCGTAGTTACCTTTAGCTTAACATTTATTGTTTTTTCGCAAAACTATGACGGTTGTATATTTGATTCGCAAAAGAATATTATGAAAAACATTATGGCCAAACAATTTGTTTACTTCCCTTTTATCTAAAGACGAACCAAACAAAATATAAGAGGCGCGGGGCCCCCTGAGGGTAGGGGCCTCAAGCAATTGCTTGTTTTGCTTGTTGGTAAATCCGGCACTGGTCATGGTGCAATGTATAGTAGTAAGCTTGATCTGAAGGATAGAATAGAAAGGATAGGTTTGGGGTCTGGAGGGTGCATGAGTAGGTGTCGATGAACCTTGCCTTGCCTTTGAACTCAGAGATGTTATATAAGCTCGGAAACACCGACTTCGGAAGAGAGTTCCACAACCGAGTTGCTCTATTTATAAACGAACAGCTAAACCATAACGTGCTTGAAGGGGAGGGCTGCAGGGTGAAGGGGTGAGCCGAGTTGGCTAGTCTTGTGTTGCGGGAAAAACGTTGCCGTGTAGGCAGGAGGTTCTTTATTTCAGTGGAGCATTCGCTTCAGTGGAGCATTCGCCTTAGTCTTTATAAATTGCATTATCAAGTTCTTTGCTGAGAGAATAATTAGTATTGCAAAAAAAATTGAGGTCGGTGGTGCAATCCCTCAAAGGAGCGTACTCAGTCCAATGTTATTCAACATGTACAGCGCTTCCCTGCATGAGATTAGTTTTTGGGCGTGGAGGTTTTTCAATTTGCGGATGACTTTTGCTGGTGATCGATGTCCAATCACTGTCGAAGTCAAAATACAACTTGCCTACTAAATTACTTAAAAACAATTAAAAATTAAAAGCAATGTGTTTTTCTACTAGAAGATTTCTAGATATCTCTCTTTTTGAATGGGCATTCCATTCCAAGTGTTGGGAGCCTAAATTTTGTAGGTTGGTGTTTCACAAAAAACATGTAGAGTAGAACACAATTCCAAGAAGCTTTAGACTCTATGGAAAAAATTATAGAGTCATATCAATTTTAAGTAAGAAAAAATTCGGTGCATCACTAGAAAGCGCAATGCTCCTCTTTAGATCTCTAGTTAGATCTAAACTCTGATATGATGAGTCCAAAACACTTGAAAAAAAGATTGCCACTGCCTCAAATGCTTATCTTCGAAAATGCCTTGGAATGAGCCCCTCCACCCTCAACCATGTGCTCTATGCATTAACTCATGCCTACTCTCCAAAGGGCAAAATTAATCACAGCCAAAGTTCTAGCTAGAATTCTCAAAATAGACATTGATTTCCTCAATAAATTAAATCGGGGTAGCCCAAAATAACCTTAGAGAAGGTGTTTGTGAAATACTAAGAACTCTTTGATATACTAATATTAGTGGAGCCGAATCTGTTAGGTTGTAAAAGTCTTGAGTGTGATCTTACCTTACTGGATGGCCTAGGGACAAAGAAGCAGACCTCTTTGGAGGTCATCACTGCTCTGATGAATGAAAAACGAAAAACTTTCTCTGACTATTCAATTCTAGTTGCAACTGATGTATCCATTGTTGGTAACACTATAGGAATTGGTATATAATTTCAGTTATAATGATAACAATATGAAATTCAGTTCTTTTTGTTTTATGTCAACTCTGACTGTTGATAGCTATCAAAATGGCTCTAGTCCAAATTAGAAATCTAAAACATAAAAGTGTGGTGATTCTCACCGACAGACTCAAAGGATGTAGAATATTAAATAACAGAAATCGAAATCTTTTAGTTCCTGATATTTTTAAAATTGCTTCAGAGCACGATAAAGTCAAACTTGTCTGGGTTCCGTCACACTGTGGTAAAACTGAAAATGAGAAGGCTGATTCTTCAGCCGAAGAGGTTGTGGTATCCTTCTCAGTCTTTTGAAGATTTTGTTCTTAACATCAAAAACAAGCTTTTTCAAGAATAGAATAGACTTTACCAAAATGCTTCCCAGAGTAAAGGAAGATTTTTTGCGTGTCTATTTCCCACGTGTCCCTCCAAACCATGGTTAACCAAAGTTAATCTATCTCCCAGAACTAGGACAATAAATCGGATTTTTACAGAACATGATTCCCAGTGACCTATGCACAACCTGCCACATCAGAAATGATACAGTACACATGATCCTCAAATTCCTTAAACATCAGACTATTTGGACTAAATTTCCAATAATAAAGGATGATTCGACACTCAGCGATATTCTAATCCCGCTAAGTCCAGATAAGATAGCTGTTCTTGCCAACTTTATATCTGAGTCTAAGATCTTTGTCTAATGACTAAAATCGAGTCTTAGTCCTTAAATGTTTAGCATGCCTTGAGTGTCTTTTGAATGAAATCTATTTGTACCGATAATCTTGGTTACTATCAATCTTAAAATAGCATCTTATTATTTTTAATTTGAAACTGTGAAGAGTTCATCTTCTTAAAACAGCTTAATTCTTAAATCTATGTTTGTAATAAAAAAAAATCTGCCTTGCCCTGCAGAGGTTACAACTGACTTAGAGAGAGAGAAAGTCGAAAAAGGGCAATATATCCTTAACAAAACAAGATGATATCCTTGCTGCTCTGGCTTACCAGCAAGAGATTAATTATCAAGTTGAAACTTCCCAGCAGGATATGAAGCGTACTGAATCGATTCTTTTGAAGCAGAGAAGTGCTTCTCTTAGCCTTACCGTACATTTCTCTTTTAACATTGTATGTCCTAGCGGGGAAGCGTTTCTATAAACGTTATTTGTAACGATTCGAAAGTGATAAATACATAGTATTACAGAAGGAAGCACAATTGTCCCGGTTCCCTTTTGCCAGTTGGGAACAAGCTTTTTTTAGAGTTGATTTCCTACTGCTATAGCTAAAAGTTTTTATAACATTTTTATTTAATGCAGGCACCCAAATTGCTCATTTTTCCATTTGAGATAAAATAGAGCATTTACAAGTTTTACGACGTTATATATTACATATAGTATACGAAAGTAATAAAGAGTTCGATTTTTTTCAATTCCGTTTTCCGTTGACGTCCATCCCAGTTCATTGATGAAATGACTCTAAAAAATATAGATTTTCTATCTGGGACAACATGTGAGTATGAAAAGATTCCTTTAGCAGTGGCATAAAAGCGATTCTTTCGTGCTTCGGTTGGGAGCACGTCTAATATTTCCCGCTGGGTTTAAACTAAATAGGCTTCTAAGTTTTTAAATATCAAACACTCGTGGTGGATGTGGACAAAAGACCGGAAAATACCTAAGTGACCCAGTGGGTATGCTGACTCTTTTGAGTGAGCAGAATTTTCAAAAATACACATTCAAATCGCCATAACTTTTTTATTTATAGTGTTAATAGCCCGAAATCACTTTTGTTGTATTCTTTAATATATTATTATTCTAAATCAATCTATATTTAATCCAACTGATTCTAAAAAAAAGAGTTATGATATTTCAAACTCTTAAAAATGTTTAAATGCTATGAAAGGTGTCAAAATCATTTGAAAAAAAAATTACAAGCTATTTAGAATTTAGATTTTTAAAAAAAAAAAAAAAAACCTTCTTCCCTTTCCAGCTACAGAAATTCATAATGTGGTCAAAATGAGGTACTAGTTTGGTAGAGCCAAGACTAAGAAAAGCATTTTTTTGTGTTATGTTTTAATTTATATTTTTTTTTTTTACAAAATTTGTCAATATTGACCGCTTGAACTCCTTGCACGACACCTTCTTACTTCCGTTGTTTGTAGTTTCAAGCCGCATTTCTTCTTTGATTTTTTTAAATGCGGCGTTAATTTTTTCCCCAGATGTGGCAAAAAACGACTTTTGAATTTTCGACACTTAAAGCACTATAACTCAGCCAATATTAGCCCTACGTAAAAAATAATTATAATAAAATTATAGATATGTAATTGTGTGTTCTATAAGTCTTAGACAGGATTTTTTTATGGCGGGTTAACCGTTAACGAAATATAGTGCAAAGAAAGTGATATATAAAGTTTGAAGCATTATAACTGATTGACTTTACAAAAAAAATGTCTGAACAAAAAAGTTAAATCACTTATTTATCTACAAAAGTAAGTTAAGCATAAGGGTGAGGATGACGCCATTTTGAATTTCAGCTCATAAAAATATATAAAATCATTTGGTAAAAAAAATCGCGTGCGGCATTTTTCGCAGGCTTTTTTTCGACCTATTTACGATTCATCTGTATGCAATATAACTCTGCAAAAACTTCAGCTGGCTACCACTATCACTGTCTTCGAGAGCTGGAACAATAAATTAAATAATCAGGCAATTAACAGTGAAAAGCATTCAAACTTTAAAATAGTTTAAAGTCGCATTTTAAATAAATAAGTTGTGATTAATTACCTTGAACAGGAGTGTAATGAAATGCATATCGTCCATCTTCCCGGAGAACCGACCAGACCTTCCAAAATATTATGCCAAGTCCTGCAGCAATAGCGTGGATGCTTCTCGCATGATCCTCATCGCAAGCTTCAAGTATTCTTTCGTCGACTGACACGTTATGAAGACTTACACTCACTCAAGGCTCTTGAAAATGTAGGTTTCCGGTCTCTCTCAGACTTCGAAAGGCTCCTGAGAAGGTGTCATGGTCTAACAGACGTCGATGAAGATATCGCTCCTGGTAAATTCTTCCCGCTGCACGCGCATTGGAATTAGAGATGCCATACACCATAATCATGTCAGCATACTCTTCTTTAATAATATTTGGCACTGCAACAACAGCAGCAAAAGAAGCAGATCAAAAAAGACACACTATAAAAGCAAGTTTCACAAAACCAATATTTACCAATATAGTATACAACGAAAAAACTAACTTGTACGTACAATCGCAATCAGTCATATCTTAGTCGCTGTTCACTTCCAAACTGAATGTTTTTCTAATGCTCATATGCCAGTGTCAAATTAACTACAATATTTCCACGTAATAAAATAGTGAATTGCCTCAATAAATATTCTCGAATTAAAACTTTATCGTGTCTTGATTTAATACAAATTTTGTTTTGACTAAAAAATATGTATTTAGTTTCTTGAGTAAAAAATTAAAAAATCTTATTTCGAAAAAGACATATCTTGGTTGAAAAATATAAGTATTGAGCGAAGAAATACAATTGCTTGGCTCAAGAATTTCTAGTGTCTTACTCTAACACAGCATTCTCATGTTAAGACTGAAAAATGTTTCTACTCAAGATAACGAAACGAAGGCTATGGAATTGCTAGAATCAAGGCAATTTTTCTATCAGTGTATGAACCCCCCCCCCCGCCCCATCCACCAAAAATATTGACGGTTCATCTGCCAAACACCCTGTATAATAGCACGTAACTCCTTCCAGTCTACTGGGTATTTAAATACCCAAAAAAGTGTTGAAAAATCGAACGGAGGCCAGGTGAGAGACATCGCGGTAAAAAGAAGGACACCCTAAAAAATAGAACAGTATAATTTCTGCGAAGTATAGGAAATGTCAAAAACGAAAAACTGGTACCCTTATCTGATAGCTTCAGGTGTCCAATCCAGTCAAGCGATTGAAACCAGCCCTGGAATACCACTGGAATAATGTGAGCCGCAACATTTTGCAAAATTTGTGAAAGTAATGTAAAAATATAAGTGCTCTAAATTTACATCAGGAACCTCCCCAAACCCAAGCTGGATTTACACTTAAAGCTACAAACCCACAATAGGCCGACATTGTGTTTTAATCTCCAACCCCAAAATTTTAGGCTCATTATATTAATAATTCAAATTTTACTATTATTTATTGAATGTTGGGAGTGCTCTTATGTAATATCTCCCGATCCAGGGCAAAAAGTTTAAAAAACAGGAAAAGAAAAGATTTAAGTCAATGGATGACTTTATTTATTTATTAATTATATGATGTTCCGGCTACAAAAGCTTACTTTTATTTTTATTCAAACTAGACTATTTTACGTCTATCTTCTATTATTTATTCTTGTCGACTCTACAAGCCTACGTCGTTGGGTTTTTTACCCACAGTTAAATTTCATCAAGGCCTAATCGTAGGGTGTTTCTCCTTTTTCCCACAAATAGAAAAGTATATTTTTTTGCTTTTACAGATGATACTTCTTATCCATGAAATGAATAGTACCTAACAAGGTGAACGAGCTAACTTCTGTGCCAAGCTCTCCGATTTTTTGCTAAGTCTTCAAAGAAGGCCCTGGGTGGGCGTTGACTTGATGGAAGGCAACAACTACTTTCTTATTGTTAACATAATGTTTTGCTCTAATCGCTACTTTAGTCGGATTATTTTTTACCAGTAGATCAAAAATGCCAGATAAATTGTTTTGTCGCCTCATAATGAATCCCAAAGCAATCCCCCTTTCTGAGATAATTGGACATTGAAACTTGGCTAAAATAATTTAGTACTGCTTAGAGATGTGCGCCTAAGTACTTACGTTCTTTTTGTTACTAACAGTCACCTTATTTTATTACTGTAAGTCAGTAATATCCAGAGAAACCTTAAAAGTGTGAGGGGCGAAACTATGTCATGTCTGAATTCCCCGTCGGTACTGCCGAGGTACGAGCCGAGAGCAAACCAAACTTTTGTCATTGATTTCTCCCAAAGTGCTTTACCAAAGAACCGAAAGAGCAAGTTTTTAGATCTAGTTTTTAGAGTTTTTAAATTTAAATAGTCATTTGTGTTATAAAGGCTAAATAAATAATAAAATTAATAAATATAGTTTAACAAATTTGTTAATGGTCGAAACATTTTTTGGAATCATTATCAGATGACGACTAATTTTACTGAAGATATTCAAAAAAATTGAGAATTTTTCTGACAATTAATATAAGTATTCAGAACTTGGGTGGTCAGTCATCAGCGGAATAGGGGGAATAACATGTAGCATAACATGCACGTGCCGCAGCTATTTCGGACTGATGGAAGTGCGATCATAACCTCCTAGCGGTGGCCACTGGTAACTGTTAAAAATATTCCCAACGATAGTGGCTCTACAACAAACGGTCGTTAATAACGTTAAAATTGTTTCTCCCCTTCTTGTACATTTTCATATTCATTTACATGTCAGTCTAGAATTTGCCTTGTAATAAATCACACGTTGTTTTAAATCGGACTTTTTATTTTTGAGTTCCTGCCGGGTCCTTTAAACGGATATATATATTTATCAATTGGTGCCGAAACCCGGGAGCGAAGGACTGTACGCAAATAAAGAAAGGATCGTGCAATAAGCTTACCCTTTACGCGTGAAAAATAAAAAATCAAAAAACGATGGAAATAACGGCGCGCGCTGCATATCGTGGTCAGGTGACAAAATTAACGAAAGCCGCAAATGACTATTTAGCCGCTCCCGAATCCAAATTAAATACCAATAACGACTCTAGACTCGATGAAATTCAGGAAGAACTTGTTTCTTTTATACAACGTCTTACTTCTGCCCAAGATAATCTTAACACCACCGATCGTGATATAAGAGAAAAGGGTCTATTAAAGGCAGAAGAATGTGAGAAGGTGGCAGACTACCAAGATCTTTCCGTTAACACATTGTCGCGATTGCAGTGTCGATTAGAAAATTTACGGAAGCGACAAGTGCCAACGGTTACTAGTGCTCAAAACATTAATAACACCAAAAAGGAAGGATCAACGAAATTAGAGCGTTTAAAGCTTAAAAAATTTTCCGGGCATAGTTCCGAGTGGCTGCCATTTTGGCAACAATTTCGAGTTGCAGTTCACGAAAATTCTAGTTTAACCGGTGCTGAAAAGTTTCAATATTTGCAAACCGTTTTAATGGGAAATGCCGAAAAAGCTATTGCCGGTTTTAATGCAACGGAAGAGTGCTACGATAGTGCAATTGCGCTTTTGCAAGAAGAGTATGGCGATAATCAAAAATTGATCGACAGTACATTTAATCACCTTATGTCATTGTCTCCAGTGGCGAGTGAGACAGATGTAATAAGCCTCCGGGCATTATATAATAGTATAATATCCTCCACTCGTACACTTACCGCATTGAATGTGTCATCAAATAATTATTCTATCATGCTAAAAACGATTCTTTTAAGCTTTGCCCAATAAACTAAAAGTTGGTTATTATCGTTACTGTGAAGATTCCGCTAATAAAATTCTATGAGAGAGGATAGGCTAATATGATCGGGCTAGTCCCTTCCAAGTAAGGTTGGCGTGAGGCTAATAACCTCACCCGTAAAAAACAATTATTACGAAACGAGCAACATGCTTCGGATACTGGAATAAACGACGACGACCACGGCAACGAAAAAGGCAAAATGATTTACGAATTTTTTCATGGAATGGTCGAACTCCGTACAGAACTCGAGCTACACAACATCTGGCCGATACCCTGTCAAAGTATAAAGCTGACATTACCGCCATTCAGGAGATGAGATGGACAGGAAATGGTGTTTTGCAAAAGCCTGAGTATGACGTATATATTACAGCTGTCCTACAAAACACCATGTTCTAGGAGTAGGTTTTATGGTTAGCAAAAGAATGAAGCCTACCATTATCGGCTTTAAAGCAATAAACGAAAGGCTATGTACCCTTCGTGTGCGAGGTAAATTTAAGAGCATCAGCCTCATAAACGTTCACGCACCTACAGAAGAGTCCCCGGATGATGATAAAGAAGAATCCTTCGAATTAGTTGAACGGGAACTTAATGCCTGCCCCAGGTATGATGTAAAAATCATACTGGGAGATCTGAACGCCAAAGTAGGCCGGGAGCCCATATACAGGCAATATGTCGGCAACCACAGCTTGCATAAAAACACTAATGACAATGGACAGCGAGTTGTAGAGATGGCAGCAAGTAAGAACTTGGTCGTTGCAAGTACTAGATTTGCGCGTAAAGATATCCATAAAGCCACCTGGGTATCTCCTGATGGAGCCACTCGCAACCAAATAGATCATGTGTTGATAGACCGCCGCCACCTTTCGGGTCTGATGACGGTACGAACGTACCGAGGTGCCAACTTCGACTCGGATCACTATCTTGTTGAGACCAGAAACAGCTACGGTCATGCATTAAAACTCGCCCTAAGTCCTGGGGATGAGATGCCGAGCGTCGACGAGAACTGGACCCGCCTTAAAAATACTGTCATTAGTACTGCTGATTCCATCTTAGGCAGAAGTCGTAAAGATCGGAACGACTGGTTCGATAATGAATATAAGCTGGCAACTGAACGTAAGAATGCTGCGTACCGAGCCATGCAGCAGTCTCAGAGAACACGGGCACGCGAAGAGAACTATAAAGAGCTCAGAAAAGAAGAAAAGAGAATTCACAGACGAAAAATGGAAGCCTGGGAAAAAAATCTCGTCTGTGAGCTAGAACAGTACAGAGAACGATGGCCGCACCAGGCGCGGGAGTTCTACTAAAGAGTCCGCAGTATGACGCGATTCACACCACGTTGCACATACTGCAATGACAAAGAAATGAATCTGATCACCGATCCTAAACGCATCTTGGAGCGATGGGAAGAGCACTTTCATGAATTGCTAAATGGCGAGCTAACTGAGGACTCGGAGGCTCCACCAATATCTGATGACAATGCTATGCTGCCGCCACCAAGCATAGAAGAAGTTAGCAGAACCATCAGCCGGCTAAAAAACGACAAAGCCTCGGGTACAGACGGCATCGCAGCGGAGCTGTTTAAATATGGAGGGCCTACATTACACCAAGCGATTCATGAATTAATTGTGCAAGTATGGGAGCAAGCGTATAACGTTGTTGAGTACCGTGTATAAGATATTCTCCGCTATCCTTCAAAACAGGATGGCCTCATACGCCAGAAACATCATAGGCCATTACCAGTGTGGCTTCAGCCCAGGCAAATCAACGACTGATCAGATTTTCACGTTGAGGCAGGCTATGGAAAAATGTATAGAGTTTCAAAGCTCAATTCAACACCTCTTCATAGACTTTAAAGCCGCCTATGATAGCATAGCCAGGGTAGAACTCTAGAAAGCCATGAGAAAATTCGGCATCCCCAACAAACTGACAAGACTATGTAGGTTGACCATGATCAATGTGTCAAGCCAAGTAAAGGTATCCGGAATACTGTCCAGACCAATCAACATCTATAATGGACTCCGACAAGGGGACGGTCTGGCCTGCCTCCTTTTCAACCTGGCGTTGGAGAAAGTGATCCGAGATTCGGGCGTGACATTAAGGGGAACAATCCTCCACAAGTCCACCCAATTACTGGCTTACGCAGACGACATTGACATCATTGGAATAACAACAACAGCTGTACAAGAAGCTTTCACTCAGATTGAGCAAGCGGCAGGAAATCTGGGACTGCACATTAACGAATGCAAAACAAAAGAGCGGAACACGAGTTTGACGTCGTAAAATCATTTACTTACCTTGGGGAGCAGCCGACAATAGCATGGAACCAGAAATACGCGCACGACTGCTAAAAGCCAACTATATAGCCTGTCAAGGCTCTTCAAATCCAAATATCTAACTATAACGTCTAAACTTTTACTATAATATAGTGATATTATAAGACGATGGTCTTACCCGTTCTCACATATGCATCCGAAACGTGGGTGCTTAGCAAAAAGCCCCCAAACCCCTTGGGCGTGTTTGAGAGGAAAATACTTCGGAGGATTGTTGTATGTATGTGAGGAAGGACGATTCTGGAGTCTCTACAATGACGAGATCTACGGGCGCTATCGCGACATAGATGTTGTGAAAAAAAAAGTAAAGCTCGGTAGGCTCCGGTGGGCAGGGCATCTAGCTCGCATGAGTGAAGATGAGCCTGCTCGGAAAGTTCTCTGCGGTAAGACCTATGGGGTGCGACAGCGAGGGAGGCCCAACCTTCGCTGGAAGGATAGCGTGGACCAGGGCACTCAGAGTTTAGGGATGCCAAACTGGATGACATCAGCTCAGAATCGGTACCTGTGGAGAGAACAGTTGCGCGAGGCCAGGACCGGATCCCGGTTGTAAAGCCGTTAAAGAAGAAGAAGATTCAGAACTAGAATCTTAAATGTTAATCAAAACAAATCTTGACAAGAGCAAAATTCAATCACAATAGATCCAAGAGCAAGCGAAATTGAATCAGAGCATTTTCATGTTAGAGGGAATTTGCTCTAGACCGAACTACCTGTGCTCAGCTTCAGAAAACTAGAGCTGCTAAATCGATGACGCTATTAGATTCCTCAGAATTCACCAAACACAGATTCCTAGTAATTCACTACTTAAAGAGTCTTTGACGGGTATAAGTTTTCCACTTCTTCTAGAAAGACCAATGGAGTTGTAGTCGCTAATGCATTGATTGTCCAGGTACAGTTTAATATCTCTTCATGTATCTTTTAAGCAAGTTTCAATGTTTACTAGCCCATTCACACGGTCATTTATTTCTGTCTTCAGGTCTTTCAGATCAAACTAATGCCCATGCAGTGATGGAGGGTGAGAGAAAGCCTGGCGTCGCTTTGAAAGGTGCAATAATCCATTCACTCTTACAGCTCCTTGGATATTTCTTCGTACAATTAGTCCCAATAAATCTAATGTCGCTCCAACTCTCTCAAAACACTGCCGGCTCTCGTCCAAAATTTAAAAAAAAGCGGCCCTTGGTCCTGCTACAAAAAACAGACTGCCCGGTTCACAACTAGCCCAACTCAGGACAAAAACTGAACTTTCCACTAGTCTTTTTTCGAGAAAAAAAAACCCGATCTCAGATCCAAATTCTCCAACAAAAACTCTTTGACTGACTAAAATTCCTTCCCATTTATTTTTCCACGCCCATTTTTACTTCTTATTTTTTTTTATATTTTAGTCGGACAGTAAGTTTTGAATCAATTTTCCAAATTTCCGCTAGGGTATAGAATTCGTAAAACCGACTGTTACACTACTAGGCACTGCACGATGACTTGAACGACATGACAGACTAGTAGTACAAAGGCTGTTACCACATAAAAAAATCTCTAGGGCGACATGGCAGATTTTTTTTCATACTGTTACTTTATACTCTTTGACAATCTATTTTTTCCGTATAGAGTGTAATGTCGAACCGCTGGTCTAGTCAGAAGATAGTGAAGAGAGGGAGAAGTCGTGATTTATTTTTTATTCCACCTACTCTCAACCATTGCCATTGCGACTCTGACATTGGGGCGATCGAGAAACATGCCGACATTATGCCTCCTGAAACGAGCTGAATGACATGCGCTTTGTTGTAGCGCGGCAAGGCTAGTGAAGGCTATTGACTGGAGGAATCAGGAATGTAAATATAGTCCAGTAAATAGGTACTTTTTCTTAGCGAAAAATACCGCACGCGATTTTTTTTTACCAAATGATTTTATATATTTTTATGAGCTTAAATTCAAAATGGCGTCATCCCCACCCTTATGCTTAACTTTCAGTAAAGGGAAACGCGTTTAATCTTATATCTCAGAAACTATGCATTTTACGACAGAAATGTATACAATCTTTTTTTAGATTGTAGCGGGGATGTCAGGAAAATATTAGAAAGAAGGAAGGATACCAGTATTAAACCAATATCCCACTTCTGAAATTGTAGCGGTGTCAGGATAAAAATGTTAAAATATGTTAAACTCAACACCCCTTTAATGTCCGCAATAATAAACAAAATTATAAATATTATGAAAACACCAATAGTAACTACAACACTTTATTTTTATTAAAACTGCCACTCAATCCTAATACATAATTCTCGAAATACTAAATTCAATAGTCCACAATAATTGTAACCCGAACGCGTCCGACCAATCTAAATATAACGATAGATCTGAACTCATCCTCACAATTTTTCAAAACCAAACCGAAAACTATTTCGTCATCTTTTTACTTTACATAACAACCGAAAACTCTATATACTTCAAATTCTTTTCATTTTCCCGGAACCTTAATATTTCGAAAACATGTGACCTCAAAACTAACTCTCCTATTGGTCATTTAAAAACATCCGATTTTGAGAACATTGCTACGTCGTTGCCGATTTTCCCTTTTTCTATTGCTCTTTGCTCGCGCCTCAATTTTTACGACCCGAAGGCAACAACAACATAGCACTGCTCTTTACATAATATTCATTTTTATGGCCTTGAAGGGCTCTATACAATTATGGGATATATCTGTACGTGTTACATTTTAAATATTTGAGAGTTCTTTTAATTTTATGGCCTTGGAAGTTTTGTTTGTTTGAAACATAATTTTAAGGCATTGTTGCCATTTCTTTAAATTCTTCTAGAGTTTTTAACAAAATCTTAAATTTATCTACTACAATTCGGCCATCCTGACTCTAAGTCGACCTCGACTTACATAACTAATTTCACAAATTCTTCACAAAATTTTATTAATCACAAAATTCTTTCTCACAAACATATTTTATCACAAAATTATACATTAATCTTCTCAAAATAATAAACACAATTCTATTCAAACTTTCAAAATTATAAGACCGATCCAACAAATTCTTTCATATTTCTTTAATTAACTAATATTTATTTTTTCAGAACCTTAATAAGTGATAAGTGGCTCATCGCATCTAAGCTAATCCTTCAATAAATAAGGCCTCATATTCGTTGCCGAATAGACTCCTTGAAATGGTCTATTACTATTTTGGTATCCATCAGGATCCTTTATTAAGTACCTATCGTTCCCTAACGCCTTACATATTTTGTACGGTCCTCTAAACTTGGGAATCAACTTCTTATTCACCCCAATAGTAGTATCTACGTTAACAATAGTAACTAAATCTCCAATTCTATAACTCCGTGGTTTCTTATGCCTCAAATTATATCTTTTCTGGTTATATTGTTGCAACTTATCATTCTTATCCGCCGCACGCTTCCTAACTTTGCCTAAATTTTCTAATCTATCCTCGTTATCTTGATCTAACTCCTTAGTCAAATATTCTTTTAGGTGATCAACAACCTTTCCCTTTTGTTCCATTCCAAATAACAACTTGCTAGGGCATTCCCCAACAGATCTATTTTGAGTATTGTTAATTCCGAATTCTACATTATCTAATACTTGGTCCCATTCTAATTTTTTGCCTTTGTCTACTAATTTAGCCAACATAGGTTTGAGTGTCCTATTGACTCTCTCAACTGCACCGTTTGCTTGTGGTGTGGCAGTGGCAACTAATACTTGCTTTACATTACTATCTTTACAAAATTCTACAAACTCCTTTGAAGTAAAAGCACTTCCTCTATCCGAAATAATTCTGTCTGGCCTACTGTAAGCCCTAAAATATTGCTGCAATGAATTAATAGCTTCCTTGCTATTCGTACTCCTCGTAGGATACAATCTGACAAAGCGAGAAAATGCGTCTATAACTACCAAAATAAATTTATATCGTTGCTTTGTTCGTTCTAATGGACCGAAATGGTCTATGTGGATGGTGTCGAAAGGTTTATCTCCTTTTGGGATGGAGTGGAGTTCTCCTTCTAATTTCCCGGAATTGGGCTGAAACGTAATACACTTCAAACATTTACTTATGTATTTCCTAATTTGTTCTTTGACATTAGGAACCCAATACGTGTTTAAAAATACTTGCAATGTTTTGTCAACCCCTAAATGTCCCATGTCATCGTGACAAGTCCTAATAACATTTTCTAATAATAATCCTGGAACGTAGAATAATAATCGTTTATCTTGAGATTTCCGATACACTAAACCGTTTCTTAATTCAAAATCTTTTCTTTCCTCCTTTTCCAATAATTCTCTTATCTTCCCAATGTTATCATCCTGATACTGATGCGCTGCTAATAATTGTTCTAACGTATTCTCTTGTAGCGTAAAAATGTTTTGAATTCTGCTGAGCGCGTCTACATGTTGCATTCTTTTACACTCTCTATGAACAACTTCGTAATCATAATTCTGTAATTCCAACGCCCATCTGGCTATTCTGGGATTTATATCTTTCTAGTTCAATGTTAAGGTGAGTGAGTTGCAATCCGTCATTATACTAAATCGGATACCGAATAAATAAACACGAAACCTTTGCAATGCGTAAATTATGGCTAATGTTTCTAACTCTCAATTTCTAACCACCTATAATGTCAAATATTTTTTTTTACAATTCCGCAATGTTCTTAATTATCCTAATACTCAATCGTCACAATGGTTCCATATTTTATAAAATTCATAATCTTGCTATTTCCACAATATTATATTCTCAATGTTAAAATCTTAATAATTCCTAATACTAATACTTTCAAATGCATAATTTAAATTCTTAATACTTCCGCAATACTAATATTTTTCGGCTCATATTCCTAAATCCCTTTACTTTCACAATGATAACGTTCTCTGAAACCACAATCTTAAATCTTAGTAACTTCACAATAATATTATCTTTCAAGCTTGACTTCTAAAGCGTTAGCTGCTAATATATCTAATGCTTTTTCTAAAACTTCTAAATTCTCTTCAAATGTTTCAATCCCCCAAAAATATGTCGTCAAAATATATTATAATCTTTTGTTGTTCTAATAATTCATTAACTAATTTCTGCAATACTTCGCTTTCTGAATACGAAACTCTCCTTGGTCTAAAGCAAATGGTTCTTCTTTCGTTAAACAAATTTTAAACTGAAAATTGTTGGAATTGGTCTCACAATTTTTAAACGACTTCCCATAATTCTTTAAAAAGCTTCTTAATTAAATCTTCATCCTGCTTAATTTTAACAACATAATCAAGTTTCTCTAATTTTAACTCATTAATATTTCCAATTAGCAAATCAAAAATGTCTGCATTACGTTTCCCTACTGTTAGTTTCTTATCTCTAATGATTATTTGTATTTGTGGGTTATTCGTAAAGTCCCTACCTAACAACAAGCATACGCCATTGGAAAGCGTAGTGTCTGATACTACATAAAATCTTTGGTTTAGACGAACTTCGTTGACCTCTATCGGTTGATCCATGACTCCTTTAACGTCTACTGGGGATGAATTAAGTCCAAAAAAATTAATGTTACCTCGATTTGGTCCAAATATCAACTGTTCCTCTCGTGCAGTACTAATTTTAATTAGCGACACTGGAGATCCTGAGTCCACGATGCCTTCCAGTTGGCATTCACGCGCCTCGCCTACAAATTTTACCCAAACTGGATAGTCCGGATTTAACGCCCTAATCTCCGTGTTCGTCTTCTTGGTGTCTTCCTTCTTGCAGCTCTCTGCTCGATGTCCCGGCTCACCACATTTAAAACAAGTCCCCCACTGACGCTTGGGTTTCTTGCAACTGCTTGCTAAATGGCCTCTGCATCCACAATTGTAACATTTCATGTTGGCCAAATCTGGAACTGGAATCGTCCTTCTCGGGTTCACTCTCGCTGGTGGTGTCCTCCTACGGTCATCTTTTACTCCAATCGTTATGTAGCTCATGACTTCAAGCAGGTCTCTCAAACTTTTGAACTGCTTCATCCTAGCCTGATTCCTAATATTCTCATCTCCAATCCCGTCAATGATATACTCAATCATCTCGTCCTCAGTAATTGAAACATGGTTCCCTAATTGTGTTTTCGCGTGAAAATAATCTATGAAATTTTCTGGCGCTCTCCATTTTCTGGCTTCAAACTCACGCCGTGCCTCTAGTCGGTTTGCGGCTCTTCCGAAAATTCGTTTTAATTCACTTAATAGGTCATCGTAAGCCAACTTGATGTGGTCTGGTTTGGAACGTAACCACGTAAGTGCTCGTCCCTTAAAACATCCAATCACTGTTATTTTCATAACTTCGTTGCTAACTGCGTATGCCTCCTTGACCGCTTCGACCTGTGAACTCCAATTATCGTAATCACAAATCCCATCAAAATCAGGGATCAAATCTTTCAGAAAGTTGCTGTTTGTAGCCGGTCTTTCAACTGCTTGGCTCCTCTGTTGTCTCTCCAATTCTAACTCCCTTTGTAGCAGCTCTCTCTCCCTCAATAATAGGTCTCTTTCCCGTTTAATTAACTCGAGCTCGTCCAATACTCGTCCACCTCGTGCACCGTCTTCGTCTTCGTCCACAATACTATGCTCCTCATTAGAATGCAGCTCCTGTTGCGTCTGATGATGTTCCAATCGTCTTAGCAGCGTATCCCGTCTACCAGTCACCGGTAATCCTAGCTTCCTCAATTTCTGCCTTAGCTGCTTCACTGTAGAATCCTCATCAATATTTATGGGACTCTCCATTGCAATAGCTGTAATAATTTAAACAAAACGCAACAATATTCGCAATGATAAACAAAGTTCAACAATATCCACAATAATAAACAAAATTCAACCGTATCCGCAATGATAAACAAAACTCAACAATTTCCGCAATTATAAAGAAAATTCAACAGTATCCGCAATTATAATCAAAACTCAACAATACCCGCAATTATAAAGAAAATTCAACAGTATCCGCAATTATAATCAAAATTCAACAATACCCGCAATTATAAAGAAAATTCAACAGTATCCGCAATTATAATCAAAATTCAACAATATCCACAATGATAAACAAAAATCTTCGCGCACTTTTCGTTCAATAATTTCACTCAAGATATCGCAGACTCGCAAGGCTTAAGGATGCAATATCCCGGCCTTTTCTTTGTCACTTGGATTTACCAATCCCACTTCTGAAATTGTAGCGGGGATGTCAGGAAAATATTAGAAAGAAGGAAGGATACCAGTATTAAACCAATATCCCACTTCTGAAATTGTAGCGGTGTCAGGATAAAAATGTTAAAATATGTTAAACTCAACACCCCTTTAATGTCCGCAATAATAAACAAAATTATAAATATTATGAAAACACCAATAGTAACTACAACACTTTATTTTTATTAAAACTGCCACTCAATCCTAATACATAATTCTCGAAATACTAAATTCAATAGTCCACAATAATTGTAACCCGAACGCGTCCGACCAATCTAAATATAACGATAGATCTGAACTCATCCTCACAATTTTTCAAAACCAAACCGAAAACTATTTCGTCATCTTTTTACTTTACATAACAACCGAAAACTCTATATACTTCAAATTCTTTTCATTTTCCCGGAACCTTAATATTTCGAAAACATGTGACCTCAAAACTAACTCTCCTATTGGTCATTTAAAAACATCCGATTTTGAGAACATTGCTACGTCGTTGCCGATTTTCCCTTTTTCTATTGCTCTTTGCTCGCGCCTCAATTTTTACGACCCGAAGGCAACAACAACATAGCACTGCTCTTTACATAATATTCATTTTTATGGCCTTGAAGGGCTCTATACAATTATGGGATATATCTGTACGTGTTACATTTTAAATATTTGAGAGTTCTTTTAATTTTATGGCCTTGGAAGTTTTGTTTGTTTGAAACATAATTTTAAGGCATTGTTGCCATTTCTTTAAATTCTTCTAGAGTTTTTAACAAAATCTTAAATTTATCTACTACAAGATAAATAAGTGATTTAACTTTTTTTTCAGACATTTTTTTTGTAAGGTCAATATGTTCGGATTCATAGTTCTTCAAAATTTATTTATTACTTTCTTTGCACTATATTTCGTTAACGGTTAACCCGCCATAAAAAAATCCTTCCTAAGACTTATAAAACCCACAATTATCTAAAATAATTGTTGTTATAATTATTTTTTACGTAGGGCTAATATTGCACGAATTATAGTGTTTTAAGTGTCGGAAAAACGTAAATTTAAAAGTATTTTTTTGCCAATATCTTTTTAATTGCACGTTTTACTGCATAACTGATTATAACGTTTTTTGTGCGTAATTTCATTTCGCAATTTTGAATTGCAGCTCATAAAAATATATAAAATCATTTGGTAAAAAAAATCGCGTGCGGTATTTTTCGCATTACGAAGGCCTTTTTTTCGACCTATTTACTGGACTAACAGGGAAGAAGAAAGAAGGAACGTTACCTAGGAGGAAAGTGGAAAAGGCGAAGGACCGTGGGGCTGCGCCGGGATTCGAACCCAAGACCTCTGGTATAGTAGCCAGACGCCTTATTCCCTAAGTTACCGAGGCGCCCAAAGGAAAAACAATGGGTCGCTTAGACAGACCCCGAGGAGATATTGCCAGAATCACAGCAATCATTACGGGACATTGAGCCATAGGACACTACGCTGAAAAGTTGAGCATCCCGTTCAACGTCTTTTGTCGTAGCTGCGGGGAGACGAACGAGAGAGAAACAATTGTTCACTCTCCTTCTGTAAGTACCCGGTTGTAAGTGAAGCCAAGCAGCGCACTTTGAGCAGTTACGTTTTGGAAGACTTAAAAAGGGATTTCCAGGCTGGAGATCAGATTACTGTTAAGCTTCCTAAATTTAACAGCATAACTTTAGGCATCCGTACCACTCCGCCACACAACCACTCCACAATCAAGGTACACGAGTTGTGCCAACAAAACGGCACGCCAATCGTTAATTGGGACTTTGATCGCACTGGAGGCAGCCTTTCAACCACTTTCCTACATCGTTAACGAGTGTTTTCAAATTACAAATTCCTGGAACTTATGTATGTTTATGTAAAAAGTTCATTCAATAAGTCTTAAATATAAAGAGATGGTGGTTGTTCCGGCTATACTGAAAAAAAAGGAAGAGAGCCAAGCAAAAGGAAATTAATAAATAAAAACACCAAATTCACTAGTTCTTGCACTTTTATTAAATAAACAAACTACATGAATACACGAAATTACAAAAAAACACACACGTAAAAGGACGTCACTTCAAAAAAACAACAAGAAATTGATACCTGAAAATAGAAAAAAAATTAGTTAAATGCAAATATTAAAAATACAAGTTCTTACCTTTTAAGCCAAAGGGGATAAACAATCCAAATTAGCGATGAAAACACCAACGAAAATCCATCCCAGAATAGACGCAAAAAGCCGTCGGCAAATCGACATTCTGTATACAAAAAGGGATTAATAAAAGTACAAACCAGGTTCCACAAAAAATACTCACCTGTCAACCCCAATGCGCTAATCGCGGGCTCCTCCTCGTCCATCCCCCACTAAAACCTGAAAACATAAACTAAAATTAGTAAATAAACTAAAATATGAATAAAATGCTTACCAAATGCAAGAAAACCCCATCTGACGTCTACGAGTCAGAAGGGAACAGCTGATCGGACATCGCACGCAGATCTAGTACATAAAACCGAAATTATATACTTCAAAAACGAAGCCCCCTACCAAAGGCTAGCCGCAGCTATTATTCGCATAGAAAATAAATACCGACGCACAGCTGGCGTCAAACCAGATTGCTTTTAATCTTTCTAGAGTCTTGAACTAGAAGATAAAATCTGTATTGAGGTTTTAGCAATAAAGCAATTTCAAAGCTCAAGTATCGAAATTAGCATTCTGGAAAGACAAAATTGAGGTCTTTTCCCAGTAAAGCCCGAATTAAAGACAGCTTTGAAGTCTTTAATGCAGCAGTAGCTTAATCATCAGAATTGATTTCAGCAGTTACTCTAACCAACCACAGAGGGACGAATTTGCAAAGAAACCCGGCAAAGCAGTCCAGTAAGCAGCAACCAGGGCAGCAAGCAGCAACCAGTGCAGTAAGCAGCAAGCAAATCCCAAGCGATTTCCAAGAACGAAAGCGGAGTGCAGCACCACAAAGGTTATCCCTGGCTGTTCTAATTGCAGAACACATCAGGCGAAACATCAATCGTCATCTGACAGATAGGTGGCGTTATCCATTTAAGCTACCAGAGCAAGCAATATTTTGGTAATTCTTATTTACAAAACAAATAAAGAACAATTTACGAATTTTCAAGTAATAAATCACGAATTAATAACGAATTTAAGAATGAATTGAAATATTTTTGGCAATTTGTAAATCTATGGTTGAATTTTATTGAATTTATATTTGAGAAAATCTAATAATTGATTGCAAATAAATAGTAATTTGATTATTGGAAAAAGTTATCTTTCAATTGAATCACACCCTTCCAGCACCTTTTTATTGAGTCAGAAATTAAATTACTAATTCTGAACAGTGGTCGTAAGATTGAAAAGTAGTTTGCTTTTATTTTTATAAGTTGCATCTGTCATTAGACTTCTGTCAAAGTTGCTGCTACGTTATATCAATCAAAAGCTTTTTTATTTAGGAAAAGGAAAAAATGATTATACGTACTATTAACATCAATCACCGTAACATTCAACACTTATATCAAAAAGGCTTAATAACGAAGCCCACATCTGTTCTTGTGCTTGAGACTATTTACTATTGGGTGTGTAAACGAGTTAACACGCTATAGCGGTAATATTGCAAATTGGGGAATCTTTATTATCCTGCAAAATTACCATTCTTCACATTTTTTTTTAATTAATTCGCTCAAACGTTGTCCCCAACTGCAGCTAACATGGTCCATGTTGAAGTCACAATCTTTAAGGACGCGTTCGAGCATTTCCAGTGGTATTTGGCTAATAACTAAACCTTCGACCAAGCCCAAAAGAAGCGTAAAATCAAATGATTTAGGCGGCCAATTAATCGGTCGGTATCCCAAATATTTCAATTTGTCAAGTTTCCGACCAGATTTGTTGAAATTTAAGGCGTTTGATTGGGAGGAAATTTTCTTTGCTGGGTGTCCAAGAAATTTCCAGTAGTTTACCGACGCGATCGTACAGCGGCTGATGTTGCATGTCCATCTCCAAGGATTTGATCGCAATGGGTAGGTGGCCCTTTGCTCTCCAAACTGAAGTACCTGCCGTTTAGCTCTGCGCTTTGTTAAACCTTGAGAAAGGGTGAAAGGTGGTAACATTAAAATATTTTCAGACAGTCAAGACGCAACTAAGGCGCTCTTAAAGTGGAAGCTTTTTCCAAAATAGTTGCCTTTTGCTTTGACGTACTCTCCAGCCTGCCCAGGAAAAATAGGGTTACCCATGTAGGGGTGTGATATCGCCACCACAACCTAGAACTGTCTTAGGAGACAGAATATGGACTCTATGTAGAAAGCGACGAGACCTCTACACGGGTTCATTCTAAATGCCCTGCACTGATCTGGCTTACAAGAAGAACGTTTATTAGCGAGCTATCGATCCCGCTCAAGTCCGATCTTCTTCAACTAAAGAAGCTTTAGTGGGGTATGTACACAATAGGCCTAATTTGACGACGGTGTTCACCGCATGGGTTGCCCCATGGTATAATAATACGATATAGGCTCATAAGGAAAAGCTCTGGCTACGTGACGTCAGTCAGATCTCAGTTTATTAGGGAAAAAAGCTTTCCTCTGACGTCACTCAGATCTTTTCTCTAACAAATTGCGTTGAAGCTTTTCAAGATGGAAACAGAGCCTTTCCTTATGAACCTACCTTGTATTATTGTACCATGGGTTGCCCCATACACACACTTTAAAAAAATTGTCAACGTTTACTCGCCTCGTAAAGGCAAGATCCGATTCCTAACCAATTTCTAATGTCCCAACATTCCACGGCTATTTAACCGCTATCATCTGGACCAATCAATTTTTATATTCTCTTAATTAAATTTTCTAATAAACATTTGAATCCGTTACGGAAAATATTCAATCACATCAAAATGCAAGAAACTGACAATATCTATGGTCCAATCCTCAATTCAGCTATCAGTATACTGTCACAGATAACCATAAGCTCCTTTGTCTCGTAAATCGCTGTTCTACAACATTATTACGAAATTAAAATTCAAACATAGCAGAGCGAAAAGTGAAAAGTATAAGTACATCAAAATTGTATATCAGACCAGAAAGCGCACTCACCAACAAGTCTGAATAATGAGGCAGGAACCTTGTTAAGTTGACAAGTGAACACAGTTTTTCTCTTTAAAAGCTTAGAAGAAAAAAACAACTATATATAAATAGAAGAAGAAAAAGAAAAAAATGGCTGCGAGCATGCTAAGAACCAATATTATCGCATGCTTTAACCCGATTACCATAGATATGACAGTTAAAGTCGAGAGCAATTCAAATGCAAAACTAGAAAACCACTCAACAGGAAAACCCGAAGGAAATAAAATGCTCAGCGCACTGCGCAGGCTCTCTGCAGATCTGCGGTGGTTATCTAATGAGTGTCACTTTATTGGCGCTCCACCCAGTTCTACAAATTGACAGTTAAAACAGCAGTTTTGCAATAAATTTCTGATGTCAAAAACGCGACTGAGAAGTGAACATAATCGCACGCTATAATTACCTGACGGATAAGACAAAGTCGATGCATTCCGGTATACAGAATTGCAGCGAGACAATGAAATTTTGCGATGTTTTTTCCTATTATTTTTTCGATTTATTCTAGATAGAAGCGATTTTGTTGCAATCAATCTTTATCCTTTATGCAATCAATCGATATTCAACATGACACCCGATATACATATATACTAGCTCTCTGGCACACGGCAGCAGGTGACTATGCTGCGACGCCAGGTGGCGGGCATGCATGCATGGCAGGTAGTATATATGCAGCCGATGCTAGTGCTGCTTATTTGTGCAGTACTGCACCGGTCCAGTGGCTGGGCCGCTCTCATTACCCGTTTCGAGCTTTAAGTGCAATCAATTTGAGTGTTTATGAATTCAGTCATTTGAGGAAACGTTGCGAATCGGCCACTTGTCAACATCAATGTTTTGTCTAATAGCTTAATAAAGTTACAAAGTTGGCATAAACTGCGCCGCAAAGGCGAGCTCGGCTTTGCCTTTTTCCATTTTTCTCGCAAAGGCCAGATTCTTCCGTATTCTTGGGTCTGGCCCGCAACATTAGCGCTACATACTCTTGTACCCTTGGGGGACAGAGGCTGGCTGCGCTTGTCTTATCCAGAATCGTAATCAACCTGCGCTTGCGTGGTACGAGCACTAGTTTCGCGTGGACGTCTCTCTCTCTTTTATTTCACCATTTCATTTACGATATAATTTTTCCACCTTTTTTTTGGTTTTTGTTTTATTCTTTTATCTTTTCGCGATTTTAAACAGCGCCGTCCATATGCAAAGTGGAGTCTTAAATTGAGTCATATTCGTTGTGTATTATTGTAGTGTTTGGATATGAGACTCTTGCTAATGAGATGTGTACGGTGATTTAGTAACTGGCTACTGCTATTGTTAGGCAAATGAAAGGTAAACTTGTACCTGGAGTCTGAGAAAAATGCTACCATGATTACATTTGGTCTAAGCTTGCGTTTTTGCTTATAATTTTTCTATTTTTGAGGCTATTTCTTCACGGACTGGTGATGCTGGACACTATTAATGCTCTTATAAAATAAAAAAATCTAAAGAAAAATTTCAACTGTTTCACCGGTGCTGTTTTGATTTCATCATTTGGGCTGGTTTAAGGCTTTTGGTTATTTCCAAGATTAATTTAAATAAACAATCATTTCACAGATCGCGGTTAGCAGTTTGTTGCTGAGCTATGAACTATCTAGTTAGAACTTTTCATGGAGCTATCATTAAAAGTTTTATAAATTGCCTAGTACATAGTACTATTATACTATTATAAACAATTCATTCGGAATTCATCTTTTTGAGTTATTATATTTACTAGGTCCCTACAGCTTTCAACCCACTCAGATTAAACAAAAGGAAAAAAATAAACGTGACATGATAGGGTAGGAACTCTGCCGCCGTCGTCTGGTCTCAAGCCCACGTTGTAAATGGAGGAGAGTGGTATACCTGCCGAATTGACCAGAATGCGGAAACCGAAGAAATTAGGCAAGAAACCGAATACCAATACACGAACGAAACAATGATACTGCATCCGAAGCAGCCGATGCGCCAGCACTGGAGATCAGGGATGCTCGTGAGAAGTAGGTTACTGGCCGAACACCCGACCGACCGAAAATGGAAATGCAATTCGCCGCGTGGAATGTACGAACAGGACATCACGTTGGTCAAAAGGAAATCATAGCAATGGAATTGTTGAAATGCAAAATATCAGTTGCTGCGCTATCGGAACTATGATTTACCGGTCTCCGGGACATTGCCGATCGTCCCGCCAGCTATTAACTATACGATGACGCTTTACTATTCCGGTGGTGAGAGACGAGAGTGGTCGGCGTCAGCTTTATCGTCGATCAACGGAATGCCAGCAGCGTAATCGCATTCCAACCGATATCCAAGCGTTTGGCGGTTATAACCATCGCATCGGTGGAAAGACCCATATAGTATCCGTTGATGCGCCAACCGGACAAGGACGAATTTCACGATCAGTTTCAACAGATATAATACCTCGAACCGAATTAATAATGCTCGCGGGGGATTTCAATGCACCCTCAGGAGCAGTTCGGATCGGCTGGGAAGGAACGATGGGCAAATGTGAGCACGGAGAAATTAACGACAACGATTTATTCCTGCTTCCATTCGCAGCGTCAAACAACTTGATTGTTGGTAACAGCATTTTTCGCCATCCACTCAGTTGCTGTCCTGGCGAAATCCATCCGGCGAAGACTCGGTGATGTTAGACTACGTTTTGATCAACGCAAGATTCTGTTCGACGCTTAAAGACGTACTTGCAATGCGTGGGCCAGATTGCGGATCGGACTATTATCTTGTTCCAAGAAGGTGAAAGAAAACGGCACCTCCACCGGCGACGAAGAATTGGGCGTGCCTACGGGACCCGGCCAGAGTTTCAAATAGCATTATTCAACAAACTTGCGACGCTCGCAATACCGGACGATATCTATTAAATATCTTTTAAAAGAAAGGCAATTGTCGGAGTCTATTGTGGGGTGTGCAATGGAGTTGTGACCACCTATCCGTAAACGAACACAGCCATGGATCTCTGAAAGCTATCTGGACTTCATCGATCAGCGGAAGCGAATGAAACACGTCGACTTTGAGTAATACCGACGTTTGAACAAAGAAGTTCGACAGAAAATGAAATCGGAACGAGAAGCTTACTGGAATAACGTTTCGGCCGACATGGAAGAAGCGGCGTCGAGGCATGAGTACCGGGCGCTGTACCAGACAATCCGGCGGCTAGTATTCGCTCTCCGTCAACTAATGGAAGAAAGAATTCGTTGCGGCAAAGTAACTGTCGTCGTTTTCATCGATTTCGAATCCGCTTCGATTGGAATAGCTTGTGGAGAGCCTTGGAAACCGAACACGTGCCATCGAAAATCATCCTACTTCTCCAAGCGTCGTACGAAGATTCAACCAGCAGAGTTCGTCTTCGAATCGACTTATCTGAGGAGTTCCCGATTCAAACGAGTCGCTTCGCTCTTTCTCTTCAACGTTATGATCGACGTGATTATGCGTAAAGCATTCTATGGACGACCTGGAGTTCGATACGACGACAACAACTTCGTAACCGACTTAATGTTTGCCGACGATAGCCTTGGTAGCCTAGAGGCTAAGAAGACCGACTACCTTAAGTCTACAGAGATAGACGAAGGATGGCAATTGAAAAACGGGTACATACTTCTAGAGATATATAGAGTGAATCTAAATTTTATCAACTTAAAATATTTTTGTTTCGTTCCTTTAATTAATTTTTGATCGTTTAAAAATACAAATTATTATCAGTCCCGTGATTATCATTAGAATATTTAAAAGCCCAAAATTATTAAAATTTATTTTGTGGATCGAATAAAATCCACGATCATTTCAAGGAAACATTGTAACACATACGGTGGGCATCAAAAAAGTGTGGTAAATTGCCCAAAAAAATGTCAAATTATGTTGAAAAAATACGGAATAGTTTTTTGTGGAAATGTAGGGAATCGGCCTATTATCTGAATTCGGTACTAATTTCGCCCTCAATTATTTAATGTTTTTTACTTTTTAGAACAACTTTTTGCCTTTTTTCGATAGTTAAATACATTTCCGCTTCGAATGTTACATTTACCGCAAAAATAAAAATTTTCAAATATGTTACTCGAGGTTCTATGTATTAAATATGTGTCACAAAGTTTCGTGTCAGAAGGTGTTTCCGAAACAGCACGCCACAATTAGTGTACCCCAAAAAAATGTATTCCGAATGTCACGAAATGCAATTAAGGAATTAGTAGAGTAATATCCTACACGAAACACTTTTGGAATTTCTAGTATAAGATGAAGACATCTTTCTCAAGTAATCAATTTCATGGGCAACTCACCAAATTAAGATCGTAGACAGCGAAGAGCGATCGTAACGCACCTTCCCAGAGATAATTAAAAGCTAACACGAAACTGGATACGCTCCTGCTCCGCCTCTGGTTGTCAACTTTTTTTTACGAATCGTGCAATCATGATGACAAGATAACCACACAAGATACTTAAGAAATCCCCTCAACAACACAAAAAACTAAACCAAAAAAAATGAAGATAAAACGAAGAAATCGCACAGGGAAAATTATTATGACCCCCACTGACACCTCAAAAGAGGGGGGCTCAGCGCGCAAACAACGCAGGTCTAGATCTAAGCCGCTTACACAGTCGCAGTCGCAAGGAGCCAGTATTGCGCCCACAAAAGATAAGTTCTCAGTGACGGATCACTAAGGTATCGCGGAGCATTGGACCAAGATGCTAGCGCTCTGTCCGAGACTCCGGGCCCGAAGGTGGTGATTATGAGCTGTGAGAACCGGGAACTGGTCATGCGCACGAAATAAAAATGTGAAAATGAGTTTTTTATGCTGGGGCCTACGTTTATACCTTTTCTTTTCGGTGTTTTTTTATGCTGGATGCTGGCTGGTGCTGGCGTTGTTGTTGTCGCCGAGTAGTTTGCATTCAGATGATGACGGTGAAGGCCATTGTTTCAAAGCAAGTTTACGAGAGGCGCTTTCGAGAGATGATGGACCGCCGCTGATTGACATGTCGTGAGGATGAGTTCCACTATTTATGGGGCACAAAAGTAAGTGCCTTTCTATGTCAAACTGATGGCAGAGATCGTTTTTTTGATGAAAAACTAATTTTTGGTGATATTTTATTGGGATATGCCAGTATTGGAATAATAACGGTCCATTCCAGATGCTAGTGCCATGTGGAATACACCTAATAGGGTCTTGATAAAGAAAAGTCGTGAAAAGTTAATAAATGCTTAGCCGAAACCGACATGTCCTTGGATGGAAACTCATGCAATGCGACTAACAGAAAACTTACTTTGTTAAGCCACGCTCTTTGAAGAATTGCGGAAGGGTTGTGTAATAGGCTGCAGGTTGTCTCATATCCATAAATTTAGACCCCATCGTCTTAACTAATGCAAAACTAAACTGACGCCTCCGGGGTTTATGACCTTTAACAATTTTAAGTGATGATCAATGTATCAAAAAAAGTCATTCGTGGCATATTTAGCAACATTTGAATCTTTCGTTGGTATGTGCACACTACTTACAATCTTCTGCCTTAAGAGCCGCAGGCATGTAATCAGTTATGTAATCTCTTGTCATATTATAACATTTCGGCTTTTTGGGTTATATTAGTTTAGTCAATCGTGTCGCTTAGACCTGGCATAAATGAACATGAAAGAAGTATTTTAATAATTCAACGTTATTGATTGAAATCTTCTTGTGTTAACTAAACATTTATAATGTGTCATGGAAGAGCACCATTTTCGTGTAGTTAATTTATTTAAAAAAATAAAGTTTAAAACCCGATTTCAGGAAAAAAATCCCGTGATACACAAAAAAAGATGAGATAATTGTTTGTAATTCTTAACAACATTAACCCAATCAGAATGGATTTAGAATGAAGAATTAATTTTGAAGACGGTGTCAGGTAGTAGTTGACTTTCATTGCACTAACTCTTGCTTCGAAAACTGTTTTCACTTAGTTGTTAGGCTTATGCTCTTAATGCATTAACTACAGGTGTTAGCACCGTCTTCAAAAGTGATTCTTCATTCTAAATCCATTTTGATTGGCTTAATGTTAAGAATTACAAACAATTATTTCATCTTTATTGTGTACCACGGGATTGGTTTTTTCCTGAAATCAGTTTTTAAAACTTAGTTTTATTTCGTACTTCATATTTTTCGGGGGCAATTTAAAAAAAAGTATTTTTTAAGGTCCACACGGAACGATTTACTTGTGCAATTAGCTTGCACAAGTAAATTGGCACCAATAGATCGTTGGGTGTAAACTCAACGGGTTGGCTTGCCCAAGCCAAAATGTTTGGTTTGTACAAAATATGTCTTGGCTACAACCCTCAGCATGCGCATGGGTGAACGGTGATGTCTAACCACCTACCCGTCCCTTATCATAATCAATGTAACAACGCGTAATATAACGCGGAGATAATAGTGCAAGATCCGGTATGAGAAATATATACCCTCATCTGTTATTTGATGATGACAATTATTATATGATAGATAATATATATACATTGGTAAAACGCACATGGGTTGCCTAGCTAAATCGCGTACTGAAGGTGTTAAATAAAAGATATTGCAATTAACTTTTTTGGGCCAACTACCCTCATTTGTTATTCATAAAATTCGACCATTAACTGACAGAATTTGACACAAAGAAGAGGAAAAATAGGGGTTGCCTGATTTCTACCGGGCCCAATTGTGGGGTTGCCAGGTATAAACAGGTAAGCAAGTGTCGATAATATACCCTCATCTGTTATTTAATCAATTTTTTGACGTGACATCGTCTATTTAAACGATGAACGCCGGTTGCATGCACGAAAAATGATGACTCATTGTCCCGTAGTAATTTTAAAAATTTGATTGTAGTAATCTTAAAAATTTGATTAAAATTGTCAATATTTAATTAGATTAAATTTGTCAAATTGTCAACAATAAGCAAAGCAAGCCAAACACTCTGTCTCCTAACTGGGTGCCGGGGTATAAGAAAATAGTGAACATTACACTGACGAAAACTGAAATGCAAACGAAAACAGTTTCCTTGCGTTCCTGCTTGTGCTATTACCATTCACAAGTCGCAAGGTGGGACGTTTACTGTTATTGTTTATAAATACTCAGTTGCAACCACAACAGTTGGTGTACGTGGCGCTGAGTCGGGTAACGAATGCACATCATCACGGAAAAAGATGCGCCTTTGATCTTCAAACACGGACGGGATGGGAACGACTCACAGACTACGCGAGATGTCCGTAACGAATACATTCGACTCCGTGGACACGCCCTTCAAACAATCACTTCGAAAGCAGTGAAATTTTGTGACGGTAACAACGCTGGGCAAACTGTAGTGACAAACCTTAATGTTCAGAGTTTGTCTGCGCACTTCGCCGATATTGAAACGGATCCCGCGATACCAAGATCGGATTATTTGGTATTGACTGAAACGTGGGTGCGTGACAATTTTGATCCAGTTCCAATCAATAATTATGAATGTATAACCAGGCAGAATAATCGATCGGATTCTGATACAAACGCAGCTGGTGAAGTGGCCATCTATCGAAAATTAACATCAACATCCACGGCCAAAGTTCTCCACGTTGAATTGTCGGACACAACTCGTCTCATCAGAAACACAGGCGAGGTCTGCTTGGCTGAAATTACATGCTTCACTGCTGATACAACGTTTAAAATTGTACTTGGCATATATATTCAGGTATATTCATCCTGGAGCAAGTGTCTCAAACATTAGTGTATTGCTGCACCAAGCACTCTTTCCGTACGTGCATAACAGGCAGTATGTGTATCCGATCATGCAAGTTGATACCAATGTACCAATTGTTCTTTGTGGCGACTTCAACACAAACGTGAAAAATGATGATACATTCCTCAAATTCATGTAGGATATGTACAATCTCGAATGCACATCAGATGTTACTAAGTCAACATCGCTGAGAGGAACAACCCTCGATTTGACTTTTTCAAGGCACATTACACTTGAAACACTCCCATTCATTTCATACTTTTTCTATCATCGACCTATCTTTAACAGAATAACACAGATTGCAAGAAGTTAAATATCAGACATGTATAAAAGCTGTAAATGAATTTGTTACTACACATTGTTACTTGTAAATAATCTGTTCATTAAAGTAATAAACATATTTGAATTCATTGGTGCAAATAAAAGCTAATTTATCAATCAAAATGAATATTTCATTTCACTCCTTTTTGTATCCATACAAAATAATGATAATTCAATATAAATGATTCAATTTTTTATTCATAAAAGTATGCAATCATTTCATCAATGTTTTCTCATGACGTTGTCACGTTAAACTATCGTCCGTAAACCCTCTTTACAGACAACAAATTTTTTCTTCTATATTTATTAACCTAGGTTAATGTGAGGTTAGCCTAAGGTCCGGATGAGGTTAGCCTAAGGTCCGGATGAGGTTAGCCTAAGGTCCGGATGAGGTTAGCCTAATTTGACTGTGAGGCCC
The DNA here is from genome assembly GCA_949987705.1 of Thereva unica. Classification (NCBI taxonomy): domain Eukaryota; kingdom Metazoa; phylum Arthropoda; class Insecta; order Diptera; family Therevidae; genus Thereva; species Thereva unica. The sequence continues at coordinate 59,041,700 of OX465281.1, read as the reverse complement.
TAATGTTGAAACCTAATAAGGCCCAGAAGAAAAGTGTAACGCTTTTCATCTATAACCGCCGAACTAAAAAATCCTTATGAGGGCCATATCAGGCAAAAATGGGTAGGGCCATATAATGCGTACCTATCGTTTATTATGTAAGGCGTGCCCTAAAAAAGCATCACGATATTTTCAATGGATAATAAGGGTGTACATTTATTTAAAATTAAGACAAAGAACAAATATTGATTATTTGTATTTTTTTTCTATATTTATTAACCTCTAATTTTTCTTTAATAAATTATAAAATAATATTAGACACACAATTGTTACCAAGTAAGGATGTCATAAGATTTTCCTGTTGTAAACCTAATCTCAGTATGCCTACAGAGTGCCTTATATTTTTTATACATGGGCCTCATAAGAAATTACTCAATAATACCTAACGGGGTAAACACCTTCTTTCCCAAATAAGGCCCTTGTAAGATTTCCCTAATGAAAACCTAATCTTAGAGTGCGTGCGAAGTGCCTCATGTATTTTGTATGAGGCCCTCGTAAGGTATTCATAAAACAAATTATTTTTGGTATACCTTATACTGCCCTATGAGAGCCACATGAGGTGTTCATGAGGCAAGTCTAATCTGGTATACCGAACGTTTACCTCACGAGGCCCGTACATTACTTTAGGCATGCCTGACATTGAATTCTAGTCGGGTGTCGAATTGATAACCTCCTCCTTTTTTGAAATCGGTTAAAAAGGGGCAATATTACAAATGAATCCATGCTTGGTTTGTATTGTATTGTAGTGAATTTATGATGGCATTTGGACGCCAGTAATCTTCGGATATCCCTTAAAATAGTTGGTGTTTCAAGAGCTGCGCTTAGGCAAGTAATCAGCCTGAAACTAGTTCTTGCATTTGTTTGTTCTGGAACCAGAAACTACACGGCGAAATCGGCTACTCATGATGATCTTGATATGATTTCGCAGAGAAACAAGTTCTGTGGATATCCTCAGTTCCGGTTAAGTAGTCTTGAAGAGGTTTTTGGCTTTTGTTCGAGCAGGGGTAATGAGTAGGCTTGTCTTATATCCAGTTCAGTCCAGCCCAGTAATAGGAAACCACTTCTCTTTCTCACTTCTAATTTCCATCAAATCCTTAATTCCTTGCCCTACAATTTCGGGCAGCTCTATCAGTAGACACCAGAGCTTGTAGTTAATCTATGCATCGCTTTATAAAATGCAAAGTTTTTGGGGTTCTAAACTGTCTGATATTGTATAGAGTAGACAGTTATACTTTAAAACCGGTATGGAGTCTGTGGTTTTAAACTTGGACCCAGTTGTACTCTCTCAGTATACATAGATAACTTGGTAGATCTGCCGGCTTAAACGTATTTGCTGTTGATATACTCAGGGCGCTGCTGGTTGCCTCTTTCGTAGGCGTAACGTGGATTACGACCATATTTAGCATTGCTCGTGATGATGCAGTTGGGCACATATTCATTTCCCCGGCGATAGGCAGGAAGACTATTTAAGTTATATTTTCGAGTAGAGGCCCATGGGCTTGAAAATTGTAGTGTCATGTCAATTTGGATCTTAGCTCCAAATTTTTCTAAGTAGCCTTCGACGGGGACGTAATACTCGAGGTTCCGGTCCCTTGGCAACATTTTCCGTAATCCAGTTGAGTGATTGCTAGATATTTGATTTCTTCTGTACCTGTAAAAGTCAATCGTTTCCAAACTTAGTACTTTACTGAAAAAATGTTCTCCTGTAGATTTCCGCCCCATTAGCATTCTTTCTTTTTTTGCTTAAGCCTTTCAGAAAACTTTTTACATCCAAGTCCTGCGTTACCTCGAATCTAATAGCTTTATTTCCAAATATCAATCGGTTTCCGTAAAAATCATAATTGCGAAATCGCTATACTAAAGGTAACAACTCATCTTCTGCGTTTGATAAGGAAGACGTTGTAATATTAGTGCTTCTTTATTTCTCGAAAGCTTTCTTGTCGGTGGTGCACACGATTGTTCTTTCAAAACTAATTCAGGGCTATCATTTCTGTTCATTTGCTAAGTATATGGTTTTTCTTCTCTTTGCTATCTAACCGTCTTCAATGTGTTCGTCATAACAATATTATTTCCTCTCTTCTACAGGTGGCTTGTGGTGTTCCACAAGGTTCAATTTTTAGCCCCCTACTATTTTCATTATACATATCTCAATAATTTCTCCTTTCCCATTCTTCTGCCATTCTTCTTTGCCATTCTTCTTTTTATCTGTATGCTGATGAACTCTAACTGTATACTTCTTGCCTGATTGAATTTTGGTTTTTGACCTAAATAGCCCTCTTTGTCGAATAAATGAGTGGTGTGCTCTCCACTTCCTTAAATTAAACCCTTAAAAATAACAAGTACTAGTGCTTCGTCACTCTATGTTCCCCGACAGAATCCCACTCATTTATCTCAATAACATTCCTCTTTTTTTGTTGAGGGTCCATAATCTTGGTATTCTTGCACCTAAAAGCTGAAATAAACAAGCCAGATATTATTGCACAGCATTCAGCTGCTTTATGTTGGGGTGTTCTGAGGCCGAGAATATTGCAGTATAAAAATGCAATAAAAGAATTGTTTTGATATGAATGATTTCTTTTCTGCCTGACGGTTGTACGTTGATAATAAAAAAAGAATTTTTTGCAGAGGTACTTTCGGCATCTAAATCGACACAACAATTTCACAAGATTCTACTTGAAATGCCTTTCTGCTAACAAATTCTGTCATATTAAAGCCGCGAAAATAAATGTTCACATTAAAATTCTCAACATTCTTAAATTAACGACGAATTAATTTTATGAATTCTAAAAGTTAAGCGGCACTCTTGCATAAAAGGCAGGCAACAAGCCATTATCCAAAATAATTTACATATTTTGCCTCCCAACAAATCAAGTCGAAACCTCCTTTTCTATCTAGGACGGCCATCACGAAATCAATCAAGATGTACACCGCTACCTGTCAGAAAGAGCGTGATCACCTGCCACAGATGAATGTCTTCCGCCAATAGTTTGACTGCGGGTTCCGTTCAGCGGCAGAACAATGTCCGTGCGGCATTTTAAACAGTTTGAACGCAGCTAAAAGCCACGCAAGAACTGGGTCCCAGGGCGACACTTGAAATATTGAAACTGCCCTGAACCACACGAATTGATCAATTTCCATCGCAGCTTGAGCACCGTAGTTGTCAGGTCTCGTCAATTAAAATAGCAGTTTCCCGCCATTTATTCTTGGTGCTCCAGGTGCTCCTGATTCCTTCGACCGTGATCGGCAGCTAAGTCGCTGCGATCTTAATGCATCGATCGGTATTTTCCAATATCGTCGTCGCTCTGGTGTGCACCAAGCTCTTAGTCCGTCGCTGCTCGGGCCTTTTCTTTATTATTTGTTCTTAGAAATTCCAGATTAGCGCTTATTTACTGTGTTGGAATTTCGTTTTAGGAGTTAAGTTCCTGTCACTTTCAGGAATTCGACCGTTTGTTGCTAATCGGGAAATTTTCCGTTGGTGTTGAACAGGATTTTTGGTCACATTCTATGCAGATCAAAAGAGATTCTTTGGCGAGAAAAACTTACGTGAGTTTTGATACAGTGACTAGCAAAATTTCGACTATCACTTCAGGTGACAGGAGGGAAACATTTAAAGTGCACCATGGGCAGGTTGCAATAAATATATGTATGTATTTCTGTTCCTCTAAAACTTCCACTGTAGATCTTGCTATGTGGGTTCCATGGTATTTCTCACAAGTCTACTGATCTATATATGTATATATACGTACGAACATATGTACATATGTCGGTTAATTTTGACATATATGAATGCTGGCTAGTTTCAAATTGTTTCAGCGTTTTTAGTTAACTCTGGCACGTTATTTTTTTCTGATTATACGTCTAGTTAAACGTTTAATACTCCATTTTTTCCTGAAGGTCTTTTATAGGCGTAGAAGACTACCCAGGCTTACTTTACCCTTTTATGTACCCAGGGGTTTTGTATCGACATCCAGATTTTCTTTTTTTAGGAAAGTGTGGATGTTGTCTTTGGCCGTCTTAGACTGTTGGAGGTTGATCTGCATGATTTCAAGCATTTTCAGATGCCCCATGGGCAACCCGTCTACCAGTTCGTTCAGAACTGTGGGCAGGAGTCTTTGAAACTTTTAAATTTGGCATAGGTGATGCCAAACTTCAGCCGGCTTTCATTCTTCTCCAATATCTCAAAGGATTCAATGGAACCTCAGGACTTTGAGCCTGTACACACTAGATTAGGGTTCCCATCTGCCCGGGTGTCCCCGGATTTGTCTTAATTTGAAGGGCGTCCGGGGGCCGTCCGAGAGGGTAAAACTCGGGCACTTTTTATGTCAGGGGTGACCAGGGCCGGCGCGAGGGTTTTTTGCGCCCGGTGCACTATTTCGTATTGCGCTTCATAAGCTGTTAATTTTGCAACGTAGTGAAGGACAATGGAAAATGACACAAACCCTCGTTGGATGGGAGAAATAATTTCCACAGTTGTTGCAAAATTTAAGATTGCACCATAATTATTATGCGTATAGCTTAAAAAAAGATTACATAGGAAGTTTCACATGGGTCTACACATCCAACCAACAAAAATTTGCTGAAAACGTCGAGAAGATATCAGATAGTCACAGAATTTTTGAATCAACTTTTTGACAGCAGCGTGGTTGTTGTTGTTTTTTGTTTACCTTTTGCTAAGAAAAGAAAAAAAGAAGGAATGGCAATAGGGATAATTAAGATTAACCCTTATTTTACACACTGGGTCAAATTGACCCCTCGGTTTGTTCGAGACGATTTTTCTCGAACAAACCGTTAGAATTAGGGCCTGTAGCGTCACTGGCATTTAGGGGAAGTTTCAAACTAAAGGCCCATGCGGAGAAAGTTAGTCAGTTGTGTTTTTTTTTGATAATTTTTTTTGTTAATTAAACAATAACAATTGACGTTAACAACCATGCAGTACTCTTCAGAAAGGTTCAAAATATACATATGTGTAATTTTTTACAACCCGTTATGTAAACAAATACAAAAGTTACTAACATTTTTCTCGTTGGGGTCAAATTGACCCAGTGTGTAAAGTACGTAATTTTTTGATAGTGTGTAACACAAGGGTTAAAAACAACAACAACAAGCTAAAACATTCTAACGTATAATTGGGTAGAAAAGTTGGCTCTTGTGAAAAGCCATCCGACTCTTCATCGAATCTCGGAATGGAATTTACGATTACAGCCAATATTTGTTGGTTGGCCCATGTGAAAGTGGCCATGTTAATTTGTTAGACAGAAAAAATAAACAAAAGAGAGCAATTTTGTTCTCCTCATTTCGTTCATTTAACTCTTTTAACAATTCTTGGAAGAGAATTTAAAAATGCACTATAGTTCCCCGCCTTGTGTCAATGGGGGTATTCAGACGCAGACGGTGCACATTCATGGCAAGTAAAACCGGTTTTATAGATGAGAGAGGGAAGGGAGCGGAAGAACTTAACGAAACATTTTTCAAGCAAAAGCAAACGCGTGAAAACTTACACACATATAAAATGTTACTTCTATCTCTTGTTTTTTTAGCTCTGTTTTTGTCTGACAAGTGAATTTTATTTACAATACATTTAAAAGTTCCTGTAAAGCTTTCAAATGTTCTAAACACAATTACGCCCCGTGTGTGTTCCGAGGGGTTGAATAAAACCGGTTTTGCTCAGCACACTTATGGTAGCGTCTGAATACCCCCAATCACGGTAAACAGCAATACACAATACAGAGCCAGAATTTTCAAAAAGTGCTCCAGCGTAGTATAAATAAATGAGAGATTTTTCTCTCACGTGGGAGTTTTTTTCCCGACTATTATTTCTGATTCTTAACGACGAAGGTCTTTTCTTCACTTTTTGAGTAAAATATCGAGTAGGTAACATTTCTTGAGTAAAATTTTATGCCATCTCGAAGCTAGTATCTCTGGTTCCTGCCCTAGGAGTAGTAAAATTTCCCCGGTTTTAATGAATGAGAAAGTGCAGGGCTAGAAATTGTGTAAATTTTTGTAATTTCATCCGTGGGGATACTTTTCAATTTTTGTTTGCAAAGTTTTAAATTATTGACGTGACAACGTCTACTAGAACGATGAACGCCAGTTGCATGCACGAAAAATGATGACTCATTGGCTGCGTTCAGTTAGTGGCATAATGTAACATAATGTAAAATATGGCAAAAGAAAAGAGAAGGGTAGAATGTTGCATTGTGTAACGAAACTTAACTGAACGATATGTGTTGGTTTATGCCATAAATGTCAAATTCACTATGACCAACTTTCAACTGTCACTATGCAACGTTCGGAGATGCAAAATAGCTTCATCGGTTTATGTTACATAAACGACATAATATCGTTGCTAACTGAACAATTTTTTGTGCTACAAATGTCAAAAATATTTTACATAGAACCTGAACTGAACGACTTTTTGTTACATTAGTCACATAATGTAACATTGTGCTACTAATGCTAGGGCCGCATCTGCGTGTATCGTCTCGAAGCAATGCGTGCCGAAGCTTCGTATGTTTTGCACGCTAAAAAGTTATCGCGATAATGCGGTGGTCGTATTAGCGGCTTCGTCATTTTACACGAATTAGCGCGCATATTATCGCCACTCGCGCGATAACTCATACGCAGCCCGAATGTTTGCGACGATAGCCGATAATGGCCGGTTACATCTGCGTGTATCGTGTCATAGCGCGAAGCTTCGGGACGATACACGCAGATGCGGCCCTAGCATAAGTGAACGCACTCATTGTCCCGTTATGTCCCGTAGTAATTTTAAAAATTTGATTGTAGTAATCTTAAAAATTTGATTAAAATTGTCAATATTTAATTAGAATAAATTGGTCAAATTGTCAACAATAAGCAAAGCAAGCCAAACACTCTGTCTCCTAACTGGGTGCCGGTGTATAAGAAAATAGTGAACATTACACTGACGAAAACTGTGAAATGCAAACGAAAACAGTTTCCTTGCGTTCCTGCTTGTGCTATTACCATTCACAATTCGCAAGGTGGGACGTATACTGTTATTGTATATAAATACTCCTCGGAGCAACCACAACAGTTGGTGTACGCGGCGCTGAGTCGGTTAACGAATATAGACGGCTTGCACATCATCACGGAAAAAGATGCGCCTTTTATCTTCAAACACGGACGGGATGGGAACGACTCACAGACTACGCGAGATG